>CM060328.1:10580680-10625680 GCA_030674155.1 Stramonita haemastoma | reverse complement strand
AAGCAGAAGGAGACAATGTGGTGTAACCAAAGCAGAAGGCACAGGAGACAATGTGGTGTAACCAAAGCAGAAGGCACAGGAGACAATGTGGTGTAACCAAAGCAGAAGGAGACAATGTGGTGTAACCAAAGCAGAAGGAGACAATGTGGTGTAACCAAAGCAGAAGGTGACAGGAGACAATGTGGTGTAACCAAAGCAGAAGGTGACAGGAGACAATGTGGTGTCCTGAAAAATTCATGATCCAGCTGATGAAGAGGCTTTCAGTTATGACTGGAATGATGAAATGAAAAAGGTTTCAACCTTTACTGACTAAAATATTGTGTTGGGTTGAGTTGTACTGTATTGTATTGTGTTGTATAGTATAGTGTGGTATTGCGTTGTATTGTATTGCACCATGATATTATTGTATTGTATTATATTGTATTGTATATGCAGGAGCAGCAGCAGTAGTAGTAGTAGCATATTATATAAGAGGGGAGTAATAACAGCAGCATTGGTAGTATAGTGATACTGGTGATGACAAAAGTGGTCGTAGAAATAATAGTATATGCAGCTCTGTCTTTCTCTCTGTCTCTGTCTGTCTGTCTGTCTGTCTGTCTGTCTGTCTGTCTGTCTGTCTGTCTGTCTGTCTGTCTGTCTGTCTGTCTGTCTGTCTGTCTCTCTCTCTCTCTCTCTCTCTCTCTCTCTCTCTCTCTCTCTCTCTCCTCTCTCTTTCTCTCTCTCTCTCTCTTTCTCCCACCCTCCCTCCCTCCCCCATATTTTACTCTAGCATAACTCAGACTCAAAATTCATTTTCATACACTTTCACATTATCTTTCTCATTTCCTCCATATCACCCAATCCACATCCACCAGCCCCCATATGGCCTGTGTTGTCAGTGGGGCTATAAACAAGATGACTGGATCCACACCCATCCTCAACAGATTTGTTCTGTTCTCGGTGCACTGTTCTTGCAATCATCATCAACCAATATTGGCTGGACGCTGAGTGCACACAGGGTATGCAGACATCATGGACAAGGAGTCTGAACCTTAGGGGCACGTGCGATACGCACCGCTCACTTCGGATCCATCAGTAACGCACGCTCTCACCCCTCTGGTGTCTGCATGCTCCTTGCTGCCCGCCACACAGTGACTGTGTCTGATGCACAGACAGACGGACAGACAGATGGACAGAGAGACAGACATGAAGGCAGGCAGACAGGCAGACAGACAGATAGACATACAGAGAGGCACACATACTTACAGACAGACATACAGACATACAGGGAGACAGACAAACAGACATACAGACATACAGACAGACATACAGACAGACGGACAGACAGAAAGACGTACAGACAAACGTACAGACAGAAATACGGACACGCGGACCAAAAGACAGACAGACAGACAAACAGACATACAGAAAGACGGACAGACAGAAAGACGGACAGACAAACGTATAGATAGAAAGACAGACAGACGGACCAAAAGACAGACAGACAGACAAACAGAAATACAGAAAGACGGACAGACAGAAAGACGGACAGACAAACGTATAGATAGAAAGACAGACAGACGGACCAAAAGACAGACAGACAGACAGACAGACAGACAGACAGACAGACAGACAAAAAGACGGACAGACAAACGTATAGATAGAAAGACAGACAGACGGACCAAAAGACAGACAAACAGACGGACAGACAGACAGACAGACAGGCAGGCAGACGTCTGCAGAATGATGCTGGTATCTGGCCTGGTCACCTCTGGCACTGGTGCTGGTCACTGCAGGCCTGCTTCCAGCCAGGCTTCTGTTCTGTTCTGTTCTGGTCTGTTCTGTTCCGCTCTGTGGCTTAGGGCAAGTGTGTAGAATGTTGGGAGGTGGGTTTGTCTGGCTATGAGGTTGTGTGTGTGTGTGTGTCTGCTTTTTGGAGAGGGCTGGAGTGTGTGTGTGTGTGTGTGTGTGTGTGTGTGTGTGTGTGTGTTGTGTTTGTGTTTGTGTTTGTGTGTTGTGTGTGTGTGTGTGTGTGTGTGTGTGTGTGTGTGTGTGTGTGTGGTGTGTGTGTGTGTGTGTATGTGTGTGGATGTGGGTGTGTGGTGTGTGTGTGTGTGTGTGTGTGTGTGTGTTGTGTGTGTTTATGTGTGTGTATGTGTGTGACAGAGTCAGACAACTAAAGAGATAGGAAGTGTGAGAGGAGGGGGACTGAGAGAGAGAAGGACAGAGAGACAGAGACAGACAGACAGACAGACAGACAGACAGACAGACAGACAGACAGACAGAGACGTGAGGAGAAGAAACAAAAGAAGAAGAAATTACAAAAACACAGACAAAAATTTAATCTTGAGCAATACCACACATTTTCTCAAAATTGCCGAAATAGACACGATATAAATGACGTATATTTAAAAGCACTGACACATCGTTTATCGTTTGCTGTGTATTTATGTGGTCACAAACGTGAATCCTGATTTGGAAAAACCAGGACATGATGTGTCAGACTACAGATATAAAGAATGACAGATGGAGAATACTCTATGTGTGTGAGTGTGGGTAGGGGTGGGGGGTAAGGTGCGTGTGTGTGTATGTATGTGCGTGTGTATTGGAAGGACGTGCGTGTATGTATGTGAGTGGGCGTGTATTGGGGGAGGGGGGTGCGTGTATGTATATGAGTGTGTGTGTATGGGGGAGTGTGTGTGTGTATGTGAGTGTGTTTTCGGAGGACGTGCGTGTATGTATATGAGTGTGTGTGTATGGGGGGGGGGGGAGGATGCGTGTGTGTATGTGAGTGTGTGTGGGTTGGATGGTGGTGATGCGTGTCCGATTCATTTTACGTCTCTTCACAAAATGTGGTATTAGACAATTGGAAAAAAAATGATAGGGAGTGGGGTGAGGGGGAGGAGTTCTGAGAGTGGGGTGTGAGGGGGGGGGGGTCAATTCATTAAATCTACACAGAACAGTTAGGAAACATGTAAACACAAATATAAATAATTCTTGATTACAGAATAGTAGAAGTTCCAATTTCTGAACAGAATCTAACAAGTGAACAATAAAACTATCTATAATCGTAAACAACAAGAGAAAATCTAAGCCACCTAAGGATATGTCTTTAAAAGTCCACGATGATCATAATAAAGAACCAATAGGACAGTGCAGTAATGATTTGAAAAATGTATACCTCAGTAAAGGATCACTGAATATCTCCGATGATGATGATGAGGTAAGAACAGGCGTGTAACTTTTCAGCATGCTGCATATCAATATATGATCAACAGTTATGCTATGGCCACATATGCAAGAGATATATCCAAAATATTTTGTCTTAAAATACTTGTTTCCATCGGCAAGCAAGAGAAACAATTGCTTTTATAATGTAAGAATCTATTTCATGTATTTTAACAAAAGACTCAAACTTTACCATCCCTTCATATACATCTAGACAACTAGACAACTAACCCTCTTTTTTTCACACTGGAATAACTTTTACTGTGCTTTTTCCACGATCTGATAGCAGTCTTGTAATGACAAATAGTGAAGTTTCAAATTTGCCACATCTATCAATTGTTTTGCCTCCTTTTTTTGCTAAAAGGTCAATGTTTTCATTGTGAAATACACCAGAGTAAGATGGAATCCAACAAAAAGTTACATCTGAACCTTTTAAGATGATGTGATGAATTAAATGACAAATCTCAAAAACTATCTCTGATCTAACTTTTGTTTGCATAGAGCTAATGGCTTGAATTACTGATTTTCAATCAACACAAAAAGTATTTGGTGCGTGTGTCTATGTGAATGTGTGTGGGAGGGGGCGTTGCGTGTGTGAATGTGTGTGTCGGGGGGGGGGGGAGGGGGCTCGTGTATGTGAGTGTGTAAGTTTGTGTTTGTGTGTGTATGTGTTTGTGTTTGTGTGTGTGTGGCGTGCGTCCGTGTGTGTGTGTGTGTGTGTGTGTTTGTGTGTGTATGCGTGTGTGTGTGCGTGCGTGCGTGTGTGCGTGTATAAAGAGAGAGAGAGAGTATTTGTTTTATTGAGGATAATGGATAGAGTGACAGAGAGAGACAGAGACACAGGGACACAGAAAAAAATGTATGTGTCCAAAATTTTGTATTTGCCTTTAATTTTATGTGTGAGCGAATGACATGACACCTGTATGCACATTGTGACTTGAGCACTCATGTTTGTGACAATTTAGTTTGTTTGGTGCTTAGGTCACAGAATATGACAGACAGACAGGTGGACAAGCAGGCAGGCAGGCAGGAAGAACAGAGAGATAGACATACAGACAGACATACAGGCAGACAGACAGACAGAGGAAGAAGAAGAAAGAAAGAAAGAAAGAAAGAAAGAAAGAAAAGAAAGAAAGAAAGAAAGAAAAGAAAGAAAGAAAGAAAGAAAAGAAAGAAAGAAAGAAAGAAAAAAGAAAGAAAGAAAAAAGAAAGAAAGAAAGAAAGAAAGAAAGAAAGAAAGAAAGAAAAGAAAGAAAGAAAGAAAGAAGAAAGAAAGAAAGAAGAAGAAGAAGAAGAAGAAGAAGAAGAAGAAACAACAACAACAACAACAACAACAACAACAACAACAACAACAACAGCAACAACAACAACAACTACTACTACTACTACTACTACTACTACTACTACTACTACTACTACTACTACTACTACTACTACTACTACTACTACTACTACTACTACTACTACTACTATTACTACTACTACTACTACAACTACTACAACTACAACTACAACTACAATTGCAATTACAACAAAAGCAATAACAACAAGAGGAACAGCAACACCAGCAGCAACAACAGCAACAGCAGCAACAACAACCACTACCACAACCACAGCAACAGCAACAACAATAACACCAAAAACAACAATAACAACAACAAGCCCTCCCAAAACTTTCCTTCCACTTCAATGCTTTGTTTCTGTGGAGATTTTTTTAAAGATTCGCTTGCACGTAATAATAATAATAATACAACATTGTGAAAACATAAAAAGGAGGTGGCAAGCGGCAATTATGGATCATTAAAATTTTATACTCTCTCCAAAAACAAATGCCCTCATCCGTGAAAGGGACAGTGAGAAAATCAGAAAGCTTCTAAATGTAATTCAATCATCTTGTGTGGAGTGTAAGCCAAGTTGGAATTATCCTGCTGTGAAATTGTTTTTTTCTCAGTGGTGCATTGCTATAGAGGCTGTGTACAGGTAGACAGAGAGAGAGAGAGAGACAGAGAGACGGAGACAGACAGACAGACAGACAGACAGACAGACAGTGAAAACTGTCTAGTTACGTAAGGAAAATGGAAATGGTAATGGAAAGAGACACACACACACACACATACATACATACATACATACATACATACATACATACATACATACATACATACATACATACATACATACATACATACATACATACATGCATACATGCATACATACATACATACACACATACACACATACATACAGACAGACAGACATACAGACAGACAGACAGACAGACAGACAGTTAGACAGACAGACATACATACATACACACAAACAGACAGACAGACAGTCAGATAGTTGTATCAAACTTTTGTGTTGCTTTTAGGTTTTGTGGGTCAATTTGTCACTTGTGTGCAGAGTGTTATTCACACACTTTCAACAAAAAAACAAGTATACTCTTCATGCTCCTAGGGTTGAAGACTGAAATAACATGCCAGCTGACTGATTTGTTTCCTACTGGTGTTTATACACGTTTTTCTTATTTTTGATTTTTAGTTCCTTTATTTTCACGATAATAAAATTAAATAAGCAAGCATTGAGAATGATTAGCGCTTTGATTTGTTTTTGCAAGATATAGCGCCATACAAATTCCATGTATTATTATTATTATTATTATTATTATTATTATTATTATTATTATTATTATTATTATTATTATTATTATTATTATTATCTGGCATCAGTGGCCTGGATATTCCACAAAAGTCAAGATACTGCCCTTTGCATGTACCTAGTTGTTATTGAATTACATTGTATTGTGTTACAATTTTGTGTTGCATTATACTGTATTGTAATGTATATCGCTTTATGTCAAAGGCAAAGTTCTGTTCGTGAAATTCGGACTGCGCTCCCTAGGGAGAGCGCATTGCCACAAAGGCAGCGCCACTCTTTTTTTTTCAAGTCTGCATGTGTATGGGTTTTGTTTCACTATCAGAGTTGCGTTTTTCGATTAAATTTTGCCAGGGACAACTCTCTTGTTACTGCGGAGTTTTTTTGCGTGCGCTAAATGTGTGTTACACACGGGATCTCAATTCATCGCCTCACCAACAAGACTAGCACCCAGACCACCACTCATGATCTAGTAAATAGGAGTGGGGGGTGGGGGGTTGTGCACATACGGGGAACAAAACACCACATACTTTGAGCCCAGAACTTTTCGTTTTCTAAGACACGTGTGTTACCTATAGACCACCGTTCCACTATCATCATTATTTTATTCTTTTATATCGAGGATAATAGGATAAGCACTCATGGGCCTTTTTACATCCAGTCCCTGTGTGTTCAAAGTTTTGTACTTTTTGTCATCTGTTCCCACTGGTACACAATGACCTACTCTTCCCAAAAAGCAGAACAGGATTAAACGTGTGCGCAAAAAGTTCTGCGAGCGTTTGCACACGGGGTCTCTCACCCGAACGACTTTTAGGGAGAGTGGAGTCAGCACTGATTTTAACTTCAGAGGAAAATATCCCCTTCAACGGGATTCGAACCCGGGTCGTCATATTGCTAGAGTCAGGGAGTGCAGCGGCTACCAGGAAAGCGAATGATGCCGGCAGGTGAGACAGGTGAGACAGGTTAGGGGGGAGGGTGTTTTATTGATCCCTGAAGCTGATTTCATGCCAGCATACAGGGAAGATGCTGGCTGTGTCACCTGTTACGTGTCACTGTCACCTATCTCCAATCTCGCTGTCAGTGATGGGAGCGCTACATAATGCTGCTAGGGTTTGCCATCTCTGTGTCTCTCTGTGTTTGTTTCTCTGTCTCTGTCTTTCTGTTTGTCTCTCTCTGTCTCTCTGTTTGTCTCTCTGTGTCTGTCTCTGTCTCTGTGATTTCTGTGTTTGTCTATCTATCTATCTATCTATCTATCTATCTATCTATCTATCTATCTATCTATCTATCTATCTATCTATCTATCTGTCTGTCTGTCTGTCTCTCTCTCTCTCTGTCTCTTCTCTCTCTCTCTCTCTCTCTCTCTCTCTCTCTCTCTCTCTCTCTGTCTCTCTGTCTCTCTGTCTCTGTCTCTCTGTCTCTCTGTCTCTCTGTCTCTGTGTCTCTGTGTCTCTGTCTCTGTCTCTGTCTCTGTCTCTCTCTCTCTCTCTCCTCTCTCTCTCTCTCTCTCTCTCTCTCTCTCTTCTCTCTCTCTCTCTCTCTCTCTCTCTGCCTCTCTCTCTGTCTCTCCCTCTCATCATTTTCTTCTTCTTCTTCTTCTTCTTCTTCTTCTTCTTCTTCTTCTTCTTCTTCTTCTTCTTCTTCTTTCTTGAACTACTCAGACAGCAAGCAATTATTGTTGTCTGTCCTATAAGCAAAAAAATTAATGCGTTGCACTGCTGCTTGCTGTAAAGCTCCTGACAAAAAAGCCAGCCCCAGCGTGTATGACTTTTGGCATGGGAGAGAGATGTTATCTTTTTAAAGTCTTTTTGGAGAAAAAAAAGACAGGACAATGGACCACGAAGGCAGAAAATAGACAAGAAGGAGGTGACAGGAAGAAGCAGAAACAAAGAGAGGGATAGAGGAAAGTGGGTTTGTTAGCAGACAGCATCCAGACGATGGGGATGCTATTTATACTGACAGGTCCCTTGCATCCCCCACAGGCGAACTGTCTGTCTCTGCTCAGTTCTACCATCTCCAGTTACTAGTAGAGGGATGGGACAGCCTGGTGGTCAGAGTGATGCGTTCATGATCTGCTGACCCAGGTTCCAATCTCGTTCAAGAGGATTTTTCCTCTGGAGTTAACATCAGTGCCGACTTCACTTCTCCCAAACGTCCTTCGGGTGAGACAATAAACCGAGGTTCCCTGTGTGAACGCACGCAGAACATCTTGCGCACACGTTAAAACCCGTTCCGATTTTCGAAGAGTAGGCCATTTTGTGCCTGTGAGAATGGATGACAAAATTTACAAAACTGCATACACACGGGGACTGGATGTAAAAAAAAAAAGCACATGAGTGCTCATTCCGCTATCTTCGAAATGAAAGAATAAAGAAAGAAGAAGAAGAAATAAGTAGCCTTCGCAGACAACTAGGCCTATTCTCAGTGATGCTGGGGACTTAGGGTGGGACAGCCTCTTTTCCGTCTGTCCTTAACCTTACATGATTTGATTTAATTTATTTCATTTGATTTATTCTTTTATATCGAGGATAATAAAATAAGCACTCTTGTGCTTTTTTACATCCAGTCCCCGTGTGTATGCAGTTTTGTAAATGTCATCTGTTCCCACTGGCACAAGATGGCCTACTCGTACGAAAAGCGGAACAGGATTTAACATGTGCGCAAGATGTTCTGCGTGCTTTCGCACACGGGGCCTCGGTTTAAAGTCTCATCCGAAGGACTTTTGGGGGAAGTGGAGTCAGCACTGATGTTAACTCCAGGAGAAAAATCTCCTAGACCGGACTTGAACCCCGGTCGTCAAATTGCCAGCGCAATGTTCTGACCACTAGGCTATCCGCATAGGTAGAACAGAAAAACTGTACGCAATTTACACAACCTTGCCTTATCTCAGATATTATGGACATGATAAATCATCTCTAATAATCAAGACCTTTTAAAGCAAATAAATCAGACTAAACAGAGAAAAAAAAATATATTAAAACACCATTTTATGATTTGCAAAGCTAATTCAGGTTTATTTAAGACCTTTTTCGGCTTTTCAACAGGCTAAGGATTATGCTTGTGTCATATTTTCTTTTCACTTCCTGTTGTCTGCTGTCTATTTTTTGTTGTTTTTCTTTTCCTTTTTACGGATAGATATCTGTGTTAATGTTGCTAATGTTGGAATTGTATTTTATAATCCTGCTGTTGTTTTTTTGTTGTAATTTTGCCATTGTAATTTTTGTTTGATTTTGTACAACCGGCAACAGCAAAATAGCAGCAGCAGCGGTCAAAAGGTAGCTTTTGATCTTCGTGTTGTTTCATTAACATCATTATCATCACCAGCATCGTTGCCGTCATCGTCATCGTTATCAACATCATCGTCATCGTTATTATCGTCATTATTGTCACCATAATGGTCATCATCTACTTCTTCTTGTAATTATTGTATTGTAATGTACTGCATTGTATTGCATACCACTCTTAAGTTATGACAAATTTCTCTGCATGAAATTTGGGTTGCTCTCCTGTTTCGTTTTTTTTTTATTGTTTGTTTGTTTTTGTTTTGTTTTATGCTTCCAACTGTGGTTAATCACGAGCTCAAACGTCAACCAAAATACAGAGTAAGCAAACGAATCCCCCCCTCCTCCCCCAGATCTTTGACTCTGTATCAGCAATGTTGGCCACTGAATTTTCTCTTATGGGAGAATGGTCAAACAGTGAGTCAGCCCCTTTAAGACAGTGGCCAGTCTCTCAGCTGTGGGATAGTCTAGGTCAAGTGAGAACAGCTGCTGTGAGGTACATGACCATCATACAGATGGTGGCAGGAGGGAGGTCCTTGTATTATACCTGAGAGAACAGTTGCTGTGAGGTGAGGGTTTCTCCATAGCTCAAAAGAGATAATCAGAATAAACCATTGTGATTATTATGAATTGTGGTTGTACAGAGAGTTGTAGGAAGGAGGCCTGTGTATGATGATACCTGGGGAACAGAAGGCAGCTGAATGTTTTAAAGAGTCTGACACAGTCCATATGGACAGTTATTTATTTTTTATTTTATTTCATTCTTTTATTTTGAGGATAACGAAACAAGCACTTATGTGTTTTTTAACATCCAGTCTTCGTGTGAAAACAGTTTTGTAAATTTGTCATCCATTCCCACTGGCACGTATTGGCCTGATCTTCCAAAAATCAGAACTGGTTTTAACGTGTGTGCAAGATGTTCTGCATGCGTTGGCTAATTTATTGTATTGTGTTGTATTGTATTGTACTGTACTGCATTGTAGTGTGTGTAGTGGAGTGGAGTGGAGTGGAGTGTAGTTTGGTGTTGTGTAGTGTACTTTAGTGTACTGTACTGTATTCTGTTGTATTGTATGTCAGTCTATGTCATGGAAAATCTCTCTGCATAAAGAAATTCAGGCTGCTCTTCCCCGGAAAAAGTGCGTCACCACAGGAGAAGCAACCACCACATTTTTCTTTTTCTCTCTGCAAGTGTGTTCGTTTCTCGAATTTTTCCAGTCACAACTCTTTTGTTGCCGTGGGTTCTTTTATGTGCTTTTATGTGCGTGTGAAAAAACCTGTTGCACACAAGACCACGTGTTCATTATCTCATCCAAAAGACTAGCATCCAGACCACAACTCACAGTCTAGTGAATAAGGAAAGAGTTGCGAGCATAAACGACAATTGAACCACCATACATTTCTAATCCAGAGGGTTTTTTTGTTTTCTGGGCAGGTGCGTTATCTCTAAACCACAGGTCCCACACATGAAGACTGAAGACATCACAATCTTGACTCCAAAGAAAGTGAAACTGTTTCACCCTGATGGCTAGCTATGAGCGTCAGACCTGTAACCCTGGGATCAAGCATGAAACCACCTACCCACAGACCCAACTTGTCCGTCTAGCCTGGTAATTCTCTGCAATTCTTAATGACTTTCTTTATCCAGCAAAATATCTAGCCATAGTGTACATATCACCTGATAACTTCACATCACACAGTGCTTGATTTTCTCTGGACCATAGTGGAGTTTCTCTCTGACTTCACACCACGGGTTTTTTTTTCAAACTCCCAGACAGCCCATTCTTCTGCCTTTTTTCCAGCTCTAAACATTTCAAAGATAACAATTCTCTCCCTTGCGGAAGTTGGATGCGCTGGGCCTGACTTGTCAGGTGCTTAAAAATGGCGGTAACAACGTATTTTCGCTCATATGACAGACGACAATAGATGTCCGAGCATTCAGTGACGGAAAAAAAGAAGGAGAAGAATATTCCAGTTTGCTACACATGATGTACAAGGCGACAAGCAGCAATTTCGGGCCTTTAAAAATGCATGATCCGTCTGAGTAAGATGCTTTCAATCATGAAATGGGGAAGGGTGAAATCAGAAAGCTTGAAACCGTAACTGAATCAGGAGTCTAGGGTGTTAAGCCAAGTTCTTTTTCCTCTTACTGCAGAACTGTCATGTGGATGGTGTAAACTTAGCTGGGCGTTCTCTGTCCTTTTCCAGGTTCATTTGTGGTTTTTGTGCATGATTTTCTGAATGGTTACTCTCTCTGTCTCTGTATCTGTCTGTCTGTCTGTCTTCCTGTCTGTCTGTCTGTCTGTCTCTGTCTCTGTCTCTGTCTCTCTCTCTCTCTCTCTCTCTCTCTCTCTCTCTCTCTCTCGGGGGGTGAGTTCGCTCATCAAGTGAATCACACGTATTTTGACATGCTCCATCAATTTTTTTCTATTTTTCATAAATAAGTATAGTTTTTGGTAGATTTAGTACTTCTACATATTACCAGTGTGTAGGGTATAATGCGCTAATCATGCCCATATCAAATTTACAGGCAAGATGTTCTTGTGGGAAGTTTTATTTTTGTTTTCAAAGTTTCATGTGGAAACGAACTTTGGTGGCAGTGCAAGCACGAATGTTTACCGTTTCGCTTCGCTGGCCACTGAGTTTCGCACGTACAGTGTTGACAGGCTGGCTGTTTGTCACTCTGTGTTTCACTGCTGTCAAGGATGGGACAGTCACTACCTCTTGTCAATCAAATTCTCCTGCTGATTGTTACGGTGCTGTCTTTGACTCCATGGAACAGGTATGGCGATCGTTTCTGATGCTTGCCTGTGCCAACATGTTCGTAAGAAGGAAACAAACATCTCAGTCACAACAATGTGGATACAGACTTAGACTTTATCTGAGTGGAGGGCTGCGTATCGTAGTCTTTGGTGTTATCATGGCTGTGTTCATCACAAGCTTCTTGCTCCAATGTGGAGATGTAGAGCCAAACCCAGGGCCAGCAACAGGAAGACAGTCAGAAGCAGGAGACTCTCCCACCAGCTCAAGTAATGGAAGAACAAACCAGGATTGTGATTCCCCTATGTCCCTCCTTCATGATGAGATAGCTGGGGTGAATGAGGCTGTGATCAGAATGGGAAACGTTAACCAACGCCAAGGAGAGATAATCCAGGAGACGCTGATCACAGTGGAAAACAAGATCGATCGCCGACTGCAACGGATAGAGGAGAGCCAGAGTCAACTGGTTGGTTATGTGCACGACATACAAAAGCAGTGTCAGGAGTTACAGAATGAAAATCTGGAACTGAAGGAATCAGTAAACCACCTCAAGAATAAGTGTGACTACTTAGAGAACCAAAGTCGGCGCAACAATCTTATCTTCTTCGGTCTCCCACATGAAACATCATGGGAAAAGTGTGAAACGATGGTAAAAAATGTCATAGAGGAGGGGTTGGGCATTGATCAGGAAATCTTTGTAGAGCGAGCACACAGCACTGGGAAGGCCATTGTGGTAAAATTTCTGTCATTCAAGCAAAGGTCTCTTGTCCTGTCCCAGGCTCGCAAACTGAAGAACTCCAAAGCACATGGCAAAGTTTTCATCAGGGAGGATGTATCAGTAACTGTCCAACAGAAACAGAGGGCCTTACGTAATGTTCAGCGAGATCTGCAAGAAAAGGGTCAAACTACGAGGCTGCGTTTTGACAAACTCGTCACAGAAGATGCAGTGTATGAATTTGACACAGACACCCAGCAAGTAGTGGCAACAGACAGAAGCGGAAAAGAAAAAACAGGAAAGAACACATCAGGACAGCGCAGCCACTTACCACAGCAGCATGGAGACAGACCAGCAGAGTTCCTGCTTCCTGTGGAAGACTTCCCTCCTCTGGCTTCAGCAAGAGACAAGCCACTCAACACTGCCAGAACGCAACATCAAACTGGCAAGGACCGGCGGACCCAGAGACGAGACAGAGGAGGCGGGACCAGTGACTGCGGGAAGCAACAGCCAGGGTCTGCTGATGTGCCACCTGCTCAGGGAGGCACTGGCACTGGCTACAGCAACAGGGTGAGCCTGCCACACCGCAAATACAACCTGCGTACACGAGGGCTGGCAGAGGACGGGGAAGCAGCCAGGAAGGACGACACCAAGGCAGAGGCAAACGCCTCCAAGCAGTTGCGGAAGAAGAACGCCCCTTCCCTTTCCAGCTCCAGTACTCCCCGAGCCCTTGGAAGAGGACGAGGCAGGACACCCCCAGCCCAGACCCGAATCGACGCAATGTTCCGTCCTCCTCAGCCTGCCCCTGCTGCAGTGACAGATGCCAGTCACCATCCAGAGGTGACAGGTCAGGCAGAGGATGCCTGTCTCTCAGCTTCAGATGATGACGAGGTGTTCAATGAAGCTATCAGCTAGGAGACTGGCCGGCCCCTGGCAGCTCCACATGTATCCTTTTTGGTGTATAATGTAGCTGGTTTGATAAGTAAACTGAGTGAAAGCGACTGGGTTAATTATATTTGTAAATTTGATGTTGTGTCATTAACAGAAACTTTTATTGATGAAAACTTTGATTTGTCTAATGTATTTACTGAATTCATAAAGTTTGTATGTCCAGCAGTAAAATTATCACAGCAGGGTAGACGATCAGGTGGAATTCTGGTCATGGTTAGAAAGTCCTTAGAACAATTTGTGCATGAAATAAAAATTGACTGCAAAAATGTTCTTGTATTAAAACTATCAAGAAATCTGTTTGGATGTGGTAAAGATGTTTTATATCTATCCACTTATGTACCTCCACCTGGCAGTCCCTTCTATAACGAGACCCAGAGCAGCTGTCTTATTGAAGAGGTGGACAGATGTCTGTATGACTTGACGGACAGATACCGTGATGTACATGTCATATGCAGTGGTGACTTTAATGCACGGACTGCTAATTACCAAGTCAACATGGACTTTCCTTTGTCCAGTGATGATGGTGAAACAGACCATTTCCACAGTGTTCCCTTGTGGGATCTAAGCAGAAAGTCGCACGACAAAGAAATTAATAATTTTGGTTGGAAACTGCTGGAGCTGTGCATTTGCCATGAGCTTGTAATTTTGAATGGTTTTGTTACAGGTGACGAGGAGGGGCAATTTACTTATCTGTCAGATCATGGATATAGTGTGGTGGATTATTATTTGACTGATGTTGATTTTGCTTTGTTGATTGAAAGTGTGATTGTGAGGGATAGGATAGAATCTGATCATATGCCAGTGGAGTTGTGTTGTAAGTGTCAGATATATGAGGTAGATACAAATTCATGCAAACAAACACTTGAAAAATACGTATGGCAAACAAACAAAGAAGACATTTTTAGAAATAGGATTTTGTCACAGGCATTTCAAGATGAAATTTCGCATGCAAGCAATCTTGTAGACACAGATATAGATGTTTCACTTAAAGTATTTAATACTGCACTCCTGGAGGCTGCTGACTGTATGAAAAAATCCTTTGTTAGTGATGCAACATCATGCAGTCGGAAGTCACTCTGGTTTGACAAAGAATGCTATCGGAAGAAAAAAGACGTGAGAAAGTACTTAAGACGTTTCAATAGGACCAAAAAGAAAGAAGACTTCAATACATATTCATTGCTTAGGAAAGAGTACAAGACTATGATAGAAAGCAAGAAAAGAGAATATAGAAAAACGTCAGTGGCAGCACTGCTGCAATCTGTTAATGATTCCAAAGAATTCTGGAAAGAAATCAAGAAACACAAAAGAAATAGAACAACTCTCAATAACATAAGTGAAAATGAATGGGTTGCTCACTTTAATACGGTGTTAAATGAAAATGTTAATCTTGATCATGAAGCTATTGACATAGAGAGCGAGGCTGACAATGTTAACAATAATATGAACTCAGAAATAAATAAATCTGAGATAAGGAAAGCTATCAAGCAACTAAAGAATAGCAAAGCAGCCGGGCCTGACTGTATCTTGGGTGAAATGCTTAAAGTATCAGAACCGGTAATAATTAAATATCTAAAACACTTTTTCAATAAGCTATTTGCTGGTGGTGTATTTCCTAAGGAATGGACTAGATCAATTATTGTGCCATTGCACAAGAAGGGAGATAAAAGCAACCCAGACAATTACAGGGGCATTTCATTATTGAGTGTTTTAAGTAAAGTATTCACGAAGGTCATAAATAATAGGTTGTATATCTGGGCTGAGGAGAATTTTCTGTTAAATGATGCACAGGCGGGCTTTCGAAAAGGCCGATCAACAATTGACCACATTTTTACCCTGCATGCTAGCATTGAAAAACACTTTTCTAGAAACTCAAAATTGTATGTTGCCTTTATTGATTTTAGAAAAGCGTATGATACAGTAAATAGACAGACTCTATTAGCAGTACTTATGAAATCAGGAATCAGTGGAAGAATGCTAAAAATGATTCAGGCCATGTATAAAACAGTTCAGTCTTGTGTAATGAGTAAAAATGGACTGTCTGAATACTTTAATTGTATACAAGGCTTAAAGCAAGGATGCATTATGAGTCCTACCCTTTTTTCTCTTTTGATAAACGAACTAGCAAATGATATAACTGTTAAGGGCAGGCATGGTGTGTCTTTTGGCTCCTCAGAGACTGATATATTTCTGTTACTGTTTGCTGATGATCTCACTCTTTTGTCAACAACAGTGATTGGATTACAGAATCAACTAAATATTCTTCAAGAATCAGCACATAAGCTAGGTTTAACAGTCAACATGGAAAAATCTAAAGTGGTAGTGTTTAGGAAGGGTGGGTTTCTGGGTCCTAGGGAAAGATGGGAACTGAATGGAACACGATTGGAAGTTGTCAATTCATATAAATATTTGGGACTGAATTTCTCCACCAGACATAGTTTAACTTCAGCAATGGAAGACATCACAGTAAGAGCGAAGAAAAGTACAATAGAAATTCTAAAAACCTTAACTAGAATTGACTGTAATTCAGCTGAAATATTTTTCAAACTGTTCGACACACAGGTAGTTCCAGCACTATTATATGGGGCAGAAATTTGGGGGTTTCAGAAGTTTGAGCAAGTAGAACGAGTCCATCTTTATGCTTGCAAACGTTTGCTGCATGTAATTGATAAAACGCCCAACGACATGATATATGGTGAGCTAGGTAGATACCCTTTGTGGATTAATTCTGTTGTAAAATGTGTTAGATACTGGTTTAGACTTTTGAAACAACCTGAACACTTCTTTTCAAAGAAAGCGTACACAATGTTGTTAAAGCTTCATGAACGTGGAACTGTTACTTGGGTAACCAAGCTTCACACTTTCTTATGTGAGAATGGGTTTGAACAAGTGTGGCTGTTTGGATGTGGTGAAGAACGATTATTTTTCAGAGAACTTAGAGAAAGACTGCAGAGTTCATTCTGTTTAAGGTGGCTTGACCATGTAGAAAACAGCAGTAGGTTTTCAGTGTATAGAATGTACAAGACATATTTTGGGAAAGAAAAGTACATAGACAATTTGTGGATGAACATGTATCGGAATGCAGTTGCTCAGTTTCGGATGGGAGTGTCACAGATTAATGTACATAAATATCGTTACTCTAAAAATGAAGAACAGTTGGAATGTCCATTCTGCATCAAGACTCTGGAAACAGAAAGTCACTTTATTTTTGAATGTCCAAAGTACAAAGATGTAAGGGTAAAATATTTAAAAAATGTTGTGAACTTTGGAAATCCTAATCTTTTCATGAAATTTCAAGAAGAACAAATTTTTGATTGTGCTAGATTTTTATTCCATGCTTTCAAGCTTTGATCTCATGCTTTAAAGGAAGACTAAGAAATACTTGTCAAATGATACAGTGTATGAATGTGTGATCAATAGAAACATAGTTTGCTTTTGAAAAAATATCAGACATTTGGATTCTTTGGGTTGTTTTGACAAAATTCCAAGGAAGAGTTTTTGATGTTTTATTCCCCCATTGAAAGGGGCTATGGCCTATTCAATAAATATGTGTCAGTGTCAGTGTCAGTGTCTCTCTCTCTCTCTCTCTCTTCTCTCTCTCTCTCTCTCTCTCTCTCTCTCTCTCTCTCTCTCTCTCTCTCTCTCTCTCTCTCTTATTTTTAGATAGATGGCTTGATGAAAAAAGCTAATTTATTGCTTACTCAATGTACCATCTGGAAATAAAATTTTGATTTGATCTCTCTCTCTTTTTCTTTTTTAATTTGTCTATTGTTTGTGTACGTGGTTTGTTTATGTGTGTTTTTGCTGTTTTTTTTATGTGGGGGGGGGGTGTTTATTTTGTTTCTGTTTTTGTTTGTTGTTGTTTTTCTAGATAGATTGCTTGATGAAAAAGCAAATTTATTGCTTACTCAATGTACCATCTGGAAATAAAATTTAGATTTTCATATTCTCTTCTCTCTCTCTCTCTCTCTCTCTCTCTCCTCTCTCTCTCTCTCTCTCTCCTCCTCTCTCTCTCTCTCTCTCTCTCTCTCTCTCTCTCCTCTCTCTCTCTCTCTCACACACACACACACACACACACACATATATATATGCAAATATATATATGCAAATATACATGGAAAGATAGAGACACACGCTCACACTAACACACACAAACACACACACACACACACACATACACATACATGCACATCACACAAACACTCACGCACGCACGTACGCGCTCACACACCACACACACACACACACACACACAACACACACACACACACACACACACACACACACACACAACACACACACCCTACACCCTACACCCTACACCTGTCTTTGAGCTTCTTTATTTGCTTAACTTTTAGTTGTTCAGTTTTCTGTTTTGTATGATCTTTACGCCTGATGTTGTCACCGCTACTGTGCAGAATTCCAGCCAGGCATATCTCAGAATGAAATCACCAGGCCCGGATTTTATTTTATTTATATTTAATCTTTTATATCGAGGATAACAGAATAAGCAATCATGTGCTTTTTTTCATCCGGTCCCCGTGTGTATGCAGTTTTGTAAATATTGTCATCTGTTCCCACCGGCACACGATGGCCTACTCTTACGAAAAGCGGAACAGGATTTAACGTGTGCGCAAGATGTTCTGCGTGCGTTCGCACACGGGGCCTCGGTTTAAAGTCTCATCCGAAGGACTTTTGGGAAGAGTAGAGTCAGCACTGATGTTAACTTCAGGAGAAAAATCTCCTCGACGGGACTCGAACCCGGGTCGTCAAATTGCGAGCGCAATGTTCTGACCACTAGGCTATCGTCCCCCCAGAGCCATCACCAAGATGCCTTCCTGTTCAAGTGGATTTTTCCCTACAGTTAAGACACCAGTGTTGACTCCACTTCCCCTGAAAGTCATTCAGATGAGACTATAGATCCAGGCCAAGTGTGCAAAGCGCACGCAGAACATCTTGCACACACATTAAGTCTTGTTCCGCTTTTCTAAAGGTAGGACTTTTGCGCAAGTAAAAATGGATATAAAAACACAGCATGCGCACTGGTTTGTGTTTAAACATCATCTCCGATGTTAGAATGTGGCTACCTTCAAGGGAAGCAAAACGAAATTAAAAACAACCAAATAGCGGTCCCATACCTAATTAGTGAACCTCTGAGTTATAGTTGGGGAATGAAAAAAGAAAAGAAAAACACTAGTTTTCTTCTTCTTCTTCTTCTTCTTCTTCTTCTTCTTCTTCTTCTTCTTCTTCTTCTTCTTCTTCTCCTCCTCCTCCTCCTCCTCCTCCACCTCCTCCTCCTCCTCCTCCTCCTCCTCCTTCTTCTTGTTGTTCTTCGTTGTCGTCGTCATTGTCGTCAAACACTCAGACACCAACTACTGCTGTCTGTCACACAAGCAAAAAAAGTGACAAGTTAGGCTCACTGCATCCAACTTCGGTGCACATTTTTTTTTCCCTGAAACTCAGTGTATACAAAAGTACTTTCAATACTCTTTCAGTCACTGTAACATTCTGCTAAACTAATTTCATAGTCATATATAATGCCTTCACAGCACAAACGTAGCAGGCCGGGTGGCCGTGGATTCTATCCCCAAACCCCCAGTCCAGTCCACACGTTGGTAAGTGGTAGGCAGCACTCAGCAACTAATGCCATGTTACTCAAGCTTCTGTCACCTCGTGGCTTAGTACTATCTATCCCCTCCAGACTCTCTCCTCACCTCACCACACCTCATCGCACCTCACTGTGCCTTTGGCATTTCCAGAACCACAACACACACAGTCTTCCAGCGTGGTGCAACCCCTCCCCAGGTAAAAGGTGGTAAGTGGCTCTTCCGGGGAGCCATCCAAAATTCATGAGTCGTTGGGTCAGAGGCTTTCAATCATGAAACACAAGGTGAGAAAATCGGAGATTATTGGAAGGGTTATTGAATCAGATGTGTGTGTGGGTGGGTAGGTGTGTAGGGGGGAGAGTTGGGGTGGGAGAGGGAGGAATGTCATAATAACATCACATGTTTGTGGAGGTGATATCTTGGTGTTGTATGGGTGCCCAGCAAAGTTGTCTGAAAAAAAGAAATAGTTTTAGTACTTTGGTTTTTTATTTTTTAGTTGCTTGGATTTTGTTCATGGTTTACGCATTCGTTAACTTTTGACATCTTTGTCTGTCTGTCTGTCTGTGCTGTCTGTCTGTCTGTCTGTCTGTCTGTCTGTCTTCTCTCTCTCTCTCTCTCTCTCTCTTTTCTCTCTCTCCTCTCTCTCTCTCTCTCTCTCTCTCTCTCTCTCTCTCTCCTCTTCTTTCTCTCTCTGTTTGCCTATCTCTCTCGTCTGTTTCTCTCTCGTCGTCTGTCTGCCTGCCTTCTAATCTGTGCCTATCTTTATCAAATCTGCTGTTACTGTTAAGACAGGTCTTTGTCAGGGTCGTGGAAACCAAACTGGTGATTGTGTGACCACATGTATTGTCTTATCATCAACATCGCCATTAACATCAAGATGGTTGCACCAGTCCTGCTGATAACTGATTTAATTCCTTTTTAGTTTTCACCATGAATATCTGTAGCTTTGGAGAATGATTATTTTATGGGGTTGTAAGTTTGGAAGGGGTTGGCTTTTTTTTTTATTCCATATTCTTGAGAGATAGGGGATTTTAGAGAGAGGGATTTTTTCTCTGATATACACCAGCAGGTCAAATATTGTTCAAAGCTGATCACCCTCTCCGACAGTTTTCATTTAACACTGATGGCCTGCCCATGGGCTGTGTCAAACTCTTTGAAACATTCATCTGCCTTCTGTTCCCCAGGCGTCATCATACACAAGCCTCCCTTCCTGTCACCCTCTGTGGGACCACAATTCATAATTCACAATGGTTTATTTCTCATTAACTCTTTTGAGCTATGGAGAAACCCTCACTTCAAAGCAACTGTTCTCTCTGGCGTTAATACACGGGCCTCCTGCCACCCTCTGTGTACGATGGTCACCTCACAGCAGCTGTTCTCACCTCGTACAACAGACTGGCCACTCTCTTAAAGGGGCTGACTCACTGTGTGAGTATAACAAGCAAAGGTCGCCAGCATGCTGATACTGATTCAAAGATCCGGTGGGAGGTGGGGAAGAGGGTTATGTTTGCTTCATCTTTGGTTATTCTGTTTGAGTGTGTGTGTGGGTGGGGGGGGGAACAGCACGAGTTAGCCATTGATCACAGTTGTGAATATAAAACAGGAGAAAAAGGAATCAGGCCCAATAAAGAAAACAACAGAAAAAGCCATCGAAGGAAATGGGGTGGCCTGCATAAAAAATATTGTGGAAAGTTCGGAACTCAAATAATGTTGTTGTTTCTCTGCTAGAACTCAGGTCCACCAATGATAAAAGTTTTGCATAGGTAATTGTCTTCCCCCCCCCCCCCCCCCAGATAAGGTAGCCACATTTCGACTTTGGGAAGGGAACTCAAATAAAGTCTCCGTTAAGTGTAATGTAGCATAATGTAATATACTGTACTCTCAACAGATTTCTGCTGGAAAATTCAGGCATCTGCCAAGAATGACTGATACCACACTAAGTAAGGCAGAAATTTGATTTGACTTCTCCCTTAACTCCTCGTGGAGTCATTGGGGTACTGCACTGAACTTTTCAGGTAGTGTATGCATCATGGGCAAACTAAACCAAGCAGGGCCCATCTCTTTCTATGACCAGGGAGGAGATGACTTAGCTATTTCTATCAAAATTATATATAAATTTTTTTTATGACTTGTTTTGTTGATTGATTGTGGTAGGCTGCTGTGTTCAGTTGCTTGAATCCTCGTTTTCTTCTTTGCTGCTTGCTTTTATTTTCCTGTTTTGTTCAAAGTTTTTTCATTATCCCTACTTGCTTTTTTCTGTGTGGGCTTTCTTTGTTATTTTGCTTTTTTTTTGTTTGTGTTTTTGTTGGTTTGTTATTTTGTTTATTCCTTATCTCCGAAATAAAGGAAATTTGGTTTGACTTGATGTGATTTTTTCAAGGCAGTTTTTTTTCTACTCTTGTTAGATGTGGATCACTATGGATCTCTGAGCAAATATTACCATGCAGTTTCTCAAGTTTCAGGTATCATACCTTTTTTTCAGCTGGAAAGTAGGGATTTTTTTTTATCAAAATGGGTTATTAGACGCTATGAGATGATTCAATGTTTTCCATTTGACAAACAATTTGTTGAAAACGGTCAATAATGTTGACTATTTCAGAGGGTAAAAAAACACAGACTTCTACAATAGTGCAAACACTTGCTCATGAAAATTCCTTGCAATACACATTCATTCAATTATAAGAAAGAAGGAAGATGTTGCTGCTACTGCTGCTGCTGCAAATGCTGCTAGTGCTACTGTTACTACTACTATTACTACTATTACTTCTATTGCTGCAGCTCCTAGTGCTGCTAATACTACTATTACTTTTTCTTCTGCTGCTGCTGTTTCTAGTGCTCCTGTTAATACTACCATTACTTCTACTGGTGTTGCGATTGCTACTAAGATTTGTATTACCAATGCAAGTCCTGTAACTAAACCTTGAAGCGAGCATACCTTTTGTTTTATCAGTTTTTTGTGTTACAAGTTATTATCCCAGGGTGTGCAGAAGAGAGAGAGAGAGAGAGAGGAGAGAGAGAGAGAGAGAAGAGAGAGAGAGAGAGAGAGAGAGAGAGAGAGAGAGAGAGAGAGAGAGAGAGAGAGAGAGAGAGAGAGCAGGCAAGGCAAGGCAAGGCAGGCAAGAAGGCAAGGCAAATTCTTTCTTCGAGGATAAAGATAGCACTCATGTGCTTTTTTACATCCATCCGCCTTTTCAGGATACATCAAGATAAAAAGTACTAAACAGTAAAACTATACCAGTACAACAGAGAGACAGACAGACAGACAGACAGACAGACAGACAGAAACAGAGAGACAGACAGAAACAGAAAGGGAGAGACACAGAGAGAGAGAACAGACAGACAGACAGACCGCAAGCACACAGACACACAGACAGACACACAGACAGATTGTAAAACTTGTGTCATACGGTTGAATCGAACGGAGGAGAAGTTATTTCTCACTTTACTCAAGTTTCCAGGGCTGCCAATTACAAGCAGTATAAAGCCTTGCTCAAAGGTATCACACTAATGAGCTGATGGTATCTTGTTGTTGGGATCATGACTTCCTTGTTGAAATGCAAACCTCAGTGTATGAGACCCCATCCTTGTTTTGTTAGTGCGTAATAACCATTGATGTATAAAAGAGGCTGTTGTTTTTCTTCTTCTGTTTCAGATTTTCCTCGTCTTTTTTTAGTGCCTTATTTTGTTTTGGTTTGGTTTGGTTTTGTTTTTTTTGGTTTTTGGGTGTGTGTGTGTGTGTGTGTGTGTGTGTGTGTGTGTGTGTGTGTGTGTTGTGTGGTGTGTGTGTGTGTGTGTGTGTGGTGTGGTACTGTGTGTGTGTGTGTGTTTGTGCTGCATGTTGTGAGAATTGTGTGTGTGTCTGTCTGTATGTCTGTGTGTTTGTCTGTCTATGTCTGTATGTGTCCGTGTGTATCTGTGTGAGAGTAAATGTGTGCTCGCAGCGTTTATGTGTGTTTCTGTACAGTGTGCATAACGAAAAATAAATCAATCACTTTAAAGCTAGAACTGCTCAGAAACCAGACCCAAATTTTTGTTAAAGCTTGTACAATATAATTGTATACTAAACCAACCTCCACCAAAAACTTTTGCATCACTAAACTAAATGAAAACACCGACAGTCTGCAGCAAAGTGCATGCAGGTCTAGGAGTGAAATGTGTACAGGGGGAGACAATTAGGAAGGAAGAAAAAGAACCAAGCGGGTATCGACTCGACTGGCCCGCCTTCCTTCCTTCCTCCTTCCTGCCTTCCTGCTTTCCTTCCTTGCTTCCTTCCCAGCCAGTCAGCCAACCACTGATTAATTAAAACAATGCCACTCTCCACTCCCCCCCAGCCTAGAGTGTTTCTTTAGCTTTTTTTTCTTTTTCTTCTAGTTTCTGCTCTTTGTTTTCTTTTATGCTTGGATAGAAGAAGGGGCTGATTTGGCCTTTTCGTGGTTTTTTTTGTTGGGGGTGTTTTTTTTTGGAGGGGTGGCTTTTTCTTGATCTATGTTTTATACTTTTTCGTTTGATTCTTTTGTTTGGGGTTGTTTACTTGTTTTGGATTAATTGTTTGTTTTGTTTGGGTTGTTTGCTTGTTTTGAATTGTTTGTTTGTTTGTCTGTTTTCTTTGTTTTTGGGGAGTGGAGGATGTTGTTGGGATTTTCTCTTGTTTGGCTATGGGATGGGTGTGTGTGTGTTCGTTTGTTTTTCGTTCCTCAGCTAAGCTCTGATGATGACGACTTGTGAGATTTTGCGTATGCCACCGTTTGCCACCATGAAGATAACCGCATTCCGACTTCGGGAATGATGTCTTAACATCCAACCAGTGTGCACTGGGCTGCTTCTTAAAATTTTATATCCCTCCTATCGGCACGTAATGGCCCACTCTTCCGAAAGGCGGGACATGTTTTAAGTACTCTAGGTTTGCACACAGGACCTCGGTTTATAATCTCATCCGAAGGACTTTCGGGAAAGTGAAGTCGGTCAGTATTGACATCAACTCCAGGGGAAAATCCCCTGGAACGGTTGTCTCAGTGGTGTGTTGAACCCGTGCCGTTGGATCGCTGAGCTCAACGCTCTAACCACTAGGCTACCCACCCCCTGTTTGTTTAGGTGTACACTTTCTTGCTTGCGTTTTTTCAAGAGGTGACTAAATGACACTCCTTAGACCAGATGTTTTATAGTGCGATCTGAATAAACAATGTGGCTAAGATTGACATTTCTGGAATTGAAAGGAAAATGCAGAATGGTATTTGAAATAGGAGGACACAGAAAAGTTCGCAGTAATAGCTACGTTTGTGTCAGTACCTATAGGAATAATTTCCACAGTAGCTGTGGCTGTATAATGTAGATCAATAAATGAATGAATAAATTAATAAACGGATGAGTGAATGATAGCAGCAATAGCTACCTTAGAATGAAAAAAGTAGGTGGTTGTTGTTGCTGCGGCTGTTGTTGCTGATGCTGCTACTGATTTATCTATTCACTAACTGATTTTGCTGGTTGATTTGTACAAAACAATACAGACCTACATTTTGTGACGCTAAGGAAAGAAAAAAAAGGACCAGGAGATGGAGGGGTGAGTTGTTACAAACACCCTTGGAAGATCATACACCAGTCTTCTTCACCCTTCCCTCTCTCTCTCTCTCTTCTCTGTCTCTTCTCTCTCTCTCTCTCTCTCTCTCTCTCTCTCTCTCTCTCTCTCTCTCTCTCTCTCATACACACACACACAAACACACACACACAAACATCTCTCTCTCTCTCTCTCTCTCTCTCTCTCTCTCTCCTCTCTCTCTCTCTCCTTCTCTCTCTCTCTCTCTCTCTCTCTTCTCCACACACACCACCAGAACACTACACTAGCATATGCAAAAAAATAAGAACTGAAGAAAGCGCACAAACACAGAGAGATAAAGTCAACACCGCACATCGACACGACATCACCTATTAAGGACTTAACACTGACTTGTGGCCCGAAGGCTTGGTAAAGGCCAAGGACAATGGCCCAATAGCGCAGCTCGTTACAGATTGCAGGCAGTTAGCCTGTCAGCCCCGCACGTCAGATGAGAGAACTGATCCGATTGGCTGAACGAGTTGTCAGCCATCTTCAAAGAAAAGGTTGGGTTGTTTGGTTGCGTTGTTGTTGTTGTTTTTGGTTGTTTTTTTGTTGGGTTTTCTTTTTGGTTCTGAATCAATCTTTCTTGTCTTGTCTCTGGTGGTGGTTGTCGTGGTGGTGGTGAGGGGGGGTGGCGCTGGTGGTGGTTGTATTCAGGTGTTTTTTTCTGTATATTGTTTTTTTGTTTTTTTTAGTCTTCTTTTTGTTATCATTTTTTTAAAGTGTTGTTTTTCTTTCACGTGAATTCTGGGGCACTTGCAGGGCGGTGGGGGGGGAGGGGGGCATGGGGATGAGGGATATTGATCTACTTATCTAAGTTTGTAGGATTGATTGAGTGCTATCAATATTGTCTCTTATCTGGGTCTCTTCTTCTCTCTTCTTCTTCTTCTTCTTCTTCTTCTTCTTTTTCTTCTTCTTCTTCTTCTTCTTTCTTCTACTTCTTCTTCTCTCTCTCTCTCTCTCTCTCTCTCTCTCTCTCTCTCTCTCTCTCTCTCTCTCTCTCTCTCTCTCTCTCTCTCTCTCTCTCTCTCTCTCTCTCTCTCTCTCTCTCTCTCTTCTCTCTCTCTCGTCTGTGTCAATAAAACTCCTTAAAAAATGGGTGGCTTGAGTTGTCATTAACATTTCAGAAATGAACGTACGTACTGCATTTTACATTATACTGGTATCAAAATATCTTGAACTGAGCCAAGTAGTTTGTCTATGGCTAATTAGATCTTAAGAACGTTCTAATCAAATTCGCATGTTTGCCTATTTTACCGGCATTGTTTTCTCATTAGCAGAATTAGCATTCATTTTTTTGTATGTGTCATACTTCTTGAGGAGTTTGCACCTGAAGATTCTCTCCCTTTTTTTTTTCTCTCGGCTCAAGATTGGAGCATCTTGCGCACACGTTAAAATTCATTCCACTTTTCGGAAGAGTAGGCCAATGTGTGACGGTGGGAACGGATGACAAAACTGCAAACACACGGGGACTGGATGTAGAAAAAGCACATGAGTGCTTAAAATGTACTGCGTTCATTTGCAAATGGTATCGGCTTATAGCCTCATCTGAAGAACTATCGAAAGAGCTAAGTTGGTGCTTAACGTTAACTCCAGGAGAAAAAATTCCCTCGAATAATTATGTACCTCAATGGTGGCTCGAACCCAGGCCATCAGATTGCTAGTTCAACGCTCTAACCACTAGGCTACCCTGACCCATCTCTCACCCACGGGAATCTATTGCTCACTCAGAGAACTCTCGATGCACTAAGTATAAGATCAAAATGCACACAGACTGATCTCAGCATTCCGAACCTGTGGAAACATTGATTCCTGAACACACACTAGTCCATCCACTTGTGTCTGATTTGGCTGGGTGTTCGGGGTTGGCTCCAAAAAATCTTTTTTTTCGAATTAATCATGTTTCATTCGTATTTTTTTCGTCTCTGTTTGTTTTATAAACTTCCTCTTAAAACTGAAAACACTTAATATTTTATGCATCAGTACAAAGAGTAAACATTATGCAAACTTTTCCTCCAAACCCAGGTATTAGAAGTAGTAAAAAACAAATTTAGATAAGAATAAATTGGCAAGGTAAATAAATTCGTGAATAAGATAGGCAAGACATGGAACTATTTTACAGATTCTTTTGAAACAATACAAAAACAACAGAAGATTACTTTTTCTCTACACACTTATCTTTGGACACATGCCAGATTTTTTTTTATTTCACAATTTCTATGTCAAGGTGACCTTGCTCAGATGACCTCAGAAAGTCTCGAGGTCATCATATGAACCTTTTGACACCAAAATATCGTAAACACATTTTTCGCCTCAAAGAGCATTGTCTGTTGTGTTTATGTTTTTGTTTTGTTGCTGGGGAGAGGGGGGGGGTTGCATACACATGCACGTGACATTCTCAATCAATGACTGATTGAAGCATCGCCCGGTTCATCCATCGACAGCTTTCAAGAATCGAACCCCAGCACCCAGCAAACTCTGAGACTCCTGGTGTGTGGAGAGCTAATTGGTCTGAAGTGGAGGAGGGTGGAGGGGCTGTGAGAGGGGGGAAGAGGGTCAGGCTCAATACGGTGAGTGCTGGTCAAAGATGGGCACCATGTGGTGTCTGCATGATCGATGGTTCGCTTCAGGTGCGACCTCCTCCTTGCTCCTCCTCCTCCTCTTCCTTATTCTTCTTCTCCTCCTTTTTTCTCTTCCTTTTTCTCCTCATCATCCTCATTCTTTTTCTCCTCTTCTTCTTCTCCTCCTTCTCTTCCTTCTTCGTCTCTCTTCTTCTTCTTCTTCTTCTTCTTCTTCTTCTTCTTCTTCTTCTTCTTTTCTCTTCTTCTTCTCATTCTTTCCTTCTCTTTCTTTTTCTCCTTCTCCTCCTTCTCTTTCTTTTCCTCTTCTCCTCCTTTTCTTCCTCCTCTCTCTTTTTCTCCTCCTACTTCTTCTCTTCTCTTCCTTCTCCTTCTCCTCCTCCTTCTTCGTCCCCTTTCTTTTCATCTTTCCTTTTTCTTTTCTTTCTCTTCTTCCTCTCTTTTTTTCCTCCTCCTTTTCCTCCTCCACCTTCTTCTTCTCTTTCTTTTCCTCCTCTTCCTTTTCTTCTTTCTTCTCCTCTTTCTTCGCCTCCTCCTCTTTCTCCTCTCTATCTTCCTCTCTTTCCTCCTCCTTTCCTCTTTCTTCTCCGGCTCCTTCTCCTCCTCGTCATCATTCTCTTCTACCTCTTTCTCCTCTGTTCAATGTTATCCTCACAGCACTTGTTCTTTGGTGCTTTATTTGTCTTTTATCATCACAATTCCCCGGGAAAGCTATGGACGGGCTGCAATAAGTTCCACTGCCCTTGAGACATTGCCTGAAAGGGATCGAGATAGCCTAGTGGTTAGAACATTACACTCGCAATCTCACGACCCTGGTTCGAATCCTGTTCAAGGGGATTTTCCCCTGGAGTTAACATCAGTGTATTCTCCATTCTCCCCAAAAGTCCTTCGGATGAAACTAAAATGCGAGGCCCCTTTACGAACGCATGCAGAACATCTTGGCTTCAACCTTGGCCTTGGCTTCAGTATAGTTCCCCAGTTCACTCAGCTGTAAATGGGTACCTGCCCTCTTTAGGGTCGGGGAAGGTAAAGCAGCAAGGGAGAGAAGAGTGGGCGCCGCCCTCAATATGCTGGCCCCTAGGAAGCTGAGGTCTCTGACGCCTCGTTCCCCTACGACCATATGGGTTATGGGGTACACCTTTACCTTTATATCTGCTCTTAATTCTGATTACTCCCTGCACGTCTTTTTTTCTTCCTGTATACTTTTCAAAGCTCCAAATGTGCTGTTTTTCCTTTCACCAAGAAAGAAATAAAGTAAGATGGCTTACAAGTCCAAATACCAAGTCTGTGTGATGATTCACACCCCCGTAACATCAGCGTTTCTATTGGCCTGAATCTGATCAGGGGCAGACAACAGAATAACAAAATGATTTTGCATTGTCTCCCTGCTTAGTCTGCTGGGAAGTCTGGGTTTTCCATTATTTTTTTCTGGGAAGTCCTTTAGGCTGCACTCCATAGTTAGCAAAATATGTGATGAAAATACTGTCTCGACAAAATCTAAAGTAATTATGCATTAAATGAATAGTGACATTCTCATCTACTTTGGCTGTTTTTGTTGTTGTTTTTCTTTTTGTCTTTGTCTTGTGTCTTCTTTCTGTATTTATCTGTGTCTCTGACTTTGCTTCTATGTCTGTTTATTGATGTCAGTATCTGTTTTTATCTATGTTTCTGTGTCTTCTTGCTGTCTGTCTTTCTGTCTGCCTGTTTTCTGTCTGTCATTCTGTCTGTCTCTGACTCTGTCTCTGTTTGTCTGTCTGTCATTCTGTCTGTCTGTCTGTCTGTCTGTCTGTCTGTCTGTCTGTCTGTCTGTCTGTCTCTCTCTTCTCTCTCTCTCTCTCTCTCTCTCTCTCTCTCTCTGTGTCTCTGTGTCTGTCTGTCTGTCTGTCTGTCTGTCTGTCTGTCTGTCTGTCTGTCTTCTGTCTGTCTGTCTGTCTCTCTCTCTTCTCTTCTCTCTCTCTCTCTCTCTCTCTCTTCTCTCTCTCTCTCTCTCTCTCTCTCTCTCTCTCTCTCTCTCTCTCTCTCTCTCTCTCTCATTCTCTCTGTATGTATGTGTGTGCATGTGTGTATACGCGCGCACACGTACGTGTGTGTGTGTGTGTGTGTGTGTGTGTGTGTGTGTGTGTGTGTGTGTGTGTGTGTGTGTGTGTGTGTGTGTGTGTGTGTGTTATTGACATATGAAATCATTTACAAAATGAAGTCAATACAATCTTGCATCAGATAGCTCAACTATTTTTTCGAGCTTTTGACAAGTCAATGTTTTTTTCAATTTTTTTATCACTCCTTAGAAAAGGCATCGCCACCCTCTCCCAGTACATCAGCGCGAGTTAAACAAAGATGCTTCCATACCTATGTAATTATATGCTATATTAGGTACCCGTCAGTATCGGAAGCATGTTGCGCTTTAGGCTCCAGAGCGCAAAGCCTCGGTAAGTAAGTATGGAGGGCAAGCTGTTACCCATGCAGTAGACCCCCCCCCCCTCTCCACGTTGCTGGAACTATCCATTGGAAAGGCAATCGCCGACACGAATGGTTCCAGTGCTGTCGCAGGCGACACCAGAACGTCTTCCATACCGTACAACACATAATAAAAGACTGGATTATTGATATTGCAGACAAAAAAAAACAACACCCAAAGGGTTAGAAAGAATAGAATCTGTCCAGGACCCTGCAAAAAATGAAAATGTCTGAATAAAAGAAGAGGGAGAGAACACAAAACCCCCAACACTGTCAAGCAAATACCACCAGTGTTTATTTTTCCTATGTCTCAGGACACAGGCTCGATAAAAGCCAAACACCCTGAAAAGCCAAGACACGTTGTGATACCCCCGTGGGGATGCCAGGGGCCTGTCAGTATAAATAACATTCCCCACCTTCTGGATATTCTGTTTTAAGAACTCTATCTCTTTTTTTTTTTTTTTATCTATCTCTTGTTTCTTCGTTGTTCTTTTCTTCTTGTTACCTCATTGTTGTATATTTTCTGCCTTCTTGGTCCATTCTCCTGCATTTTTTTTTTCCAAAAATACTTACAAGATAACAATTCCCTCTCACGCAGATGTCAGATGCGCTGGGCCTGACTTGTCAGATGTTTAACGGCAGCGCATCGCATTTTTTGCTCATATGATAGACAAAAATAGTTGGTGACGGTGTCTTCGTGCGACGACGGAGATCACCTTCAAGTACAGACCAAGCTGTACAACCCACGAGAGGAGTTGGAAAGGACATGCCATTATTTTACCCAGACACATTTGACGGTGTAAAGCGAACGAGAGAAGAAGAAAGAATAGTTGCTAAGTGTTCGAAGGAGAAGAAGAACGTGTTCTGTACTAGCCAGCAAATATCTTAGATCATCATCTAATGATCAGTTATGGTCAATGATGGATAACCTCCAAATAGTGATGCTGTTTAAAGATACTCTTACAAGTTTTATTGTAGAGCTTAAACAGCTAAAAAAAAAAAGTACAATAACAACAACATCAACACTATCGACAGATGCAACAGATATATCTATAGTAACAGAGGACACCACAAGTTCCATGTTCTTATTCCGCTAACTTCGAATTGCGAACGACGCAGAACATCTTGCGCACACATTAAATCCTGTTCCGCTTATAGGAAGTGCAGGCCGTTGTGTGCTGGTGGGAACAGAAGACAAATTTAAAAAGTGCAATCACTACAGGGACTGGATGTACTTTATGACAAAATTTACAAAACTGTATACACACGGGGATTGGATGTTAAAAAAAAAAATTTAAAAAAGCACACGAGTGCTTATTCCATATCCCCGATAGAAAAGAATAAAATAAATAAATAAAATAAATAAATAAATAAATAATAAATAAATAATAATAGTAAATTCAGAATTAACGGCGTGTATAAAATTTATACTCCCCTCTCACAAAGACGATACTGTGGCGGTAGACCTGATAAGGGGCAGACAACAGGATGATAAAGTAACTCTACATCATCTCCCCTTACAGTCTGCAGGGATTGTCGGCTCCTTCATTTCCCCTGGGAAATTAAGTGGGCTGCACTCCATAGTTGTAAATGGTCGCAAAAAATATTTACTCAACAAGACATAAAAGTGTATAACCCTGAGACAATAGATAAAGAGTCTTTTGGTCTAATCTGTGCTTTTTTCTGTTTCTGTTTCTGTGTTTCTTGGCAGTCTGTCTGTCTGTGTTTTTATTCCAACTTTCTACCTCTATCTCAGTCTCTTATATTCCGTTCTTCTCAGTCTTCTGGTGTCTCTGTGTCTTCTCTGTGTCTTCTCCTTCTCTCTGTCTCTCTCTCTCTCTCCTCTCTATCCTCTCTCTTGTCCTGTCTTCTGTCTCTGTCTCTGTCTCTGTCTGTCTGTCTGTCTGTCTGTCTGTTGTCTGTCTGTCTCTCTCTCTCTCTCTCTCTCTCTCTCTCTCTCTCTCTCTCTCTGTCTGTCTTCTGTCTCTGTCTGTCTGTCTGTCTGTCTGTCTGTCATCGCTGTCTGTCTATCATTTAATATCTCAGTCATATCCATCTACTCTTTTTCTGTCACTATCATCTCCTCATCTCTTTATCTCTACCAACTTATCTATCTGATTCATTCTTCTTCATTTGTATCAAGCTGGCTGTACTCGCTGTCTGTCTGTCTGTCTGTCTGTCTGTCTGTCTGTCTCTCTCTCTCTCTCTCTCTCTCTCTCTCTCTCTCTCTCTCTCTCTCTCTCTCTCTCTCTCTCTCTCTCTCTCTCTCTCTCTCTCTCTCTCTCTCTCTCTCTGGCAATCGACTTCTAAATAACATGTCATTTAGTAAAATCAATAAGATCATAATCACATATAGACTCTATTTGACAATATCCCGATACAGAATTCCTCTGTCTCAGAAAGTTTATCTCTACCAACTCATCTGTCTGAAACAATTCATCTTCTTCACTTGTATCAACGTTAGCAAAAACACAAAAAAGAGGCATGTAACTAGACGCATCTACCCATAAGAGATACACACCAAAAATCAATAAACACACAAGACAAAATTAACGATGAAATATATAAAAGAAAAAAAAGAGAAAAACCACCGAAAACTTGACAGACAACAAATAGAGAATGAGTGAGCAGAAAGAAGGAGACACTATACAAGACTTCAAACAAAGGCAAGCAAACACACCAGGGTTTTATTCCCTATTCTCCTGGACACAGTGGACACAGGCGCGATAAAACCAGGCACCCTGACAGGTCAGTACACGTAAGAGATGGTGCGGCTGTCTTGACCAGCAAATATTCTAAATCATCCAGATATGCTGGGGAAAAGGGATGATCGAGGAGACATACACGTCTCAGCAGCAGAGTTTACGTAGATTTGAAGACGCTGTGGGGTGGAATGTTAGATGTGTTAGGAGACGCTGTTCAGGTTCGATGGTGTGAATGTCTTTGTGGAGAATCTCGTTGAATTTTTCAGATTTTTTGGCTAGGTAGATCAGGGATATAGTGGTAGAAAAGAAAAATGTATGTGTGCAGTGTATGCCTGTATTTTATACATCTTTATTAACACTTTGCAGTGTTTCGAGTTCTTTTATTGTTTTATTGTGAGGTGTTTACATGTTTACTATGTCCCCCATTCACACTTTGCAGAGGGGAAGAATTGTTTGTTATTCTATCACATATAAGCAATCTTCTGTTTTTGTCTGTTTACACTTTCGTCCTGTGTGCATGTGTTCTTACTACAAATATGATAATCACAAACATACACACACATTATAGATTGCAGAAATGATCTGTATTCAGGGCTACCTATGAGTATTGGCCTGATGGTACCATATACCATCCTGCACACACATAAATGTTTTACTACCGTACATCCCATTACTGGGATGCATAATGACCAGCTGCAACTTTTGGGAAGATATGTTAAGTGACAAGGATAGGTTTGAGAAATAGATTCAAAGGTTTTATTTTTTAAACATTATCCACAGTTCCTTGTGACTAGATGACTTCCCCAAAGCTTGTTTGCTGTGAAATGTCTGAGGGTTAGCTGTAAAAGTGTTCTAAAACTACTTGTTAGAATGTGATTGTGAAGTCCCTTCTCTTTCCCCTTGTTCCAGAAACTGTTTGCAGCAAACCGAAACGTTAGTTGTTGGAGAATTTAAGGACAGTTGAAAACCTATCAAAACTTTTTTTCTATAGTTCTACCTGAATGTAGGTACAAACGTGCCCCTGGAAAAGTGATGAACACTGACGGTTATTGAACATACTACTGGTTTTTTTGGCAAGGTAAAAACGTACAGCACAAACCCATCATAAACACCTAAACCTACAATAGTAGAGTATGAGAACGTTACAGAGAAACATAGAATAGAAACGAAACATAAAACATAGAAATATTAGAAGGAGGAACAACTATAAAGAACAGAACAGGAACGAACAGAGCGCCAGTAAGAAGGCAAACTTCTAGAGGGTAGCAAACAGCAAGCAAGGTTGTTGATAGCTGCTTGGGATGAGTGTGGGAAGGGAGAAAGGGGATGAAAGAGGGTCAGACTAAACAAGCGGTACTACCAGGGTTCATTCCCCTTTGTCTCACACACAGATCGTGAGGGCAGAAAACCAATAAAGGCTCAGCCCTGCTCAACAGACCTGGAAACTTGGCAACAACAGTGTGGGTATTGAGTGTGGCCAACATTGTAATCCTTAGGGAATGTTGATTAAGATGGATCGATAATATTTAGTTGTCTAAAAAAAAGATCAAGTTAACTGCTTTATAATTGACATGAAGAAAAGCAGATACTGCCGTTGAAATCATGTCTGTTCAGACTCTGTAGAGTTTTATCAATTAAGACTTGAAAAAAATGCATTACCAGTGCCTGGGTACATACACTTGCTTGGATAGATATACACATTTCCATTTATTTCTTGAAAGCTAAAAGGAAAAATCAAAAAATCTAAAGGTAAAGAAAAAACTGTAATAAAACATTCAACCTTAATCCAACCAGAGATGAAAGGAGGACACAAAATCAATATGAAGAGCTTTAGATTTTGAAAGCTTTATTTCACAAGATGTAGATATTTGGGGGATCTTTTGTTCACTTGTTTTATAAAGCCTTTTTAGTAGATAGTACACACACATACACGCACGCCCACGCACAGTGAATGTGTACACACACACAACACACACACACACACACACACACACACACACACACACACACACACACACACACACACACACACACATTCACACAGATACTGAGACCATAAGAAAAAAAATTGTCAATGAAGAGACAGACAGACAGACAGACAGAAAAGACAGACAGACAGACAGACAGACAGACAGACAGACAGACAAACAAACAAACAAACAAACTGTGCGGCAGGCCAGCAAAACACCTGCCCCAATCTGGTTTCATTCAGGCCATGATGTATGCTGGCAGGCTGTGTCCATACATCAGAGACAACACTGGCGTTACTGTGTGACTGTAGTGCTGCACGTGCATCATTAGCATCAGTGTCCTCATCACCACTTCCTGCCACCCCCAACTACTGTCACCTGCCCTTCTGAGTCACCAGGTCACCCTGGGGGTAGGGGCGGTAGGGGGGGGGAGGGAGGGGCACTAAGACAGGAAGAGAGAGAAGCCCAAGAAAAAGCTTGGAGGAGAGTGAGAGGAGAGGAAAGAGAAAACAATGAGTGGAAAAGAGGATAAAGGAGGGGGGGGTGTAGGGTGTGTGTGTGTGTGTGTGTGTGTGTGTGTGTGTGTGTGTGTGTGTGTGTGTGTGTGTGTGTGTGTGTTGTGTGTGTGTGTGAGGAGGAGGAGTGGATGGTTGGTGTGTGGGAGAGTGTGTGTGGGTGTGTGTTGTGTGTGTGTGTGTGTGTGTGTGTGTGTGTGTGTGTGTGTTGTCACAGAAAGAGAAAGAACAGTACGGAAAACAGTCATGAGAATAAAAATCTGTGTTTGTTGGCTTCAGCAATTCAGAGCACTTACTCTCCAAGCAAAGGTTTAAGCAGCGCTGAGTGTGGTTATGTGTGTGTGGGTGCGGTTCCAGTACCTTGGCTTTTGTTTTCCCTAACCTACTGAACGCTTGACTTGAAATTACGGGATCTTTAACTGCATATTTGATCTCTGAAATGTAATACACAAAGAGTCAAGGCACTGGTAAGTCTGCACTTCAATTGACCTGGGATATCGTAAAACCCTCCATACTTAATTCACCTGATGCTGCCAAGATTCGAACACATGACTTCATGGACCCATGGAATTGATGTTTAAATGATCTTAACCACTCGGCTATGGTCTGTCATTTGGATTCAAACCTGTGATTTTTTAAGCAGGAATTCAATGCACAAAGCTCTTGCTTCACTGTTCAGTCTGATAAGTCTTCCTCCTCTTTTTGTTTCTTATCTCACAAAAACGGTTTATTATTCTTTGCCCTCTCGCCCACCTCTCTGACTGTCTGGCAACACAATGGCACTCGTGGAACACATGGCACTGTATCAAGTTAGTCAAGCTTTATGACTGATATCAGAAACGGGATTAGACTTTGTTTTTAACACGCACACACCACACACACACACACACACACACACCACCACACACACACAACACACACACACACACACACACACAACAGATTAGATTTATTGTCCATTCAGCCTTGAAACCATGGAAAAGAGAGAGAGAGGGGGGGGAGAGAGGAGAAGAGAGAGAGAGAAAATAAGGAGAAAATGGGGAGAGACAGAGTGTAGAATAAAAAGAGAGATATGGGAAAAGAATGAGTAAAACTGCAGGTGAGACATCTATATCTCCGTGAAAGAATCACCAAGAGAAAGTGCACCACATTAAGGAGGATAAATCATCCCAAGAGCTGATTATGTAATTGAATTAACGGAGACAGAAAGCATGTCTCTGTGAGATGCTAGCTAACAAACAGGGCAGTACGCCATGTGGTTTGCCAGACTCCCAATATTGCTGATGTTATTTCCCTTGTAATATGACACTAGCTTTATAATCTACACTAGATACCGCTGCCAGACTTCAAAGGCAGTTGGATGACTTTTTATGTTGGTGAACATTTAGTGAAGCTGCCATGTGTACCTTGTGTCTGTGGAAATATGAAAAATGGCCTTCTACTTGAAAAAGTTTCAGCCTTCCTATTAATTTTCACTGTTTATGAAGTGTTAGACTGTCAGGCATAACAGTGTTTTGCATGAAGAAAAACAAACAACGTGTGTTCCAAATAAAAAAAAACGTTCATTACAATGATTGATGTGTAAGGAATGATACTATCAAGGGAGTGACATTCTGCACAGGACAGGAGAATAGGGAAAAGAGAAACTAGGTGTTTGCTAGAAGAGAAAAATAAATGAAGCAAGGGCTGTTCAGCCTGATGAGCTTTGCCTGCAGGAGAGCCTCTTGATCTGAGAAGTGATGACAGTTTCCTCTTCATCATCAAACGCTCAGACAGCAACTGTCGCTGTCTGTCATATGGGCAGAAATGTGTTGTGGTGCTGTTAAGCGCCTGACAAGTCAGGCCCAGCACATGTGACACTGGCGTGGGAAAGAGAGGTATTAACTGTTAGTCTTTGGGGGAAAAGGCCCGAGAATGGACCAAGAAGGCAGAAAATAGACAACAAAAAGGTGACAGGAAGAAAAGGAACAAGGTAGAAATAAAGAGAGGGATAGAAGAGAGGGAATTCCTAGCTCACTATTTCCAGAAGGTGGGGGTGCTATTCAAACTGCCAGGCGCCCAGCATCATCACAGGGGAGTGATGACACTTAACTGGTGGTTCTTGACTGAGAACTTTAAACCACATTCAGACTTTATCCATGTGATGAAATCTTATGAAGATTCCCATTGACACGGGAGAAAATGCATGTATGTGTTATTTTGCCAGAGTTTGCAGGGTGAGGGAACACGTAGTTAGCCAAGAAACATCTAAGCTATGATTAAAGGTGTATAGAAGCACAGTTGCTGGTTTTTGTTGTGGGGGTGTGTTTGTTTTTTAACATCGACAAGGATAAAACGTTGACACCCTTTTCGTGAGTTTTTTTCCTGTTTTCTTTTCTTCTCTTGTGTTCGTGGTTAATTTTTTTCATTATCTCTATGGCGTAAATAAAAAAAAACATTTTAAGCCAAATTGATTAAACACGGTAGATTTTCTTCTTGCTCGCTGCCCTATTGATTATTGAAATATGCACTGTTGCACACCCATCCAGCTTTCCTGGTTTTAATTCTGACTTTTGCGTTTATACTTTTTTTTAATCGAATCTCGCAAACAGTATAATGACTAGATCTTTAAGAAAACTTGAGTTATTTACAGAATTCTACATGAATGGATAGTAAAGCAAGATTAAGAGAAATATACAAAAATATGAAATGAAAAAGAAAAAAATGTCCATTCCTCAGATAGTGCCCCAAGTTTCACCAATAATGATACTTTTGCTTATGCGACTATTTTTTCTCCGCCATTTAGGTAGCTGCACTCCGATTTTGAAAATAAAAAAGAAAAGAAAATATTCGTTCATGGCCAACTAAAGATGTGGTTGTCCTTGCAAAGCAGGCTCAGTCAACCCTCCCTATTCCCTGCTTAAAGGATGTTGGACCAAGTGTGCAGCAGTGTTTGCACACAGGGAGTTAACCTGGGTTCCTGATGGAGAAGTTCATTTCCTTGATTGAGTGCTTGACGTGTAGTGTAATCATGAGCACCGTGGACGTGTGGGGAGTGCTAGAACATGAGAGGCTAGAAGATAAGGGGGTAACTTTAACAGTGTTTGCTGAAGAAGAAGAAGAAGAGGAAGAAGAAGAAGAAGAAGAAGAAGAAGAAGAAGAAAGAAAGAAAGAAAGAAAGAAAGAAGAAAGAAAGAAAAGAAAGAAAGAAAGAAAGAAAGAAGAAAGAAGAAAGGAGGAGGAGGAGGAGGTGAAATGAATCAATGACTCTTCATTGTAATGAGGTTCTGGTGTGGTAAAGGTCTTTCTGTGATGAACTGTGACCACGTGCAAAATGCCATTTTTACATATTTTACTTCGTTTTTTTTTGTGAAAAATTGTTTGGATTATTTGATACAAAATATTCTTCTTCTTCTTCTTCTTCTTCTTCTCTCTTCTTCTTCTTCTTCTTCTTCTTCTTCTTCTTCTTTTTATGCTGCTGCTGCTGCTGTTGCAGTTTCTATTTCTGCTGCATCTGCCATTGTTGCTGCCACTGCTGTTTCGACAGCTGCACCACGTACCCTATTTTAAAAAAACAAACAAACTTGAGCAGCAACAAAACAACAGCAGCAATATATAAAAAAAAACATACATAGCCACCTAACCATTCAAACAGAAAATCATTCAAGAGTTGACATTACACCTCACTAGATGTTTAATTGTCCACAAAATTTCTGTTTCAGAAGTGGGAAAAAATTGGGTATTTGAATTTCTTTTTGTATTTTTGTTTCCATTATGCTGACATGTAAAACACTCAGCTTCGTGTACTCGTACACTTCGTTTTCAAACTTACAATGGTGCACAGTTTGTGAAACTGCTAGTTAGTGGCTTATTTTTCAACTATGTTTCATGGCACTGCACATATGCTTACTAGCTTGACATAAGTACATATGAGCAATTTAATGACAGAGCTAGAGATGTGGTGGCCAGTATTTGCACTGGTTCATGCAAATAAATAGTCAAATCCCGAGATCAATTTCCTAAATATGACTCTGCCTTCATGCTATTATTCTAAACAAAAATGTATTCACATACAAATTTATATCTTGTTGTGAAGGTTTCACTTTCATAACTAGAGCCACATACAAAGATATAATTGCATGCACTTATATATTGTGTGGTATGAGATTAACTTTCATAACTAGAGGCACATACAATTTATGTTTGCATCCAGTTATAACATACTTTGTTTTGTGCATTTGACTTTCACCCCTGTGTTTCCTGTATTTTACCAGATCTTCTGTTTTCTTCCAGCCAAATAAATACGCAGCACAACTTATCTAAGAGAGCCAAGGGAACAATGGACAGAAAACAATGTGAAGAATGGAATAGGAAACAAGACAGGGAAGTGGGGCAGGAGGAAGAGGAACAATTCAGAGGGCTGCAAAGGGCAGCAGAGAGAAGCAAAGTCTACTCAGAGAGAGGAAGGGAGTGTCAGACTAAGCAAGCAGCACTCCTGCAGTGTCTTCTCTTTTGTCTCCAGAAGCTCTGACTGGAAAAACCAATAAAACCTGACCCTACTCAATAGGAGAGCAAACTTAGTGACTATATGGTTGTTAGAAAGTAAAACATTGTATAACTTCAGGGCCTATTGTTGGAGTATCATCAAAAGATTGCATATTGTGTACATACACACACATGCACACACATATACAAACACACATACATACATGTGTGCATGCCACACTGCACACACGTGCACACACACAAACACACACACACATACACACACAGAGGCCAGAAGCAATAGACTCAAACAGACATAAACTTACAGACAGGCAAAGGCAGGCAGAGAAAATAACAAAAGTAGATAAGACTATAGATACACACAAAGAAAGACAGAGAGATGAAGAATATATATCTTTAAAAAAAACAAAAACAGAGTAAACACCAACAAACACCTGCCCCAATCTGGTTTCAGTCCCTGATGTATGCTGGCAGGCTGTGTCCATACATCAGAGACAACACTGGCTATTACTGTGTGACTGTAGTGCTGCACGTGCATCATTAGCATCAGTGTCCTCATCACCACTTCCTGCCACCCCCAACAACTGTCACCTCGCCCTGCTGGGTCACCAAGTGGGAGGGGGAGGGGGGAGGGGAGATTGACAGAAAGACATTAAGAGGGAGGGTAGAGGATGGAGAGAGAGAAAAAAGAAAGAAGCAAACAAACAAGAGGAGGTGGAGGGGAAGAGGAGGTGAATGGAAAATGGGCACCTGTGTGTGTGGTGTGTGTGTGTGTGTGTGTGTGTGTGTGTGTGTGTGTGTGTGTGTGTGTGTGTGTGTGTGTATGTAGTGTAGTGTAGTGTAGTGTAGTGTAGTGTAGTGTAGTGTAGTGTGTAGTGTAGTGTAGTGTAGTGTAGTGTGTTGCTATTGTTGCTGTCTACACACACACCACACACACACACACACACACACACACACACACACACACACACACAACCACAACACACACACACACACACACACACACACACACACACACACACACACACACCACACACACACACACACACACACACACACACACACACACACACAAACAAACAAACAAACAAACAACAAACAAACACAGTGCCTGCCTGCTGCACATGCACACAGGCACATGCACTTGCTGCATTGGCTCCTAAACCAGCTTTTTGCCACAGCCCTCCATTCATTACTCTGATCATCTTACACATGGTCCTTTGATCATGAGGGCCAATTGACAAAAGGTCTCAGAACTGTGGCTGATATCAGCTATGAAACTGTGACCCACACTTGATATAGTGGCCATGTTTCATGCAGTACCATGTGTATGGCCAGTTATCCAGGCATAATGGAAGCAAAGGCTGAACAGGTGTTCTTTGAGATAAGGGACAAAGAGATACATTTCTTCTTTACAGAGTACTTAATAAAATTACCCCATCAGTCAAAGGATACTAATGGATGCTGTACTCATATCTGAATGAAGAAAAGAACAAGAAAAATACAGGTTTAACAAATACTTGCCAAATATAATTATGCGGATAAAAAGGGTTTTACTTCTTTTTCTTGCCTTTGCTAGAGTTTCAAGGCTCACCTATGATGAGATTTTGAATATGCAAACGATTTTGCTCACCATGAAGGTATCCAGATTCTTATCACCAGGAATGATATTTGTACACAGCACAAATGTGCATGTCACTTTTTTATCATCCATTCCTATTAGCACACAGTGGCCTAGTCTTCAATGAATTTGTTTTTTTTAATTTAATTAAAGTCTGTCCCCAGCCGGTTTCTGTGGCGATAAGCGACTGAGAGTCATAGACTCCCCCCTGGATAGGACGCCAGTCTATCGCAGGGTTAACCCCCAACACAAGGTTGGTACCCCTTTTACACCTGGGTGGGGTGAGAAAATAGCCGTGAAGTGCCTTTTCCAAGGGCAGAACGCCATAGCCACCGAAAGCTGGGATCGAACCCGCAACCTTTAGATTACCAGTCCAACCCCCTAACCACCAGACTACAGCGGCGGCAGTCTTCAGTGAAATGGGTTTTAATATATGCGCCAGATGTTCTGTATGCACATGGGACCTTGGTTTACAGTCTCATCTAAACGATTTTTCTAGGAATGGCTTCAAACAGTGTTTACACAGAGAGAATCAAACTTGGTTCCCGATGCAAGAGCTTGTTCATGTAATCACTGTTTAATGTGTGATGCAATCATGAACCTGAGAAATGAAAAGGGAAATGAGAATCTGTGCCTGAGTTTTCTGGAGGGGGTGATAAATGAATCAAAGGCAGCTTCGTGAGATGAACTTTGGCTTCTGAAGAGCTTCTCGATTTGAAATGGGCATAGAACTTTAACATGAGCTCCCGATTCAAAAACTTCATACTAGAAATAGACTCTTCAAAGATATAATGCAATCTTGAGAAAGAGACACATGGGCACTGAAAAGATACACAAACAGAAATAGAAAATATTTTGCTGGTGTTTCTTTGGGAGGGAGGGGTATGCATAAAGCTGAACAAGAAATATCCAAGCTGAGAAGAGAAGATATAGGACCACGTTTGCTTTGCATTTACATGGACAAAACTTTGAATAAATTTTCGTGTCTTCTTTTCTGCTCTACCTCTTTTTGTTTCACTCTAGCAACTGTAGTCTCCAGAAAAACTCAACAACACTTAACTGTAAGCATCAACTGACCTTTTTACCACATTCAACACAGCACTAGACTTACAAAGACTTTAGCTTTTTGCTTTTTCTATTTGTTTATGGCGCCTGATGCTCAGTTTCTACCCTTTGACTTTCTCTTTTATTTGACATCTACCAATCAACACACAGTTCACATCTCCAGAAGAATTCATAACCATTCACAAAATGGGACAGGAATGGATCGTAAGACAACAGGGAGAACAAGAACTGACTGTAGAAAGAGCATTCCTGCCCAGTAAGAAATGGTCTCTTCTGTGAAAGATCTCCTTAACCTTCACCCCTCCTGATTTAGGAGATGTTAGAGCACCCACAGCCCAGCAGTGTTTGCATAAAGGGAATTAATCAGAGGTCGTGATAGAGAAGTTCATTTCCCTGATGTTCAATGCTAACACCTCAGAAACAAAAAGAGAAGAGGAAGAGCTGAATCAGGTTTTGCTTGAAAAGGAGATAAATGCATCCAGAGTTTTCTGGTGTGCTGAAAGTCAGGTGAAAAGGAGTTTGTTTTAAGCTGAACAGTAAGTTTTATGGTTTTTGTTTAGTGCATTACTTTTTTTTTCTTTATGAATTGCCTTTCTTTAAGTAGAAACAAGAATATTCTTTTCCTCCTCTTCCTCTTCCTCCTCCTCTTCCTTCTTCCTCATCTTCTCCTGCTGTGGTTGGCAGTGGCAGCTATCACCACGTTATCATTATGACAACTGCAGCTACTGCTCTGCAATAGTCAATACATGGCGATACATATGCTGCTGCTGCTGCTGCTGCTGCTGCTGACTGCTGATGACTATGATGATGATGATGATGATACCTTTGCTGCTGATGATCATCATCATATCATCATCATCATCACCATGCTGCTGCTGCTGCTGCTACATCCCCAAAGAACCATTGATTGAGTGTTATCAAAGGTTTGATATTGTGTAACATGCAAACACCTGTGTGTGTGTGTGTGAATGTGTGTGTGTGTTGGTGTTGTTGTTGTCTACAAACACACATACACACATACACACTTGCACACACATACACTTGCTGCATCTGCTCATAAACCAACTTCTTGCCACAGCCCTTCATTCATTACCCTGGTCACCTTACATGCATTCCTTTCATCATAACAGCCAAGTGACAGAAAGGTCTCCGAGCAGTTCCTAATATCAGTTATGAAACTGTGACCCACACTTGATCTAGTGATTATGTTCCCTCTGTACTATGCTGTGTGGCCAACTTACGAGGCATGATGCAAACAATGGAGCAGTTGTTCTTTGAGATAAGGGAAAAAGAAACATAGTGCCTCTTTTTCAGTATATTCAATGAATTTACCTCATTAGTCAAATGACACAAGTGGTTGCTGACCTCATAATCTGAATGAAATAAAACAGAAGATAAGGTTGAGATGTATGAAAAGTAAGATACGAAAAGTAATATTATCCTCTGTGCTTGAAAACATCTGAGTTAACCAAGTGATTGTAACAGAAAAATCATGTTTGCTATTGACCTTATAATAATAATATATCCTTGCCTTGTCTAAAGCTCTGAGGTTCACCAATGGTGAGATTTTGCCATGGAATCATTTTTGCCCACTGTGAAGGTAGCCAGACTCTAATTTATGGGATGATGTTTATACATAGCACAAGTGTGCATGCAGTTCCTTTAGATATTAGCATCTCTTCCTATTGGCACACAATGACCTAGTCTTCCGTGAAATGGGTTTTAACATGTGCTCAGATGTTCTCTCACATTTGCAAACAAAACATTGTTTACAATTGCATCCAAAGGATTTTTGCGGAAGTGGAGTCAACAGTGTTTGCACAGAGAGAACTAAACTTGGTTCCTGATGCCAGAGCTTGTTCATGTAATGGACTGTTTAATGTGTGATGCAATCATGAGAGAGAGTTTGAACCTGAGAAATGAAAAGGGAAATGAGACACTGTGCCTGAGTTTTCTGGAGGGGATGATAAATGAATCAAAGGCCGCTGAGTGAGATGAAATCTGGCTTCAGAAGAGCTTCTTGAGATAAAATGGACATAGAACTTTGACGTGTGCTCCTGATTAAACAAAAACTTCATCCTAGAAATAGACTCTTCAAAGATATAATGCAGTCGTGAGGAAGAGACACATCAGCACATGAGCAGTGCACACCCAGACAAAAGTAGAAACTGTTTTGCTAGTGTTTCTATGGGAAAGGGGGAGATGCATGAAATTGAACAAGAAATATCCAAGCTGACCAGAGTAAAGATAGAAACGCATTTGCTTTGCATTAACATGGACAAAAAACTTTGAATAGCTTTTCCTGAATCTTTTTCTGGTTCTTCTTTTTTGTCTTATTTTGGCAACTGTATTCTCCTCCCCCCCCCCCCCCCCCCCCCCCCCCCCCCCCGAAAAAAAAAAAAAAACCCACTTCACTGTAAGTACTAAATCCACGGCAGCACCAAGCTTACGAGACCAGTTTTCTGCTCTTTTTTTTAATTTATTTTTGTGAATGGCTTATGCTGCACTGCTCAGTGAAATATTCTAAAAGTCTTTCTCTTTTAAATTTTACATAATTATATCAATCCCCAAAAAAGTTCACAACTTCAGAAGACTCCATAACTGGTTCACTGAATGTGACAGGTGTGGATCGCCAGGGTATAGAGATCAAACAAAAGCTAAAAAAGGGGGGGGGGGGGGGGAAATTTATTACTATCTGATAAAAACGCCCTCCTTCACCCTTGTTACTTAAAGGATGGTGGAGCCCCCCCAACACAGGGGTATTTGCATAGGGGGGAAAAAATCTGGGTTCCCCGATCAAATTCATTTCCCCTTTCTGTTCAAAGTTTTTGGGGTAATATTGAGCAATGT
>CM060328.1:10571731-10574676 GCA_030674155.1 Stramonita haemastoma | reverse complement strand
TAAAGACGTAGAAGAAGAAGAACGCACAAGCTTATAAACAATAACAATTAGTCTTTATGTATAAATATTTGAATTATGCATGTTTATCAATAAGTCATTGTCCAGGTTTCAAAAGCGCAATCAGATCTATTCACAATGCTCTCAAACAGTAACAAGAAAAGAGTAGCAAAATAGCGAACCAAAAAGTGAAGGTCATTTTTCCTCAATAAATAAAAAACCAGGTCTCCAATGTGAAAGGTTGCTCATCATTCCTTATTTATGAATCATCTGACCACCATTCCAAAAAGTGTTTACACAAAAGGGGATTAATCTGGGTTCCGGATTGAGTTCATTCCCCTGAAGGACTCCAGTGTGTGCTGTTAACTGTGAGTCACAAGTGAGCAGACACCAAGCCACAAGAGGGGAAAAGAAAAAGAAAGAGAGAAATAAAGTGAAGAGTTCTGTTTGTCTTTCATTGAAAATGGAGTCAAATGGGTCAGAAGCTGAAAAAAGCATGATTTGGGGTATTCAAAAAGTTTGCTTTCTACAACATAAAAAGTTTCAAGATCACCATTCAGATTCTTATCATCTTGTTCTTCTAGTATTTGCTTTCTCCAATGACAGAAAACCTAATGTTTTGACTTTTTTTTCTAGATCTTGCTTGTAGACCTAGTTTCTACAATAGAGGGCACCCCTTGTGACAACCAATGCCAAGTATTACACCTAAAACAAAACAAAATAGAACGATGTGATCGATTAAACTGATTGCTGCCTTCAGTATGTGTTTATCTGTTTATATACAGTGAAAAAAATCAATGGTGGTAAAATTAACATATTCTTTTTTTTCTTCTTTGTGTGTTGATGACAGCTCCCATATGGCCTGTGTGGTACATGGTCTGCAGAGCTACAAACAACATGATTGGACTGGATTGGTGTTGGTATTGTATCATTTTTTTGTGTTTCCTAGCTATTTCTGTTCTGTTGTTTTCATTCAGTCAAAGATTATGTTTATTATTAATCTTCTTTTACATACTGTTCGTCTTTCTTCAGAACTGGGTTTCAATATTTTATATACCTTTGCATGGATTAGGCAAAATATTTTGTTCCATTTACCATAAAAGCAACTTCTACTGGAAAGTGTGGGAGGCAACTGCTTCACTGCAACAATAGAACAACAATCGCAACAACAGAGCTCCTAGCCAACAAACATCTAGTCTGGCACTTTCAGTGTAGGTTTCTTTGCATTTTCTCACCACGTTGTCTAAGCTACAGCTTATTCCAAATAACCAACCCAAGACAGATCCAAAACAACAGAGCCAAAACAAAGAGGGGAAAGAAGCAAAAAGGGAGCTAGGAACTTTGGAATCTGTAACTGGCAGCAGAAGCTTGGGGTGTCTTGTGTATGGGGGGATAGAAAGAGAGGGAGGGAGGGGTGAGACAAAGCAAGCAAACAGTACCAAGAGTTCTTTCTCTTTTGTCTCTCAAGTCCCAAGACCGGAGCCAATAAGATCCAATAGCCATTGACAGGGCAGTAAACCCAGTGGTGGTGTGGCTGTTTGGACAAGTAAACACTCTAAACTATCTTTATCTGTTGACCAAGTATTACACTTTCCAGTCAAGTAGTTCTTGTTTGTCTCCCTGTAAAGAAATCTCATTCTAAGGCTCTAAAAAAAGTTATTTTCTTGAATAATTATTTTAATGGATAGTAGATGCTGGTGCAGTTTCTTATATTAACATGTGGATATATGGGCTTTTTGCTGTTATCTTGAGGTTTTATTACTGCACTTTCTAGTGAGGGAGAAACTACTAGCTTATACATAAAAAGGGCAGTACAATGCTTCATACTATTTGTGTAACAAAGTTGATTCTGGTCACAAACATCTGGTCAGAAAAAAACAGGATCATAAAGTAAACCACATCATTTCTATTTTCAGTCTGCACAGACTGTCTGATGCAGCCTTTGTTGCCTTTTCCCACCAGGTTATCTAGCATACAGCCTATTCAAAATAGCCAACCCAAAATGGATCAAAACGACAGGGCCAAAACAAAGAGGGAGAAGGAAGCAAAAAGGGGCTGGGACTTTGGAATCTGTTACTGGCAGCAGGGGATGGAGATGTCTTGTTTAGGGAGGAGAGAGAGGTGAAGGGGAGGGGGGGGAGACTGAGCAAGCAAACAGTAACAAGAGTTCTTTCTCTTTTGTCTCTCAAACCTCTAGAGGATAACCAATAAGCTCCAACGGCCATTGACAGGGCAGTAAACCCTGCTGTGTTGGTGCCGGTGTTGGGACAGGCAAACACTGTAAAGTATCCTTATCTCTTGACAAAGTATTACATCATTCCAGCCAAATAGTTTGAGTATGTTGCCCCCTAAAGAAATCTCATTCTAAAGTTCTAAAATTATTTTGTTGGATATTTTAGTGGATAGTAGATACTGGTGCAGTTACTATTATTTTAACCTATAGACATATTGACGTATAAGCTTTTGCTGCTATCCTGGGATGTTTTTTGTTGTTGTTATTGTTGGGGTTTTTTTGGCAGAAATGCTAGCTTGAAAATCAATTGGTCAACACATTGGTTCATACTATTTGTGTAACAAAGTTGATTCTGGCCACAAACATCTGGTCAGAAGAAACCAACAGAATAATAGCGAAACCACGTCATCTCTATTTTTAGTCTGCAGAGACTGGTACAGGGTTTGTTGCCTTTTCTTGCCATGTTATCTAAAGCACAGGGTATCTCAAACAGTCCACCCAAAACAGATTGAAAATGACAAAGCCAAAACGAAGAGGGGGAAAGAAGCAAAAAGGGAGCTAGGGACTTTGGAATCTGTAACTGGCAGCAGAAGCTTGGGGTGTCTTGTGTACAGGAAGAAAGAAAAAGGGGACTTGGTTGATGCTGAACAAGCAGTGAGTACCAAGGGTTCTTTTTCTTTTGTCTCTCAAACCCCAAGACCAGAACCAATAAGAT
>CM060328.1:10486731-10564231 GCA_030674155.1 Stramonita haemastoma | reverse complement strand
TTGAATGGGTGTCTCGGTGGTGGCTGGAACGTGGGCCGTCAAATCACAAGCGCAACACAAGGCAATCACCTCCCACCCAGGAAGAAGAAATAAAAGTGAAAAAGTTGCAACTGGAGCTAAATGCAACAAGTCAGTAACAAACATTTTCGCTGAAGATCTTGTCTCCACCATCTTGCTTTCTCTTCCCTGAGCAGACGACATAGTGCTATGTTTAATTCATCATTAATGATTTTCATCACATCTCTGTTTAATTTATCAATAATGATTTTCATGACATCTCTGTTTAATTTTCAATAAAGATTTTCATGACATCTGACCTCTGTCCCCTCACAAACTGATTTGCCCGAATAGCTTTCTCCATTAAATATTTTTCTTCCTTCCCAAAACAAGTTCTGAAGGAAACAGGAAGCAGTTACTACAAGATGGCAGACAGGGGAAGATTCGAATGATTGGACAATTCAGTCCATGCTGAATACAGAGGTCATATCAGGGTTGTCACAGCGTTAGAGTTTTAAGTATCAGATTCTAACTTTGCAACTATAAACAGATTAAAACAAGATTAAAGCTATTCTTTTGTTCTCCCTACTATCGACAGTAAGGTTTATAGTCATGGAAAGCCATATTATGAAATTTAAGCTTTTCACGATACCTCTTTTTCTTTTCTTTTTTTTTTTTGACTTGACTCAATCGTTTGGGTTTTGTGTGTGTGTCACAGACAGACAGACAGAGAGACTTACAGACAGACAGACAAACAGACAAATACAGAAAGAGGGAGACGGACAGACAGACAGACAGACAGACAGACAGACAGACAGACAAATAGAGAGAAATTTCTGTCCATGTAAGTTTTCTTTATTTTTTTCCAAGGGGACAGACAGAGTTATTTTGAAACAGTCCACATCATACTTAACCTATTCACCGATTTTCTCATCCTCGTTGGGCATATTTTAGAACCCTAGGAATTGGAAGCCCAAATATTGTCAACCTAAAAAAAAAAAACAGTCAATGTTCATAATAACATTTGTTAAGATCTTAAGAACTCATTCACTGATTGAGCAATTTTCAGAAAACGAAGAAGCGAATAAACAGCTGAAATAAACAGATAACAAGAAAGGGCAGATGATTATTTCAATATCAAATCTAGCTCCAAAACCAAGTAGCCTCCGAAGAAAGATTTCAATATAAGTTGATGAAATCATGTCTATAAAATCAAATAGCCTTGATTTTATATTATCTTTCTTGGTAAATAAACACACAGACATACACACATACGCGCGTGCACGCACATACGCACACACACACACACACACACACACACACACACACACACACACACACACACACACACACACACACACACACACACACACACACACACACACACACACACAGAGCATCTTCAGGATGATGAAGAACAGGAAGCCTAATGTTTGTCAACTTCCGAATAAAGCAATGGTCATTATGACATTTCTTGAAAGTTTATTTGTGAAATGATCAAGCCGGGGAGAAGAAGGGGGAAGGGGGCAAAATAAACAAAATCAATAATAAGGACTGAAAAACACGATTCAAGTCAAGCCACACTCCCCAAAAAGTAGACATTCAGGGACTCTTTTTTTTTTTTTACTGAAATGATGTTGACAAAATCCAAACATTTGATTTATATCACCTTGCATGATGAATAGAAACACACACACACACACACACACACACACACACACACACACACACACACACACACACACACACACACACACACACAACACCCCACAAAGCCTACACGCACAATCTAAAGTCTCCTCCAAATGGACATCACAGGGAATAGAGTCAGTACTAACTGGAGAAAAAGTCATTGGGGAACAGACACTCCACAGATAATTCAAACCTGCAACCTCAGTTACCACTGGATCTTATTCTTCTTCGTCGTCGATCGCCCAGACAGTAAACTATTCCTATCTGGCACATGAGAAAAATTGCATTGCACTGCCGTTAAGCGCCTGACAAGTCAGGCCCAGCACATCCAACTTCGGCGTGGTATGGGAAGAACAAATAACTATGACCGAACTCTTTTACTCAACCCACTTGTCTCCCTTTTCCTGATCAGTGTTTGCCGTAGCAGACGACACGGACCTCTTCTTTTGATTTCATTAGATTAATAACGATTTTCTGCAAATCTGACCTCTCTCCTCTTAACTGGATAGTCCCCAACAGCTTTTCCCATTTCTCCAGTCTGTGAAAATCTGGAGAGAGAAGTGGCAGGGAAGAAGTGGGGGTGGGGGTGGGTACGGGGGTAGTCATTGTAACAGAGTGAGAGACAGAATGAATCCAAGCAATTGAACTGCAGTGGACGGGGGTTTCGTTGGTTAAGAAAATGCCTGGGAGATGGAGAGAGGGGAAATGTGGGATGGCTAGAGGGTGGGGTGGGGGGGATGTTGGTGACTTTTGGGACTGTTTTTATTGTTTGAAAGGGGAAAAAAGAGAGAAATGCAAGGCGAATTCTTTTATTTCGAGGATAATGAATAAGCAATCGTGTGCTTTTTTTTTTTTTACATCCAGTCCCCGCAAAAGCCTGAGAGAGAGAGAGAGAGAGAGAGAGAGAGAGAGAGAGAGAGAGAGAGGAGAGAGAGAGAGAGAGAGAGAGAGAGAGAGAGAGAGAGAGAGGAGAGTTGCCCTACTAGCAATTAACTTGTTTTTAGAACAAGCTAATTTGTTGTGATTTAATGACATTCATGCCATTCACTGAAATAATTATGTTCTGTGATGAAACTCATGGCTAAAATTATTAGTGAAATAGATTGCAGAAATGGAATAAAGAAACTACCCAAAGTCGGATTGTGGCTACCTTCATGGTGGGCAAAAGTGGCCGCATACATGAACTCTCACCATTAGTGAAGCCGGGAGCTCTAGCTGAGGAACAGCAAAAGGCAACAATAAACACTAACATTAATCAAGAAACAAACAAGGACGCCTCTACAGCGAACTATGCGAAATATTCCCGAAACTTGCCAGAATTAGTAAAACATGGTCGTGAATAGCGAAATACCTATCAGAAATGATGATTTGGTAAGGACATACAAACTAATGCAGTCTATGTACATGCTGAAAACCCCAGATTGTATGCTCTGTAGTATTACAGTATTTGATATAACTGGATCAAAACTTACAAGTTGAATTGTTTGCAATTCAAACTCTCTCTCTCTCTCTCTCTCTCTCTCTCTCTCTCTTCTCTCTCTCTCTCTCTCTCTCTCTCTCTCTCTCTCTTCTCTCTCTCTCTCTCTCTCTCTCACACACACACACACACACACACACACACACACACGCACATTTGTATTTCCTCCAGCTAGCCTTGTTCAACAAGATTACATGTTTGATTTGTCAGAATAGATTCTACTGGAAATGTAAATCACCCAGAAAATGCTTCATTTTGTTTACTGAAATGATTTGGACATACTCAATCTTTTTCTTTCGCTTGGTTAGAGTGATTTTCTTGGTCTGCTTGATATTTTTTTTTTTTTTGGCATCTAAAGTATTGTTTTAAATGAAAACCAAGATGCTTGAATAAACACCAGAAACCTGTCACAGATCTAGATCCATCAGATTATGAAAATAATCTGGCCAGAAGGTATATTTTCTGAAGGATCTCTCTCTCTCTCTCTCTCTCTCTCTCTCTCTCTCTCTCTCTCTCTCTCTTCTCTCTCCATCATCAAAAAATGCCATAGCACGCATACGGAAATGTGAGGCCATGTTGAAAAGCGCCACCAAGCTTTTACTGTCTGCAGTGGTTTCCCCTTGATTACAAATTCAGGCCACATCAAGGCAAATCACTTGGGAGGAGAGGGAAGAGGAAGGGGGGAGGAGAGGGGGTGTCCTGTCTGTCGCCTTGTTTCAATTGCTTCCATTCTCCCCCTTGGGCGGTTTTCGGCTGGGAAGACGGGAAAAGCTGTTGGCACAATTCACTTTAGGGGCGAGAAATCACACTGAACGAAAATCGTTATTAATGAAATGAAAGACAAGCTCTCCTCTGACTGTCGTCTGCTTGGTGGACACACACTATGATGATCAGGAAAAGTAGAAACAAAAGGTTTAGTGAAGATTTTATTTGTTTGTACTGGTCTGCTGATCTCTTTGTGGGTCTTTTCTCTTTTGACAAAGCGTTTTTTTTTTGGTTTGGTTTTCGTCTTTGTTTTGTTTGGTTTGATTTTAGATTTTTTTTTTTTGGGGGGGGGGGTTGTTTTGTTTTTTGTTTTGTTCATGTTGGTATAGATCTAGCCTAGCTGAAGACTGGAAAACAAATCAAATGCTCATGAGTAAAGTGTGTGTGTGTGTGTGTGTGTGTGTGTGTGTGTGTGTGTGTGTGTGTGTGTGTGTGTGTAAAATTTTGATGGTACAAAAAGTAATAACTATCAAATGGTGTGTGTTAATCTAAAAGTAGTACAGATATTGAGAGATAGAGGAGGGAGGATCGGTGCTTTCAATTTTATTTTTCTTACTGCTGTGAACTCCCTTATTTTCTGAAATTTGCTTTTATCAAACTGCCCCCCCCCCCCCTCCCCTTCCCTCCCTATCAGGGGGATGATTTAGTATTTATGATATCCCCCACCTTCAGAAAATTTGGTTCTAGTTATTTGCACCTTTGTTTTTCTCTCTCTTTCAGTCTGGTTTTTTTTGTTGTTGTTAACTTTTCTTCTTGTAATCTTTTCTCATTGTGATAGAAATCCCATTATATTCTTATTGCAAATTGTTGGTGTAGAATAAGTTTTTTTTAAGTCTGACATTCTAATTTTCTACTATCATGTTTGTTATTTCAAAGATACATAAAATGAGTCCTTTCCACGCCATAAGCTATGTTTAAAGATTAAGAAAAGTTATAGTTCGATAATCTGCTCTCTCTCTCTCTCCTCTCTCTCTCTCTCTCTCCTCTCCTCTCTCCTCTCTCTCTCTCTCTCTCTCTCTCTCTCTCTCTCTCCTCTCTCTTTCTTCATAAACTGATGCCCAGACACGCTTGTGTTAATGAGGAAGGCATGTTGAACACTTCAGCCTTATTTCCATTACATTCATTGCTTTCTCCTTGCTCGCGCATATTCAGGTCACATCACATCAGACTCGTGTGAGTGTGTGTGTGTGTGTGTGTGTGTGTGGTGGGGGGAGAGGAGGGAGAGGAGAGAGAGAGAGAGAGAGAGAGAGAGAGAGAGAGAGAGAGAGAGAGAGAGAGAGAGAGAGAGAGAGAGATCAACCTTAGACAGCAGTTCGAGAGCACAGTTTCAAGTCGTTCGCTTCAGATGTGTTCATTTGAAGATGGTTGTTGTTTGTTTTGTTTCGCTTTTGTTGGGGGGGGGGGGGGGAGGGTCTGTACGTGTGTGGTTTTGTTTTGTTTTTGTTTTTTTTTAATCAAGAAGGTGTACCCGTCCTATCATTCTCACCCAGCTCATTCCAACCTCGGCACCAGACCACACACACACACGTATGCTTTTATGTATAATCCTCATTGCCAGTGGTCCATTGCAAACTTTTCAATATTAGGCTCCATCAAGAATAGCAACCAGAGGGCCCCCTGAACTGCTGCTGGATAACTTCTGTGGATTTCAGGGCTGAATCCATTCTCCCCACAAGTCCACCGGATGAGACTAGAAACCGAGGCCCCGTGTGCGAATGCACGCAGAACATCTCGCGCACACGTTAAATCTGTTCCGCTTTTCGTAAGAGCATTGGTGTCGGTGGGAACAGATGACAAGATTTACAAAACTCATACACACAGGAACTGGATGTAAAACACATGCTGCTTATTCCATTATCCTCGATATAAAAGAATAGATAAATAGATGCAGTTACTAGTCCAGGCTGAGTGAGATATACCTACCTACCTGTAGCGGCGACCATCACAACGTCCCTCTAACAAACCCTGAAGGCTGGACAACAGTTAATCATGTTTTTTGTTGTTGTTGTTGTTGTTGTTGTTTTGGGGGGAGTGTTTTATTTCGAGGATAATGGAATAATCACTCGTGTGTTCTTTTACATCCAGTCCACGTGTGTGTGCAGTATTATAATTTTGCCATCTGTTCCAGCCATGTTAGGATTCCTGTCCATCTCGTAGAATTGACTACTTATGACTGATGAACATACCTAGCATGGAATCTATGACCAGGAGGGCAATGGACTCCGCCAAGATCAAATTGCCCAAGTTATACGGCCTGGAAGATTCGATATGCCTGAGATGTCCAGTCACTCTTCTAGAGAACACACACACACACACACACACACACACACACACACACACACACACACACACACACACACACACACTCACTCACACACGCACGCACGCGCACGCACGCACACACCGCACGCGCGCGCATGCACGCACGCGCACGCACGCACGCACGCACGCGACACACTTTTTAGATATACAAATAAATGAAAATGTTACAATGTAGCCTACCAGAGAGATACAGAAACAAAACAAAATGAACCAAGAAATGAACTGTTGATTAGAAAAACAAAGCAGGTAGTATTTTATTTATTCTTTTATATCGAGGATAACAGAATAAGCAATCATGTGCTTTTTTTCATCCGGTCCCCGTGTGTATGCAGTTTTTGTAAATATTGTCATCTGTTCCCACCGGCACACGATGGCCTACTCTTACGAAAAGTGGAACAGGATTTAACGTGTGCGCAAGATGTTCTGCGTGCGTTCGCACACGGGGCCTCGTTTAAAGTCTCATCCGAGGACTTTTGGGGAGAGTGGAGTCGGCACTGATATGACTAAAGCGCATGTTGTCTCCAATGTTCTGAGGGGGGGGGGGGGGGGTTGTTTTGTTTGGGGGGAGGGGTTTGCTTTTTTTTAAACAGTTTTTTTAAAACTCCTTTAACTATATGAGATTAATACGAGCGTGTGGATTATTCAGTCAAGACAAACGCCAACTCGCTCTCCAGTCCATGGGAGATAAACGCTGACAGTTGCTATGTTTTTGCTTTCCTATCCCCCTTGTACAATTCGTGATGTATTAATCCCTCCTGTTTTTAAGAAAAGTTGAAAGGGGGGATGCTTGTTTGTTTTGGGTTGGGTTTTTTTCAGGGTAAGGCGCTCACTTGACTATTCTTTCTCTATGCTGACATTGGACGATTGCACTCAGCTTCAATGAATTTGGGGGAGGGGGGAACCAGTTTTCAAGCAGTAATACCTTTCAGATCATCTCTGGAGCATCTCCAATTACATTGTGTGTGAGCAGTGAAAACTGTTAGGCCCTTTTTCTTTCACTCAAAATGATTATATGCTTGTCATCTTTGTGTTTTAAGAAAATAATTTATTGGCATATGGAATTTCTTTATCAAAAAAGATTTGCACGTGGAACAATCAAAATGGTTTTTCTCCCCAGTAGGGATGCCCGAGGCCTGTCTGTATAAATATATATAATCATAGCATCCTCACCCTTGGAAATTATGTGGTAGGAATTCCTCTTTTCTGTCGCCCTCTTTCTTTCTGTCTTGTTCCTTTTCTTCCTGTCACCTCCTTCTTTTCTATTTTATACCTTCTTGGTCCATTCTCCTGCCTCTATTTTTCAGAAAGACTTAAAAAGATAGCAGATTTCTCTCCTACGCCAAATTATCAGATTGCTAGGTCTGACCTTGCAGGTGCTTAACGGCCGCGAAACATATTTTTGCTCATAATGACAGAGAAAAATAGTGCTGTGTGAACGTTCGACGAAGAACTGGTTTACCTTGTCTGAGAAGAGTGCAATCGCCATATTGGATAAGACAAAAAAAAATGAACAAAATAGGACAAAATAGAATTCTCTTCTACCTGTCTCTGACTATAACTTCAGCTCTTTTTTTCTGTTATTTGTTTTACCAGGCAAACTTACTCTATAAATGCATGCTGTACACTGGACGTCGGTTTAATGTCTCATTCCATTTTTTCTCCTTAAAAAAAAAAAAAAAAGAAAAGAAAGAAAATCCATCACTTCATTGGAAAAGACACAGGGAAAAACAGTTATTAATTTTGTTATTCATCCAACGCTCAGACAGCCACCATTGTGTCAAAATGAGCAAAGATGCGTTGCACTGCAGTCAAGTAGCTGACAACTGACGTCAGGCCCAGCGCATCCAACTTAAGAGTGGAGAGCTATTAAATTTGATCATACAGCCTGATAAATATACAGGGACAGGCAGTAAAAAAAAATTGTTTTTTAAAGCACATGAGTTATTCCATTATCCTGGAAATAAAATAATACTAATAATATAAAAAAAATTCTCCCGTCAAGGTTTCCTTTCCAGTCCAAGGGAGAGAAGCTTTTTTAATTTACTAGTACTGTCTCCCTTGGAAGCATGCATTGCTGACCTTCATTTTGTCTGAGACTTAGATTTTTGGTGTGCTTTTTTGTTTGTCTGTTTGTTTAATTGCTTGATGGGAAAAGGGCTTCTTCATAAATTCTTGGATTTAAACTATGCCAGTACTGGAGGCTTAAATTTTTGCTTAAAGAAAAAAAAAAAAAAAAGTTTTGATATTTTTTTTTAGTATAACTTTTATTCCTGGTAAATGATAGTATTAAAAATTTTGTCTATATTCTTTTCGATTTTGGGGTGATTTTTTGTTTGTTTGTTGGTTGCTGTGTATGTTTTCTTTTTTTTTGGGGGGGGTGTTGTTTTTTGTTCAGCACAAGTTTGTTGAACTTGGGGTTTTCAGTTTTTTTTTTATTGTGAGATTTTTTTTGGGGGGGGTCTTTTTTTTTTTTTTTTTTTAGTGGGGGGGGGGGGGGGGGGGGGGGGGGGGGGGGGGGGTTCACATTTTATGGGGAGGGGCAGAAGGGAGTTTCAATCACGTAATTTTTTAAATGAGAAACAAGTCTTCGAAAACCAAATGACAAAGGACAAACTTACACAGAAATGAAGAAAGATGGACAGACAAGACAGACAGTCAAAAAGACAGTGTGAAACAGTTCAACCAAAGAATGCCCCTGATGACAGGGCTGTTCATTCTAGACAGAGAACAATCATGCTTTCCAACAGTTTCTTTTGAACCCATACACAAGTATCATACAAGAGAGAAATGGGTGATGTATCAATGTATGTGTGAGTAGTGTATGCCAATGAAATAAATCAACAACACCAAAGTTCTATGGTAAAAATTATTCTCATGCTTCATTTTTTTTTTAACATCAAAGTTGAAGAACAGAAACCAAAATTGTGGGGGTGGGGGATAGAAGATTGTTCTCCACAACAGATTTTTCAAGTTGTTGTGCATTCCCCAGTTTACACTCTGGGGGTCACCCAGTGAGACTGAAATTGCACGCTGAATGAGAAGTTTGTGTGCATGACTTTTCAAGTATCTTGCCATATAGGCAGCCATACTCCAACTTCAGAGGAGACTTTTCAAGTGAGAGGAAGCTTTTGGCAAATGGCATCAGGAATTCTGCATTATTGAGGACTTAGTAAGCCCTGCCATGAACCTACATGTGCCAAAGCCCATTTTGGAAACAAACTTTTCTCTTGTAGAACTTGGGACTTTTGAAATTCAAGACAGCATGGTTTAGTTTATAATGGCTATAATGCTTGACAAATTCTTAATGTCCATATCACACAACCACAAGTGTGTACAAGTTTTATTAAGGACACTGAAGGAGGGGGGAAAGAGAAAGAAGGGGGGTGAAAGCACAGCCCCAGCTATCTACTTGATAAAACACTGAGGTTTTGAATATTTCCTTGGGGGACGTAACTGAGGTAGGGGCTTTCTAATCAGATCCCCAAAAGAAGCTACTCCAAATGACTTTTCTTTTTAAAATTTGTATAAAGCTAAACTTAAATTTAAAAAAAACCACCTTTGTGATCTAGGAGAGTGTATCACTTGCAGTAGGGCTTTTTCTTTTTTTAAAGAGTATAAGCTGTCTGTGTCATTACACATTATTATAAAGAGCTAGACTAAGCCACAATGACTTAGAGGGATGAAGCTTCTACACAATAATACACCTACCTATCTGCCTACAAGCCAATGTTACTTATGCATGAGTACTTGGTGAAGGAAAACATTCAAGTTTTGCCTCACCCCCCAATCTCTGTTCCCTAGTTCTTGCAAACTTTTTAGAAATATCCATTCATTTCCCACTTGAGAACTGTCACAGCTGTCACTGTGTTTCCAGCATCATATCAAGAGGATTACTATTAACGACTCTTTAGAAATATCCATTTCATTTCCCACTTGAAGAAAACTGTCAAGGCTGTCACTGTGTTTCCAGCATCATATCAAAGAGGATTACTATTAATTAAGGGGGTTCTTTGTTGAATTATAGAAAGACTGAAAATGTGTAGCGATAGAGAAAGAATACTGCAAAAGCTGTCCAGAGCAAGGTCAAACTTGCATGGGTTCAAAGTAAACCAGTGTTCCTTACCATCATCCTCAATAAAGAATAACCAGCCCTCGGGTTGAAGTACTGACAGTTTTTATTTTTGACCTCTGCCATCCTCAGTGCAAATTCAGCACACATTTCACTTGTAAGCCATGCAGTAACAAGACAATAAAGCAATAGGATGCACCACACAGGTTCACAGTGACTACACCATTTTTTATTGTAAATAAACATCAAACATTCAACAACTCGAAGAAAAATCAAAAGAACAAAATCGTGTACACAAAAGAAAATTCAAATAAAGGTTTCCAAAGCCAAAAGAGCCTACACATGCACACTCGCCATGCACTCCCACACACATATATACATACATCACTAATACAAGATTATTAGCTTCTTTATTCAGATGTGAAACGATATTTCTTCTTTTTTTTTTTGCAAAAAACAACTCAAGCCCTGTTCACATGTATCTGATCTGCACACAAATACACACACAAGCCAGAATACTAACTTGCACATCAGGTCAAACAAGCTCTTTTGTTGTAGATATTAATGTATGGAAGTATACGGTATACCATTCTTGACTTACATACAAAATATAATGACAATTAACACAAAATACGTAACGATGTCCCAATATTTGGGAGGTGGGGGATACTATGATTGAAATAAAAAATGTCCTTCTCATGCCATCAGCGCAAAATCTAATGGAAATGTCATCGAAAACTTCTTGAGAAAGAAGGTGTATGTATGGTATGAGATGTTTAGTTATATAATAGAGTATGCATTGATGTGAATGTGCAAACATCTGTGAAGTTACGATTATAGATATTTTACATAACTTATTTTGCGTCAGGTTTTCCTTCTATCTTGTTATTCTATATGTGTACATGTACTTTATTATAAAAAAAAACCAAAAAAACCCAACAACCCTGCCTTGTTGCATATCCTCTCGATGTGAAATCCAGTCTCATGAACAACAGCCAAAATTCGTACATACAGCTTTCAAATCACAAGGGAAGAAGTTTATCCTATAGTGACTCCAGACTTCTGACAGGGACAGCTTACTCTTTTCATTCAACAAGGAAATAAAATTCCCTATTGATAAAAAATTAGCTTCCATTTTCCCCAAAAATTATCACTTCAGTCTTTAGAAGATTTTAAAGGACTTATAAGTGCCAGATTATGACAGCTTCTATTTTTCTTATTTTTGGGGGTGGAGTTTGTTTTATTTGTTATTTGTTTGTTGTTTTTTTTGTGGGGTTTTTTTTTTGGGGGGGGGGTGTTGCAAATTTGGGTGGTTTTTTTTTTGTTTTTTTTTTTTCCCCATAACCAGCACCTATTCTTCAACAGAATTATCAGCTAAAAATTTGTGTGCTGATATTCCTACCTCTACTGGAGATGCACACCTGGCATTATGCAATCTTTTAAATGAAGCAAGACAACCTGAACCAACATGAAGAGCACATCTTTAGCAACACTACATTAGGACTCCTAAACATACAACCTGACACACTATACTTTGGAACCTATACTTCAACTTATACATGTATACAACATTTACTGCATCGATTCCCCACCCATAAGGGGGAGTCTCCTTTCTTTTTCTTTTTTTTGGAAGCGTTTTAGTTTTTGTTTGATACTACAGTACACTAATTGAAATTGAATGTCTGCTTAGTTCCAGTCAACACTTGGACTTACAGAAAAAAATGTATGGTCTCATGACTGACATTTCTTCTAACCTTTTTTTTTTTTTGGTTTTGTTTAAACACACACAACAACAAGAAGAAAAACCACTTGACATGATTCTATACCTGTGCTCAACTCTACACGGGGGCAGTGGTCTATCACTATCAGAGATGAGCATGCATGCATGCAGACAGGTCTTTTTGCCATCTCTGGAAAGTTATATTCTCTTTCATCTCGAAGATGGGATGGGGTACTGTGCAGTCCTGCCTTCATTCTCTCCTCTATGACTGACACTATTTCTCAGCGGCTAATCTTTTCTAACACCCTGCCAACTAAGCTCAGGATTTTTGGGGGTTGGGGGGGTGTTGGTTCAATGTTTTTAAACTTTTTTTTTTATTTAGACTTTACCTTTTGACTGTAATTTATTCCACAGGTGTATTTCTGGTTCTGATGCTTATTTCTGACAAACAGTCAAACCAACAAACCACAACATTGCAAAGGAGATAATATGTGTGACTGAGTTAGTTTGATTTTCAGACATTAAATTGTTTTACCATCCATACAATTTGAACATCAATAAATCTTTACAACAGCCATTTCCGACTTTGTCCTTTTCTTTTTTGTAAGAAGTATTCAAACCTAAATTTCTGTTTTTATGTCCCTGGCGAAAGGATTGAGAGCCCGGGCTACGTGTCTGTGAACATAAGTGACAGGAAAAAAAAAATTCCCATGCACAGTCAGCATTAATGTCATGGCTGTCACGGCTGACCAGGAACATATGAAAAAAATGTATCTGGCACTAGTCATTTCCAAATTTCTTTCTCAAAACTCATAACCTATTACACTAGGCCATGCCTCTGCATTGACCATTTACTAATTTTTTCTACATACATTACTGAAGCCCAACAACAGGCCATGGATTACAGAGAAGGAAACTTGTTGGACATTACAGGAAAGCATGCACACATCTAAAGCAAACATCGTAACTACATAACTGTGTGGTAATAATGCAGATATTGCTAAGCCTATATTTCTAGCATATTGTCTGATGTAACTAGACTGAAGCTTTGTAAAGGGGAGAGAGAAAGTGTGATTGTGTGTTGACTGCCCACATATTGCTTAACAGCTACTGATACACTAACCATGCAACTCTGCTGTGCCTGATGGCTACTCAGTAGTGACGCACTAACCCTAAGTGCCAAACGCTACTGACACACTAACCATGCAACACTGCTTGTGACCCAACAGCTACGAAATATGACCATGCAACTCTTGGGTGTTCCAAAGATACCTCTGCAAATTGCATGGAACTTTTGGGGTGTTTTTTTTCTTTTAAACTGGGGGGGTGAGTGTGTGTGTGTTGTGTGTGTGTGTGTGTGTGTGTTGGGTTGGGTTCTTTTTTTAAGGCTTTTAATTATCAGTTGAGTTCTTTTCTTACCATTAACAAATCTTAAAAACACTTATGCCGTCAGACATCACTCTCACAAGAAGTCTTACTAGTTCAACTTCCGAACAAACAACTACATGACACTTGAAGAACAGCCAACAAATCAGAAGCAGAGTAAATTGCTGACACATTCTTATACATGTGGACCTGTACAGATATTAGCCCATTTTTAAAAATAAAATCTCATTAACAACCTACGCCTAAACATGCTAAATAAACCAATCTAGTATTTTCTAGCCTGGTGTGTTTATGCTATCATTTTTAGCTATCAAATTCTTGTTTTCTTCTTGCTTAGTGAACTGGGTCAGCTTTCAATCAATATATTTATATATATAACTGTGACAATTTTAATCCCAGATTTAAATCCAACAAGATGTCAGCCCTGATACTGTCTCTGCAGTCGGCAGGGCTAACACAATATGATTGGATTTGAAACCAATCAGTTTTGGTTTTCACCTATTCCCCTAGCTTACCCTTTCAAAAAAAAAAACTCTCCTGTTGCATAATTTGAGTGCAGATCTTGAGACATGTTCCAGTCATAAACCAAACGACTTGCTACTGGTACTGAAAAAAAAAAAGATAGATTCCAAATTCAGGACATCACAAGAAAAAAAATGAAACACCAACAAGATTTATTGACATTCCCACTTGCAAATATCTATAACCTAAACTCTAAGAAATATTTTTCTGGACCAACAGACGGCGAAAAATCAGCAAACATGAAAACTTGATGAACAGGAGAGAGACAACCCAAGTAAACCATGGGTGCAAAACACTTGGCTCAAACCAAAACCTGGTCACATTTCGTAGATCCTTAGATGGCATTTCTCAATCAGGAAGCCTACCCGGAAAAAAAGTTATCTTCTAAAAAAAGTAAAAAATAAATTAATGAAATGGCTATGAAGAAAAGGGCATCTTCAGAAACAAAAAACCAAGCAAAATAAGTATTTTTATATACCACAGGCAAAAGTCACTCTTCTTGCCATCTCTCAAACTGTCGCAAATATATCATAAAAGCATGTTCTATATATATCCCATATGCATGACCACCACTCAAACACTCGCACAAACATATATTTATTTACATGCAGTTCATAAACATAACTCACAGGAGCGCACAGATGCATGTGCACATAAACACACATCTATATGTTGACTCATTCACACATGAGTGCATACACATCCAATGCACAAACCTGCACACACATGAACAAGTACACAACTTGCCAGGGTTCACTCTCGTTTCTTTCCCAAAAGTACTCATGACATTCGCTTCCAGTCCATTTCCAATTTAAAACCAAACTTGCTGTCTGTCCATCCCCATTTAAACACCAATCTTTAAAACAGAAATTTCCCTGCACCACAAAATAAAAGCTGTATACGAAACAAACAAACATACTTCATTCACCTGTCCCAGGTAAAGTAAATTCTGTTTGTTACCACACCCGAGAGAGGCTCAAGTATGAATAAACGATCTTTTGTTTTTACATTTTGTTAGAACATGATTCCGTGAAGAAAAAATGTCATTACGTAAAACCAAATGATCATCAATCATGCTGGAATTTGGTATGCACAAGCCTCTATGTTCATACTTACATGCACACATGCTTTCACAGCCATATACAACTTTTTACAAGATCACCCAAACCCTTCATGTAAAACATAAAATTTCAAAAAGCACTGCTGAGAAAACATTAGTTTCCATAACAACTCTTTTTCTGGAGGGTAGTTCTCTTGTAAGTTTGGTTTTTATAAAATTAAATAAAGTTTTGAAGGAGACAAACATGTCAAAACCTGTACACACACTATAGCATGTCAGAAAGCAGGAGCTGTTCAAGTGTCAAGTTTTGAAATGACAGATTGCTGATTTCTTGTAGCTCTGGTTAGCCTTTGTTCTACTGCATACGTTTCATTCACACACTTATCCTGCACTCTCATCAAAATCTGAAAGCCTTTTATTTATTTATTTTTTTAGCATTCCAAGACAAAATATTTGTCAATTTGTGCTTTCACTCTGTCTGGTAACAGACAGCAACACTTTAGTCTCCACAAACATTTACAAGCAGCAACCTAACATGTAACAGACCCTCCGGAGAATCCCTCTTTCCAGGCTCAATTGCTGATGGTCACGTTAATGGTCACAGATGCCAAAATACTGTCTACCACAGAGGATACAGATCTTTGACTGGCATCACAAACATCGATCAATGTCATGCTCTGTATGTAATAGATCCAGATTCTCTCAGATATACTTTGTGTAAACTAGCTTGTGCATTCAATATTCAGGTGTGGAAAAGGTACACTAAATGCTAATAATAATAATGATAAAACATCATGGGAAGAAAAAGCAGCGTTTTGGACACAAAATCCACATCTCTACGTTTAAAACTGCATAGCCCACATTCACAATCCACTTCTACTCAAATCCTGTTTTTAAAAGAAATTTACAAACATGAAAATGAAAGGAAAGAAAAAACATTTTTGCCACATTGATTATGAAATTGATAGTACGTTCAAGCAGAGGAAATGAGATTGACAACACTGTAGTATTCTCAGAAACACAGTCTTTTTTTCCCATCAACTCTTCTGTCCAGCCTGGTATGGAACCAAACAACCCCCCATTCACCAGTACAAAACACTGTGTACAATTAACTGCCAGTTTTCACCTGCACTGCTTCAAATCGATGAAAACTATCACAAATAAGTCATTCATTCCTCTCAACAATCAGGATACAATAACCACTTGCATATAACTACAAGCTTCTTTGAATGAAATGGAAACGGGGTACAGAAACAAATAGGAACACCTTTACTCAGCAAAACAAACACAGTAAAAGAATAGCTCTGACACAAACAAATCAAGTCTTCACCACACAGACCTGAGAACAATGGATACTTTAATCACTATGATATATGCACAATCATTTTCACACATAGTGAGTTGTTTCACAGTTTCAAAAATATTGGAAATAAATCCCTTGTTAAAGCAGGAAAAAAAATCAATCAAGGGCATCTCTGATTAATTTCATATTGAGTAATTACCAATGACATAAAATGTTTGTTTTGAATAGCTTTTATTCGTTTATTCATCACAAGCATTCCTTTCTGATGGCATTCACAGTATCCTCATACTTTGACCACTACAAACTCTATTTAACCCTCTTGCATCCATCCTGAGAACAGCCAAAGAATGCTCGTATGCCATTAAGAGTATAACTAAAAACTGAAGATTTTTACTTACGCAATCCCACCCAAAAGAAGAAATGAGGTCATCTCAAATTAGCTCAGTCAACTTATAGCTCTGATGTAGGGTCATGGTACATCTTTCACACACTAATAAAAATCCAAGACGAAGCAATGTGGGTGTTTCACTAAAAGCACATCATCAATGGCTGCCTTGGCTGGCACTTACATTTCCAGTGAAATTCTTAACAGCGTTTTGGAGAAGTTAGACCAGTGCTGCGTTAAGTTGAAGGATGTATGAAGTGACCAACTAATGATCCCATGTAATGGATATATTCTTACAGATGAAACAGATGTGCTGGCTGGCCTTTTCACAGCACCTTTTGCCTTTCCTGCTATAAGCTGCCAGTAAACAGGGACCAGTTTTCCAGATTAATTCATTCATTTCCAGCCACTTACTGGGCTTTTCCTTTTGTTTCTGCTGCTAAGACAATACTGTGAGGAGACAAAAACTCACAGACAGTAAAGAGCAGTTGGTGCCACTCATAAGACATGCACAAACTTAATGTGTTCAGCTTTTCAAAGGAAATGTGACCAGCCCACTCACTGCCACACATCTGGATAATTCCTTTGTGTTTCAGAAACAAACACTTCTTCAAGCTGCCATGCTGAAACAACAGAGTTTCACAGCAAAAACACCCAGAGGGAGTATGTTTGATACTAACTGCACATGACATAAGTGCATTATTTACTTGCTTTAAAGATATCGCCAGGTTATGGAACAGTTGAAATTTGATGCCGCAGCGTATTAGAAGGAACAAGCAATGAAACTAAACCTATTGCCTTATAACGTGTGTAGCTTCTTTATTTCTGGACTGTGTATGGCATACAGGTTAAGCATCAAGCGCCTTATTCACTTGGCCATCTTCCTCCAAAACATTAGATTAATATGTGAATAAATAATGGGCCCTGATTTTGTCACATTAACACGGTATAGGGGCCAACTGATTTATCACATAACAACACTGTTAGCAGCCTAAGATTAAAAGACTTAAACAGAAAGAAAACAGAACGCTCAGATTAAAAAACCCAGCCAAGATGTAAAAGATATTTTCATCCTTTTGACAAGGCTACACAGACAATGCCCTTTACAAAAACTGGTTTTCAGAGTTGATTTTGGCTTTTCAGAAAAGGAGGCTCAAAGGCCCATAAAACAAAAGGGGGGACATGTCTCACTCACTCACAACCCCCCCCCCCCCCCCCTTTTTTTTTTTTAAAACACACACAAAAAACACAGAGAAAAAATAACACAATCACTTACATACAGTTACGACCCTTGTACTTTCTAAAAACCACAATCAAAATCAATTCAGGGGGAAAAAATCATCAAAGCATTTAAGTAAGTAAATTAAACTTCTTGATGTGCCCGCAGATTTCTTTTTTCATCTTTTTTTTTGTGTTTTGTTGCTACTGAATTCTGTAACGATCTTTATCACTCTTCAAATCCAACATGCTGTCCTGATCTTGACCACTCTCAAAATCCAACATTGGAGAACAACTCATCTGGATTTAACCTGAAAGCAAGTCAAGCCTGGCTCTCATGCCAAAGAAACTAATTGTCCCTATTATTTTCTTTTTTTTTTAAACCAGCCCCTCAAAGTCTTTCTTGCACCCCACCAAACTAGAAAAATCATTTTCAAATTTCAAGTTTTCTTCTCTTAAGGTTTTATTTAGTGCTTTAGTTTGGCTGAAGTTTGGGGGGGGGGGGGGGGGGGGGGGGGGGGGGAGTCGTTTTTTGTTTCTCTGTAGAAAATTACTTTGTTGATCATGGAAAGTTTCCTAACCAGCACATGCTAAACTATAGTAGGAATGTCTATGTGACGCTTCACCACGAAAAGACTCTCACTGCATGTGACCCTCTTTTTTTTGTTGTTGCTAGGAACCATTTTAGGCAGGTGGGGGTCAGGCTGCTTATTTTGAGATTTTTATTGATTATTGATCTATAGTGATTTTTCTACCTCGTACTGAAGTATCAAGGCATAATTTTGTTTCCTTTTGCTTTAAAACACATGTTTTATAACATTTATACAGTCCTTTTGACGACCTATTACGATGTTAAACTCGTCAATTTCTCATTTTGTCAGTCTATCATTTCAATTTGTAATAACTTTTCCTAGAATTGCCAGATTTTTAATGGAATAGCATTTTTATCCCAGATTAATAACATGTTAACCACTAAAAACTAACCTCCCACACAATGTGACTCATGATGTGGTGGATCATCACATTATATATCCTTCCTGAAATATATCATACGAATCCCTACAATAACTCCCATATTTGGTGACTGTGGCATGTCTTTTTACATCTCAACAACAGTACACAGACCCTGACAAAGTGTTCTTTCAGTTCCACACTTCAAGATCCTAGAGCATTAGAGGGAGCTGTCATTATAATAAAAGACAACCTTAAGTGTGGTGGTCAAAACTCCACTATGGATGTCAATGCAAGAGGGTTAAAACTGATTTTAAGACCGTTGATACAACATGGAGTTCAGAATAATATAAGAAATGCCACGATTCTCCATGCAGGTTCCTTTCCATGTCATTTTGAGTAAAAGAACAGAAGTGCCGGGCACGTATGCCAGGCACAAATAAAACTCCCAAGGTTTACTACAGAGAAACTGAACAGGGTTTTCTTTTTTTTTTTTTTCCAAGCACAGGGAGGAAAGAAAAGAAAAGAGCAAAAGAAATACGAAAAGCCTCCTCTTCTCCTCCTTTTCAATGATGGCAGTAACACAAGGAAAACAGCAAGCCAGAGCATACATTCTGGGGCGGCAAGGGTGCACCATGCCGGCTGTGGCTTAGCAAACCCACACAGTTAGTTCTCTCCGTGGCCATTCAAAGGTAGGTGTCAGAGGTGACGCACTGACTGACTGACTGACTACTCCAAAAAAAAAAAAAGAACAGCAGAAACAGAGGGACATAGGACAGAAAGGGGCCAACAGATCCACGTGAAGTGATGTTATTCCTCAGTCTGCTGGTTGACTGACACACACACACGCACACCTACAGAGTCGAGCCAGCACAACCACCACTAGCACAACAGGTCTTGGTACTCCCATAGTTCTTTCTCGTAGCCCTCATGCACGTGGTCTAGCAACACCTTGCGACGACTTTCACAGTACCTGCAAAGACAACAACAGGCAGCGTTAGCAATCACTATCCATTCCTTGACAGACTAAAGCTACAGACTAATCAACACAGTTACTTGCAAAATCACAACAAGCAAATACTGCATATTTCTGTGTACAATGTTTGTGTGTGTGTGTGTGGTGCGTGTGCGTGTGCGTGTGCGTGCGTGCGTGCGTGCGTGTCTGTCTGTCTAAGAATATGTGAGTGGCTGAACATGTTAGTATTTAGCAGTCACGAGAGATTTCCATACTGCAAATGAAAGACTTCAAGCCAAATTACTATGAATGTTACATGAAACCTGATGTGCAGCCACTTGTGGTAGATCAACACTTTCCCCTGGCTTTTGCTTGCTGCTTTACAAGTTTCCACTTCCTCCTCTCTTCAATGAATAGGTAAATAATTCTTATCTCCTCTGTGGAATGTTTTGCTATTTGTCAACATTTTCAGCAAAAAACACATGCCTAAATCCAAAGTCAAAAGCACACTGACAGCATGATCTTGAAAAAAAAAATCTTGAAATATGGATGAATGTATCAGCAAGGCAGAAAAAAAACAAGAATGAGATATGAACAAATTAACAAATAAAAACCAGAAGCAAAAAAGACTGACACGTTGCCGTTTTCCCAAAACCAAGTCCCTACAGTCCATAGAGGAAATGTATGAAAAGAAAGACAAAGTAAACAACATCTGACAGAAACAACTGGTGGCTATGGTATGGGTTTGGGTAAGGAGGCAGGTAGAGAGCTATGAGTGAATGTTCAATTTGATATTGTGACTGAGAAGCTTCATACATGTAAACCCTTGATGAATGAAATTCTGTTATCAACAACTTAAAGAATTCTGAATAAGAATGATCAGCATTTTGTTTTTAGGACCTTAGCCCAGGCCTCAGCCAACATATCAATTATACAATGTGGCTCACAAAAACAAAACAAAAACAAAATGAAAACAGTATAACTTTTTCTTGTGAGTTATGATCAAGAACTGTAGGCATGTTGACTTCACTTTCAGCGAAGTAGAACAGTCACCACACAGGCTAAGCCACCACAGAAGTCAGTTAAAAAGACAACAGAAAGTCCAGATCATGGTTCGTGAGCTAAATGAAAATCAAGGACTTTTCTCACCACCTGTAAAATCCTAATGTTACAACTGCACTCGAATGACCCCCCCCCCCTCAAAAATAAAGAACTAAAGGCCTACCTGTACTTGTCCTGCACTTTCTGCTTGATGTCCTGAAGCATGTCAGAGGAAATGTCCCTCTCCAGGTACTCTGACAGCTGCTCTGTGGCGTTCTCCAGGTCCTTCTGGTTGTCCTGAAGCAGACACAGTCAATATATATATAAATATTATATATATATATATATAACACATGCACGCAGACATCTTGCGCACACATTTAATCCTGTTCCACTTTTTGTAAGAGTAGGCCATTGTGTGCCGGTGGGAACAGATGACAATATTTACACAACCGCATACACACGGGGACTGGATGAAAAAAATCACATGAATGCTTATCCCATTATCCTTGATATAAAAAAAAATAAAAAAAAAAATAAAACACACACACACACCACACACACACCCACACCCACCTCAAAGATGATGGACTGGTTGTTTTTGCAGAGGTAGAAGGCAAAGACGTAGGTGTACATCAGGGTCTGGCGGCACAGACACAGCACATCCACGGCTTTCTTCAGGAACTGCACCTCAATCCACGACATGTTGTGCTGCTGCATCTCCTCCATCTTGCCTCGTACTGCCGTGTACAACTGCCGACACAAACACACCACGGTAATCATCATTGCGTGCGTGCGTGTGTGTGTGTACATTCGAATTTTGCTAAAGTTATAAATTGTTATTGATTGCTTGTGTGTTGTACAGGTCGACTGTAGGAGCTTTGGTTTGATTTTACAAGATATACAGCTATATAAATTCCAAGTATTATTATTATTAATATCCATTTCTATGGGGATGCTAGGGGTGGGGGTTTCAGTGTAACCAGCGTTCCCACCTGCTGGAAATTTGTCTAAGGAATTCCCTCTTTTCTGTCCCTCTCTTTGTTTCTGCCTTGTTCCTTTTCTTCCTGTCATCGTCTTCTTATTTAATTTTGTGCCTTTCTTGGTCCATTCTCCAAGCCTTTTTCTTCCCAAAAGTCTCAAAAGTAACAATTCTTGAGGTCACATTTTTGTCCCTTTTTCCATCTTCATTCTCATCCTTTAACTCAAAGATGGATGCACTATGCCCTTGGTGCTTAACGGCAGTACAATACATTACCATAAGATGGATGGATAACAGTATAGTATTATACCATCAAACTTTGGAATTACACCAGCCACCAAGGTGCAGTGGTAAGTATGTTTAAGGGTTGAATCCCATAAGAGTCATAGGGCTTTATCACACACACTGGCTGGCTCCTCCCCACAGCCTGTTTGCTATGGACTCATTGGGAAGACTGGGACAACACACTTGAGCTTCATCCGTTTTATGGATGCAATTTTGAGACCTGCTAAAATTACCCGACTTAGCGCTGCTGGTCTCTTTTACCTTTCAGATGCATTTATAACATGTATATACTGTGATAGGAAGTGTAGAGCACAGCCCTGTGATCAAGTCTCAAGGCAGGTAAACCATCAACATTACATCATCCTCATCACTACTGATCATCAGGCAATAAAAAAAAAAACTGTCGCTGATTATTTGCAGATCATGACTCCCCTATGAAGGTCCAAAATAAAGCCAACAAACCTGTTTTATGCAGGATCTAACAGTATTTGGGGTAACAATCAAAATGGTTAATATGTGAAGTTGTTGAGATAAAGCAAAAGCATTCAACTATTCTGTCCTAACACTCACCACACCACCCAGTCATGCCTCGTCAGTCACAAAACCTACCATATCAACCGAGTCATGCAAAGTCCGTCTCATTACAATTAACACAATTCCAGCCATGCTTAATTAATCTACCAAACCACCACATCAGCTGTGCCATTATCCACCACACTACTAACCCAGAGGTGGTTAGGTCTGTCACAGAAGTTTATTTTCCTTTTCTCTCCTGGTGAAAGATGAAGAAGATGAGGAAAAAGATGATGATGAATAAGAAGAAGAAGAAGAAGAAGAAGAAGAAGAAGAGGAAGAAGAAGAAGAAGAAGAAGAAGAGAAGAAGAAGAAGAAGAGAAGAAGAAAAAAGGGTAACAGAAGGAGTGGGGAAAAAAGAAGAAGAAACATCGTCTGTTTTCTGACCTTGTGCTCAAACTTGAGACTCTGCATATGGTTCATGTAGCGGTTGCAGTAGAACAGGTAGCGCTGCAATGCTGCCCGTGATTTCTGCAACAAGCGCTACCAATTCATTCATCACCAGTTAATGGGGAACAAAAAAACCCAACCCCACCATACAAAGCTCTTTATCAACTGGTGTAAACAGAGTCAAGGGTTTTACTTGAAAGCAAAATATTTTTAAAAAATAGTTAAAAAATAAATCATAACAAGGAACATTATAATTTTTTTTTTTAATAAACATTATATTTCACTTCTACATTTTATATACATGTCTATCTCTTTGTTACAAACAGATTCAGAGCCTCTGTTGAGAATATTTGGTAGGACTGCTATGAATGACACTCTTTGTGTGTGTGATGCATGGGATATTAGTTTTATTGAGAAATATTACCTGTAGCTTGCATAGATCTATATTACAACAAAGCAACAGACTAGAGCATAAATCATGTAGGAACTTTAATCAAGAAAAAAAACATTGTGATTTAAGCCAGAGTAGCGTTGATGTTTTCAAGACACTTTATACTAAAACTTTACTCAGAAAATACAAAGGATGTCTTTCTTCATAATGCTTTAACCCTAGTAGTGCGGTTCCCGGATTACTCCGGAATGACGTAGTGCAGCATTTCTGGCGGCTCCCGGAATATTCCGGGATGACGTCGGTGATCGTAATTGAAGGCTTTCTTTCGCTTTCAAAGGTCATCCAATGAACGTGAAGGCCATTGTAGGGCCGCAGAAATGGGCAAAGGTCGTCCGCAGTTGCAAGCAACGAGGATTCTGATTGGTTTAGAGGTGTTTTGTTGTTTTTTTTTGACGAACCTCTATCGCCTGAAAACAAAATGGCGGCCAAGCGTTTGCGCCCGTATTACTCCAAGTATTTTTCGAGTTTTTTTATGATATTGACGGCGATGAGGAGTTTTAGAGGCTGGATTTGGTTGAATTAAACGATAATAGAGACAATAAGGTAAGGATTGTGAAATATTTTTGAAAAACTTCGGAAAAATTGATCGCGATCGGACTGAATCGAGCGGTGCGAAGTTTTGTCCAAAGCACTTCATAGCTACCGGGCGATTTCGATGTCACACATTGTTTTACTTTATTTTAACGCAACACGGCTTCGAAATAACTGTTGTTAAGTCATTTCGATATGCTGTCGAGTACTTTGCATCACACGAAATCAAGCGATTGTCGTATTTTCGTCATGGAACGCCGCCAGTTCGCACGAAATAAGTGTTCACCACCATGACGGTCGCAAACGCGTCGATCATTTCGCTGGACTTTAATGAGTATTTGACGACCGATAAAGCCACACAAGCTCTTTATTTTTTAAAAAGTTATGTCAACAGACAGTATTTATCGAATCATGACATTTTTGCACCGCAACAACATTGCATATCGTGTTAAAATCAATCTGGTTCACCCACATCGCAACAGTGATTGGTTGTGCACATGCAGTTTTTAAACTTTATTTATCTTTTACATTATCATAAACACTACATGCTGCTATAAAATTTTACTCTTTTAAAAGCTTGTTATCTAAGCTTTCCAGTGATTTACAACTTTACACACTTAGTTTAGTTTTACATATCAATATCAAGAGTTCTTTGACCCCACCTTACAGCAAATCAACAATGGCTGCTGTTAATTCAGCCAGCAGCACGGAGTACCGCTGCCGTTATTTCAGCGCTACAAGGGTTAAATTGATAGTAAAATATAATATAAAAAAAATAATAATAATATAAAAAAAAAAAAACCCAAAACCCTGATGATTTGATTTCAATTCAGGAATATAGTAGTGATGTGACAAGGTTCACTTCTATGAATAAATATCAATTCCATAATCCAACAAGAACAGAATACAAATCCACATACCTCTTGGTTGTCTCTGGCTTTCTTGGCATCATCTTCATTGTAACGGTTACAGTTGTACCTGAAATTGTGTTGAGAGAAATAAATTAAGATGAAAAAAAATTCAAGGTGCAAACTTTCAGGGCTTGGGTGCACTGCTTACACAACACAAAAGTATTTCTTTTTTCTGAGTTGTGGCGAAGTGAGTGTGTGTGTGTGTGAGTGTGAGTGTGTGTGTGCTTATCCAAATGAAGCAGCAAAACCTCGAGTGACTTAATTGAATGAGTTTTTGTTTATCAACTTTACTCTCTCCACTCACCCCCCTCCCCAAAGAACAAACCCCGAAATAATCAAGACAAAGAAATCTGTGATAAAATGGTCTAAAACACACACCAGCAAACCTAAAAATGAAACATACCAAATTAAGCAATAAAAAGTAATTTTATCAAAATGACCAATACTACCACAACAGCGACAATGTCAATGGCCAATAAGTTTCCAATTCTTAAAGTGCAGGTTACCATCCTGCACAAAACTGCTTTTGGGATCATCTGCTGTAGCTAACATTTTTAGTTCTGGGACATGCAAAAAGAGAAAAAAAATTTAACTACAATCGTGCCAAAGTCAACTTCTAAAAAGCAAGTCATTTCTAAAATCTTTACAATACTAAAGTTTAAAAACTCACACACACACGGGCCAATATGAAAGCACTTATTTCTTTCTGTTACATTGAAGAATAATATCAAATAACATAAAGGTTTTTTTTCTTGCTAAAAAGCAACCGATGCAGAGTTGATTCATCCCATAAAGACCCTGTGGCTTACCAAGACGATCCATGGGGCTCCCAGGGACCCAAACACACCCAGCAGAAATCTGCCTTGCAGTTCTGGTTCTTGCACACCATGTGGTTACAACCACCGTCCTTCTCTATCGTAACGTGACACTTTGGGCACTCCTGCACGCAGCCCAAAACACATGGCCAGTTTTACAGGGACAGTACACTACAGCCCTGCCCACCACAGAGGCCCACACCGGGGCTGTCACCTTGTCAACATTTTATATCTCAGAATAACACTGTTTGTGCAAATGTATAGATTGAAACGGGGTCTAAAACCCAACTACTACTGATGGTTCCTTGTAGCAATGCCCTGGTCAACCATAAGGGTCAGCCCGGGACAGGTAGTGTGCTGTAGATAATAAAAACACACATCAACCACATATAAAATGAGTGTACACAAACTTTTGGCTTCAGAACAGAGGAAAAGCAAGCACATAGACTAGCTGTTCTGTGTATTCATGTGGGTTGTTTCACCTGTAACTTGTAAGCAAGCTGTAAGGGGGATAGGTTTCCTGAGAGAAGGGGTGGAGAACACAAGCCAACAGTTTACGTAGTTTTTATTCTGTGTGGTGTGTGTGTTGTGTGTGTGTGTGTGGTTGTGTGTGTGTGTGTGTGTGTGTGTGTGTGTGTGCCGCGTGCGTAAGTCTTCATTTGTTTCTACCTGTAATAATTCTATAAGACAAAACATATATATAATACACACACACACACATATATGTGGTGCTCCACCACGAAATGAGTCGCTTAGCACATAACCCACTTTTCCGCTAGAGCCATAAAAGGCAGGTAGGTCAAGTTGGCAATTTTGAGATTTTGATTGATTATTAAAGTATAGCCATTATTCTACCTTATAGTGAAATATCAAATCATAATTTTGTTTCCTTTTGCCTTTAAACATGTTTTAAAAATACCCAAGCCCTCATTCTGACCACCTATTAGGATGCTTAACTTGTCAATTTCTCATTTTGTTATTTTCTGCAGTCTAGTATTTTAACTTGCAATAACTTTTCCTAGAACTGTCCGATTTTCAATCTGTTTTTTGTATTGTATAGCCATTTTATTGCAGTTTGATAACATGTCAATAGCTCAAAATTGACCTCTGGTGCAATGCGTCTTATTATGTGGTGGAGCGTCACATATTATATAAATATATCTTTATCTATATCTATCTATCTCTCTCTCTATTCTCTCTCTATTCTCTCTCTATCTCTCTCTCTATCTTTTCTCTATCTCCTCTCTATCTCTATCTATCTATCTATCTATTTGCGTTTATGGACAGAAGTTTTGGATAAAATTGCATGAACTAATGAACAGTTTTCACAAAAAGATTCAGGCTGAAATGAATATGGAGTGGAAATCAGCTTCACACACACACACACACACACACACACACACACACACACACACACACATCCAAAAATAAAATGTTAAATCTAGATCAGTATACCTTGATCCAATTTATGAGCATACATGGAGTTTAGTCATAGTACCATAAGTTGATATCAAAACCTAGATTTTGTTTCTTCAGTTGTAAAAAGTAAAATCTAGTGCCATACATCCCTTTAAGGACCTCTAAGGCCCACACAAACCCTGTTTAGCTTCCGCAGTCCCTTTTTTTGTTTTCTGTATATATTCCCATTTGTTGTAAGCCACCATGATTTCGTCTTCCGTTGGTTCGCTTCCTAAACCAAATCCGAACTGTAACAAATGACAAATCTCAGGTTACAGATGGATGAATGTGTACAACTTGGGAGCTAATTATAGTCTGAGCTCCATGCTTGGCCAATTTATCAGCTAACTCATTACCACACAGGCCACAGTGGGAAGGTACCCAACAAAACTTTACATCTGTGCCTTTGATTTTCATAAAATTGCTACAATGAAAAAAACCTTATTATCACATCAGGATGAGTATCCAAAGTAAAAGACTCTAAGGTGTTTAATACTCAACAGAGTCAACAAAGGCACAACTCTGAACGGATTTTTTATTAAGTTAAACAAGTCCAAAGCTTTAAAAAAAAAGCAACAAGTCCAGCGGTAAATACTGACAACTGTTTACCCAGTAAAGATGATTTTCTAACTTTAAGAGCTGAAGTTACAAAACCAGCACATACATATATTTATTTTTTATCACTGACCCATTTGTAAAAATTCGAATGAAGTCTTTGTATTGATCATACATGATTGTTCTAACCCAAGTTGCTAAAACTGATATTTTCTCCTTTTTTCATATAAATGTAGTTGGTGTCAAAAGTTGCTCTAAGTAACCCCCAACATAGGATGGGTGGATATGGTAATTTTATAAGGTGTTTTTGGGGGAGGGGGGGGGGGGGTTCAATTCAATTCAATTCAAACACTTTATCTAAAAAACAGAAATTCCAAGTGGGTTACAAGCCATACATAAAAACAGTAAACATGTAAACACAATGCTTAATTTGCTCCTTTTTAAAAGCTTGTCCTTTCACTTTCAAAAACACAAAGATGCAAATTACACGCAAATGACACACAAGAAGATCTGATCCAAAACAGTGTCTACACACAAACAGTTCTCACAACACAAAATCATGGGACTGACTTTGGTATTAGCAGCTATCCAGTTGGAGGTTTCACTGTCATCATCACACTTCTTGATCCACCTCCTCAGCCAAATGCACTTCACAGGGTCATGCCAGTTCTCACTGCAGGCAAAGCTGAAACCAAACAACAATACAATTATAATGACCAGAATTAGGGAACACCTTTACGGATTTTTTTGTTTTAATTAAATATGACTAGCTTACACGACTGACAATCTATCGCCATGAAATTATCAGAGCTTTTAACTCCTGACCAAAGTAAATCTTCTTCACTAAGCCCAATTGACTCCTCTTTCCTGTGAATACTGGGTTGACTTCTGTTATCAACAACGGAAGCTGTCCTTCATTCTGTGTCTTTAAATACCAGCACCTACACATGCTCAAGTCAGGTCTGACCCAATCTAGAGGCCATAACAGGGCTGTCCCCTCATGAAGTTTTAAATCGTAGAGATTAAAACTGTGCAACTATACATAGAGAAATACAACTCAACCCAGTGAAAGCGCTCTAAGAAAAAGAAAGTATAAATGAACATGTACGAAACAAAACAGATTGTTTTCTAGACGGGTTTCATAACCCGATACATTGCGACTCACATGGAGTCAAGGCAGAAAGTCTTACATGGACAGGGTACAAAACAGAAGGACTGTGTACAGATCTGAAAGGTAACGGTGTCCCATAACTCGATGTGGTTTGTAGGGGAGCGAGGCATCAGATACCTCAGCTTCTCTAGGGACCAGCAATTTTTAGGGCAGCACCCATCTCCTCTCCCGCGCTGCTTTACCTTTCCTGATCCTAAAGAGGGCAGGTACCCATTTACAGCTCGGTGAACTGGGGGGACTGTACCGAAGCCAAAGCGCACAGTCACCTATCCAACTGGTAACCACGCTCAATACTGCTAACTTTGACTGGGGAAAGTGGCCCTCTGACCACTTAGCTGTCCCACCCCCTGATACAGATCTAAACAGGTAAAAACTACCAATCCTGCCTCCCAAGATGTTGGGATATACAAAAATGATTCAGTATCATAACCTACTGACACAAATACAACGAGGACATATTCCTCCTTCTCCATGATTTTGTAAGAGGCAGGCAAGATTGTAAAACATCAATCAATCAATTTTATCAATGGTACAAGCAAACGCACAGAAACAAGAAAAGAAATAGCCAAAAGGTCAGAAAGTTCTGAAAGTCCACTGACCAAAAGGTATGACCACACACACAGGTGACAGGCTTAGCATCATAGTAGTTCACTTTCACAGCATGCCCACAGTCCGGGGCTGGACACCAACGTAACAACCGGTTACACTGTAACAAATCAACAACACAGTCACACCCCATTATCTTATTTCCACATCAGTTACACTGTAACAAATCAACATCACAGTCACATTCCATTTTCTTATTTCCATTTCAGTTACACTGTAACAAATCAACATCACAGTCACATTCCATTTTCTTATTTCCATTTCAGTTACACTGTAACAAATCAACATCACAGTCACATTCCATTTTCTTATTTCCATCAGTTACACTGTAACAAATCAACATCACAGTCAATTCCATTATCTTATTTCCATATAGTTACACTGTAACAAATCAACATCAAAATCAATTCATTTCTTATTTCCACATCAGTTACACTGTAACAAATCAACATCACAGTCGACATTCCATTATCTTATTTCCATATCAGTTACACTGTAACAAATCAACATCACAGTCACATTCCATTATCTTACTTCCATTTCAGTTACACTGTAACAAATCAACATCACAGTCTGATTGCTTTATCTTATTTCCACATTAGTTATACTGTAACAAATCAACATCACAATCAGATTAAATTATCATTATCTCCACAAATCCGCAATTAAAACTTTTCAAGATACAGGGAAGGGGATAGGGGGACAAAAGGAAGCGCTATACTGGCTGAGGAAGAGTTTGATAGACAAGAAAGTACAAAATTAAAAATGGAAGACAGCAATATAGAAAGAGAATGGATAACTAATGAATGAATCAGGTATAGGATTTTTTCACTGAAAAAAAGAGGAAATTTTCAACAACAACAAAAAAAAAGAGGAAAAATCAGAAAACAAAGGAGGAAAACCCAAACAGCACTTGTGGCAGTCACAATAGTGCAAGTAATTACTGAAGACAATCTCCTTTCAAAATGCATTTCGCGGTTAGTCAAATATATGAGCAAACGCGATACTTGATTGAAGACACTATTTTTATCCATTTATTACGTTTCCGTACCACATTGAACCAATACACCCCCCTCCCCCTTCTCTTTTTTTTTTTTTTTTGGGGGGGGGGCATGGGTCACTTGTAACACCCAAGAGTTAGATGTAGCCTTTTTCTCACTTTTGAACATGGGATGAGAAAATGATGCATTAAAAAAAACATGAACCAGACATCTGGGCAAACATTCTGACCTAGTCCTCAGCCACTGGGTTGTTTTGTTTTGTTTTTTATTTGCTATCAATATCTTTTTGTGACATAGAATCACCCTGGCACAGCTTTTGTTATTGCCTGTGCCGCAGACAACAGCAACAAAGTAATTGATCAATAAACAGATAATATGTAAACACCAGTCTTACCTCAACAAAACTGTTGGTAATCAACTGCTGATACTTCAACTTCACTTTGGGATCACGTATGAGAGTCCTGCAACATTACAGCACACCCTGCAAGTCTGTCTAAAAAACAAGTAATACTAAGTGTGACAACCAGCCACCATGAGAGTCCCATGACAGTCATATGAACTTTTGTTGGACTCTCACCGACTCCTACCCAGAGTGAGTTTGCTATACGCACACTGGGAAGACTTAGGCCTACACAGTCAAGCTTCATCCAACTTTACTGATGTGATTTTGAGAGTATTGCTCAAATTACCTAACACTGGAGGTATCTGCATCTCGCAGCCTAGCTGATTCTGGGATATTTCACGACAGTAAGCCTGTCGAGTCAGTCTCAAAGCACACGCACTTCCATAGCCGAGAACGGATGACAAAATTTACAGAACTGCATACACACAGGGACTGGAAATGGTAGGGCAGAAACATCACAGAGAATGAGGCATCCACACATAAAAAAAAAACTGAGTGTGGCAATAGTCAGTACTTATCATCTTCAACAAAAACTCATTTTAAATACTGAACTCAAACAACCTTCATATGAAAAAAAAAACCAATCAGCTAAGAAACTCTGATTTAACAATTATTTTCTTCTTTAGGCTTCTGCCTTCTTTTCTTTAATGCATTCTAGTCATCTCTCTCTCTTCTCTTCTCTCTCTCTCTCTCTCTCTCTCTCTCTCTCTCTCTCTCTCTCCTCCTCTCTCTCTCTCAACCAATCACTCATTCACTAACATACTCACTCTCACTAAGTCTTCCATATAACACTAACCACACAACACTTGCACACACATAAATCCCCAAAAGCCACACCGAACAATACAACATAACTCATACACATGTATTTTAGTTTCATTCCATTATCTTATGAATACAAAAACCACAGATTACTCAATAATGCCATGGATTTTACGTTTTTAAAATGGTTTTTTTGTGGGTTGTTTTTTCCATAATAAATCAAAGAAAATTATCATTTCATGTTCACATCCTTATTTCAGATACAAAGTTACTATGCTAATTTTATCAAAAGTATAATGCAAATGTCTCTAGATGCTAGTTCATATCAAAAGTATAATGTTCTACATGAATATACTGCAACTTTATCAGATCAGGATTTCTACAATGATTGAGCGAATGCACAAGTGTGTGGCAAGAGGGAGTGAATACCTTGAGAAGATGACATGAACAGATTTGATCACCAGCAAATGTCTGAATGAAAAAATAGATTGGTCTCAAATTACTGGAAAGTAGGTATATTTGCACTGTTGTACAATTACAACTTATGTATCATAAATCATGGGCACATGAACTGCAATCTACATGAACTAACAAGATGACATACAATATATCAAAAAACTCCCTGAGGCTACATGTGTCTGTGTGGTGTGTTAGGTATTTTCGCAAGTGACACATCCTGTCATACACTTTGTGGCCAGCTTACATGACAGTGGTGTCATCCACCAGTATATCACAACCGTAAGCAGCACAGGAGATGGTCTGGCCCATGCCTTCATCGATGATTTTGGCTGTCAGGTAATCTGTCCAGCATTTGGAACAGAACCTATGACCACACTCCAAGCCTGTCATTTCCTGCACACAAGAGAAACTAGGCATCAGTATACAGGACGCATTGTATGGAACATACACCATAGTGTGACAATAAACCTGCCTGGTCCAATGCATGCATATGTGCACGCACACACAGACACAGACACATGAGATTGTCTTCAGACATGACAAGCTTGTAACTCTTCATGTCACTGAGCACAGTAACACACATTGGCCACTACATGTGGTAATGCGCTATTCCCCATATGTTATGTTTAGAAGCTGAGCATGGCCAATGACAGCTTTTCTCTCTGGACATATGTGCTGATCACCTTGGGAGAGTGTTTGTCTAATGGCTGCTGTTTGGCAACATTGCTTTTATCAATTCAGGAACATTGTTCACCAAATTTATTGTGACCCACTTTTTCTTCAACATGGCCAAACCTACATTGGATACCTCCTCAATTTTGTCAAGTCTGCAGAGTACCTAATCGAAAATTGTGAAGGATATGCATAAAGACTTGGAAAAGATACCCAATGTAATGAAACAGGGTCAGCTGAATACATTAATGATCTGGGATTTTTGCAAGAGTTTCAAAATTTCGCACCCATTACTTTTGCGCTTCACTGAGGTTCTTCCAGATGAAGCAGTCTGGATTAAACAGTCTGAAGTTTTGGGGAGGAAATTTTGATATAAGCTCATTTTTACTAAAGGGTCACTAACTTCTATTCATTTGAAAAAAAAAAAAAACAACCCAAAATCAGACTTTGTGTCTGGCTTGGCCAATGTTGTTCAAAACAACTGATTTCTGCCAATGTTCAGCAGTGCAGCACTATTTATGTTGCAACTTTTTTTTTTTTTAAAGAATTTTTTATGCATAAAGGAGTTTTATGCTTTTTCATTTGTTATGTGTTTAGTATTGCTGTGTTTTCACACAGAATACATGCCAACACCACTCATACAATATTCTTGTGTTTACTGCACATGCACATCAGCAGCTGGTGTATGTTTACAGGAGTTTCTGTTTACAGGAATATCATGTGATAGAATAGCGAAAACTACGAAGTTTGAAAATAGATCAAATTAAAGCTGAGCAGAAAGAGAGGGGGGGAGGAGAAACCAACAAATTAACCTTTGGTTGCTGCTAGATTTACAGCAGTGCACTAAGTGCTGCTGGCTGAATTGTGTTTACTGCACATGCACATAACCAGCTGATCTATGCTTTATAGAAGTTTCTGTTTACAAGAAAATCAAAAGATAAAATAATGAAAAAGAACTTTTGAAAAGAGATCAAATCAAAGCTGTGCAGAAAGAGAGAGGAGGGAGGGAACAGCCCAAGAAATTAATCAAAAAACTGGAGCAAGGACACACAAAACAAATGATTCACATTAATGCAAGCTGACTTCTGTTTTCAAGCCTGACTCCACACTAGTGTTACAAATCATAAAATACTGCAACACTTACAAAAGGAGATAACTAAAACACTGTGTAACCAAACTCCCATTCAAAAACCACATCATACAAATTGGCAACCATTTGAATTAATTCACAATATTATGTTATCAACAGAAAATAAAAAGGAACTTTGATTCCTATAAACAAATTTTTAAATAAACAACATGTAGCTCCAGTAAGTGATTAAAATAATACCCAACTGCAGAACAGAACAAATTAAGCAATGTGTTGCTGGTAAAGGAAGACCTGTACATTTCACAGCTAATATTCAAAATGATTGTCAGACTTGCATATCATGAAACATATTTTAATTATAATGCCTATCACAAACAGCAGACTGTATGTAGTCTGATATGCTTAACAATAAATTGAAACTGGTTTGATATACTTTTCCAGACTACATTTGTTTACAATCCCCTTTAATTTTTAAGTGCTGTATGTGGGCATATTTCTGCCTTCAGCACCTGGGCTTTATCACAATTCTTGATGAAGCCATTGACACTGGGGGCAACAGCAAAGTGAGAGGCTGTATGACCAGCGGCTTTCCCCACTCATGGAATTCCACTTTACAGTTTACTTATTGACTATGACTCTGACTAGGAGACTTGACTTGCACAGTCCTTTTGTGCCGTAGCCTTGGGGGTTAGTTGGCCTTTGGAGAACATCTCCAATACTGACTGTCCATATGCCCTCATGCCAAGAAAGTGGGGATGTGCTGTAGGCAAGGCACTTAACTATAATTTTAACTATAATCAAATTTCTGCCCAATTTCCTAAACATCAGTTGCCTCCTCTGCTGTTTTGAAGGTCATCGCCAAACACAACAGACAAACATTATTGTGATATAAAACATCACTGCAAGTCCCCAGAGAAATTGAGTTGGAACAAACAAATAGTTTCTAAAGAAAAGATAATTAAAATGTGACAAAGGTAAAGCATCAGTCTACCACCAACATAACATTAATTTGATTCAGAGAATATGATGACACTTACACTGGCAGGCACTGGGTAGCAGCATATCTCACACTCCTGTCTGTCAGCAGGTACTGATCGAGGACGCTGCTGCAAACAACACATTGTCAAATACTTCAGGGATTTTCTTTTCCATATTTCTGCTTAGAACATATACATAGTAGCTATCAATGGAGAAAAAAGGCTCTGCTAAGAACAAAGGAATAGACACACAGCCCTCTACTTATAAAGACACAGAATCATCTTGCAAAAACTCTATGCAAAAACCAACAAGCTCAAAACATGTTGCTCCACATTACACTAGATATCATATTCAAATTAAAAGCAATATATATCCAAAACAGATAAGAGAGAAAGAGCAAGATTAAAACCATTAACACCGGCCAAAATGGTGTGCACAGTGGTTAGCATGGCATGGCAGATATTCATTTGAAAAGGCACAATTCCCTCTCTTTCAGACAACCCATCAGTAAAACTGGGGCTTAATTAGTTAGTATCTGGTGGGCACTGCACTCTGTCCAGCAAGATGATTAGGCAATGCACTTATGACAAATGCCTCGACGATTGTTCTTGTTGGCAGTAAGAAGGGGGCTTTCTTAGAGATGTCCTGGATTTGTTAGATCAAAAGATCCACACTCGAACAACTGTTATCAAAGTGACTCAACAGCAGTCAAAGGCTGGCTGCTTCATGGCAACATTACACTGAATGTAGACATAGCCTTTGGAGGATAATTGTATTCTATCACACAATAATGATAGCATCTGATAGTATAATAACAATAACAATAATAATAATAATAATAATAATATAATGATAGTATGGTGAGGTCAACACTGTACCAAGGCAAAAATGCCAAATTGTGTAAGGCATTTTCTTTACTTCCAGGTGTTTGCTAAAGTAAAACATATATGGAAATAGCACTAGTAGTGGCACATTATAGAAAATAAACATTGTATACAAGAAATAAATAAAATAAACAGTTAAAACAGTTTTTCAGATCTGCTTTTAAAAGCACGACCTGTAAACAAATTCTCAAACTGCCTTACCCTTTTGATGTCTCTACGGTGAGGACTTATGACATGAGCTTCTGAAAAGAGACGATCTTGGTCTCCATCGTAGTATCTACAACACAAAAGAAACTATACAAAATTCACAGTCAAGAACAATGCACAGAATACTCATCAAGCAGCCATAAACAGAACAGGTTATAAAAAAACCCAAATAAGTCTGTCTGAATTTCTTTTAACAGTCACAAATTCTAAAAATCAAAAAGACACCACGATTTTTATAATGGAAGGAGAATGTTTAAAACAAAGCTCTGATAAAAGACGATATTTACATGATGTTGCGCCAAAACTGAAAAAAACCACAACCACCAGATTTTTGTTCGCTTAGAGGTTAATGATACTGGCTTCCACTTGCTGACCGATCGAAACATGTACTCTCTTTGATAGATACTCACAAACTGCTAATGTCACAAATTCTTTTCTTTCCCCTTGCTTGACAATTCTCCATCTTTCAATCAAAACCTTTCAGTCTCCTGAACCTTTTTTTTTTTTCTTCTAAGGAGAACGATCTCCAAGAAAACTGCCTCAGGCAGTTCTCTCTCATTGACACATTCTTATTCATGAACAGCACTTCTTTTATGACACAATGACATGCTCGAGTAGGACATGACAATACAGTTATATCTTTTTTTGCCAATGAGATACTGAAATGTGTGTGTGTCTGCTGCTCTGCATGTGCACAAACTTTGGGTGTACATGTGTATAAAGTGGGCCTTTTATTAATCGATTACCAAAATTAACATTGTATTAATTCACAAATTCAATGTAGCTTTTTGAAATAAAACGCTATATTGTAACAGTTAAAACATGTAGAAATTACATGATTTGCAATAAATGTAAGAAGCTCAAGTACTTCAATTACTTTTTTTTGTATTTGAATTCATATGATGTAACTTTGTAAGTAATATGTGAGTCACAGTTTCTGTGCATGTTTTACTCTCCGAGTCTTTTGGTTGAAACCATAGATAAAGATACACCACAGCATCCATTCTCCATTTTTCTTTTTTTTAAATCTAAAACAGTTAAGTGCTATGCTTTCGATTTTGGATATCTGTGAGAAACAAGACATGCACTACTTAAAATGTAGATCTACATTCATTCAATCATTGTTATGGTGTGCTGACTAACTAAAGCCATTTACTTTGACTATTTCTTGAAACTAATAACAAAGTAAAGCCCTTTACTCTATTTCTTGACTGTTTTAACTTTTTCTTCATTGACTGCAGTGTTAACACAAGAAAGCCAATTTCAGGTTTTAACTGATTTTACAGAACACATAACATTAACAAGAAGTACAAAGAACAGAAAAATAATAAAACTCTGAGGGTAACATACGCAATCTCTTCCACCAAACTGATCACCTCATGACAAATCCCCTAGGGTAACTGCCACAAACTGTATGACTATTGCTTTTTCCCCTCTCGTTTGATGAAAGGGTACTTTTGAAAGGATTTCTGTTCTGACACTTGTGAATATTTGAGTCATTTTCTTCTTTGGGAGAATAAGACTAGAGCAAGAAATTTTGTGGGATTGTTTCTCATGCAGCTCTTCAAGACGACCTTAATGAAGAATTTACTTCCCTTTTATTGCTGTATTTGTGTACTGTGTAAGACAGCTTATCATTATCAGCAAAGACTCAGTCAACGAGTCAATAACAAACAATCTCCCAAACTTCTTTTGCATTCCTGGCTATGCTAAAAAATCTCCAAAACAAAAAAGCAGGACTGTACTTCCACCTTTCTGCAATTTTTCCCCCATGGATAGGCGATACAAATCAATCTTTTTCACTTCCCCATGGGGATGCCGTAGGCCTGTCAGCATAACAGTATACCCACCTTCTGGAAATTGTGCAAGGAATTCCCTCTTATCTATACCTCTCTTTTGTTTCTGCCTTGTTTCTTTTCTTGCTACCTCCTTCTCGCCTATTTTCTGCCTTCTTGGTCCTTTGTCCTGCTTTTTTTCCAGAAAAACTTCAATGATAACAATTCTCTATCATGCCAAAGTTAAATCGCACTTAACAGCAGCGCAATAACAATTCTCTCCCATGCCAAAGTTAAAATCGCACTTAACAGCAGCGCAATGCATTTTCACTTATATGACAGACAACTATAGTTGCTGTCTTAAGTAGCATTCGACAAAAAAGAAGAAAAAGATTCTTCTTTTTTTATAGTTTTTCAAGACCCTTTCAACAATTTTCAAAAGCAATTTATACATGCCAGCTACAGTAACAACCATGTCTACTAGTACTGCACACTTTATCCTGAAAAAACGGAAAATTAAGGCCACAAAAAGTATTAACAACAAAACTAAAAATGAGGTAAAAAAATATATATATATTAGTTGATACAAACATTCATGGATTTTGAATTAAGCAAAATATTTCCATTTGATAATACCTCTCCATTAATTTTTCCTTGTCCCATCTGAAATGATTCAGCAAAATTCGTGTGATGGTGGTTGGAATCTGCACACACACACACACACACAAAAGTTTCAAAAGAGGTAATCATCAAGCAAATAACAATAACAAAAAGGCAAACCATCAAAATCAAATCAAAAAGTTCTATGTGCCAGTGTGATGAGACTATCAAATGTACCACAGTGATAACCATTGCTTCTGGTCCTGTAACTTGTAAACATTCTTCCAGAAAAACCTAAAAACTTGGAAAAAGCTGAGTTTTCTTTTATTTTAGGAAAAGGTTGTAAATGCAAAGACTAAAAGTTCTTTTTTACTTTCATAATGACAAATGTCCCATTCTTTAAAATTTTCATTTCAATACCAAACAGTTAAGTACAATCATTTTTTAAGTTTTACTGATTAAAGCCTTTTCAGTCAAAATACAATTGTTAAGCACTAAGCAATTATCCCAAGACTACTACTAATTTAGTAATTAATGAATTGTGCCCAAATATCTGATGTGCATGCACTATGCACAACTTGTCTTAATTCCAAAGTTCAGAACATCACAAAAACTACAGTAAAACTAAAACACAATTTTATTAATTTACCTTCACACAAAGACTTTCTGGACATAACTTCAAGAATTGCATCCTGTGAACATATCTTTTTTCCAGCTTGATGTGAATGTCACTAAGACAGTGAACACCAAAACTTTTGTATACATACAACTTTGGAAATATATTCTCATAAAAGGGGGGGGGGGGGGGGGGGGGAATGGTTCTTTTCCTCTTTGCTTTTAACAACACAGGAAAAATCACATTAACAATTTCAATAAGTTTTCCCTTCAAAAGAGTCCTTTCACAGTTTAAACTTGTATCATAACACTAATTTACTGAGATTACTTGATTTGTCCTGGTTGTCCTACCTAATGTGGCATACCATGATGAACATAACTTCATAAGTGATTACAATACAAAATCAAACTTTTCATCATTAAAATATACTAGGGGTTGTCTGCAGTAATAATAATCCTGAGAACAAATAACCGAAAATAAAATTTTCTAGTGATCCTCACATCATCATTCACATTTCCATAGTGACTGGCTCAAAGAACTCAAACTGCTGAGCCACAAAGTAAATGGAGGAAATTTCTCGAAAATACAGCGCAACTGCAAGTGCAAGTCTTAAGTTACAGTCATGGTGGTGACACATTGTATGTACATGTATTCATCAGCCATCAGGCTTTGCCACATATCCATTGCTGACCTCACCTCTGCAAATATGCTCCTGAAAACCATGACTTGGAAGAATAACTGAAATTTTGCCTTTCATCATTTTAATTTAATTAAAAAACATCAAATACTGCAAAGAACTCAGAACAGAAATCAGAAAAATATTCAAAATATAAATTATACATCATGCTTCCTCCGTAGTTCTTATGCTCTGAACTATCAAACTCATGTGTTGATATTTATAAGTGAACCAGTCACTGAGTCAGTGTGTGTGTGTTGTGTTGTGTTGTGTTGTGTTGTGTTGTGTTGTGTTGTGTTGGTGTGTATCTAGATCTATTAATGTATTGTTAGTTTATTATTAATCTAGTCACAAAAGTGAGTCAGAGTGTGTGTACACTTCTGTTGTGTTGGTGAGTATCTGGTCACGATGGTGAGTCTGAGTGCATACATGTAATGATGTATACAGAAATTACAGTATGCACACTGTGCACCGTGTACATGTGTTAGCAAGGAAGTAAGAGAAGTCCTCTGTGTGTATACTGTGACTATGATGTGTAAGCCACTAAGTGTAACTGTAAGTTCTGTGAGTGGTGTATGTGTGTGTGTGTGTGTGTGTGTGTGTGTGTGTGTGTGTGTGTGTGTGTGTGTGTTTTAAATTATTTTTTTATTCTTTTATATCAAGGATGATGGAATAAGCACTATGTGTTTTTTACATCCAGTCCCCGTGTGTACACAGTTTTGTAAATTTCGTCATGTATCCACCAGCACACAATGGCCTACTCTTCCGAAAAGTGGAACAGGTTTTCTCGTGTGTGCAAGATGTTCTCTGTGTGACTTTCTTTGATTTTAACATCTGTTCACTCAAAGTGACATTAGTTGTGTGTGTGTGTGCGTGTGTGTGTGTGTGTGTGTGTGTGTGTGTGTGTGTGTGTGTGTGTGTGTGTGTGTGTGTGTGTGTGTGTGTCACTGTGTGTGTGTATATGATCAGCTCTCAAAAGGTGCCCGGTCTTACATATACCTTACAAAAAACACTGTAACTTTGTAAGTAATCATTCACTTAAATCAGCAAACCTAAAATACTCTAGGAAAATGATTGGAGAGATGAACTGAGCATTTTAAAGCTAGTGGGTAGTCAAAATATTGTTAATTTTAGATAATAGTGTGGAAAAGTGGGCCTTTTTCTGCCTATTTTAATGGGTCCGTCAGCACATAGGTTATTGTGCATGATCGTGTGCAGGAACTAAGAGTAGTTTGCTAAAACAGCTGGGCAGTGTTTTAGTTACTGAATTGATCTTTATTCTCTTTAAAAGATTTGTGCTCAAATACACATACTTTTTGAGGTATTATGACTTTAAAAACATGGAGTACCGCGTTACATAGGGTGTCACGCTGAGATCGTTAGATGATGCCTCGGTAGAACGATGTAAAACCTGGACTGGATCGGGGAACGCACTTGATTATTTCTATAGTGTTGACGCTTTCTAAAAATCACTATTTTATGTAAAATAGTATGCTGTGTTAGAAAATATTGCTTTTTGAATATTTAGTGTCACAAAATCACGAAGGAAACTTTTTAATTTATTTTTTTAACATAAGGTTGAACACAGTCATGTCCACCATTTTGGATGTCGGAAATGCCGTCTGCGCATGTGCAAAACTTTGTTTACCAGCATGGTGAAGATGGCGAGGCGTGCAGTTGAGGTTTTCATTTTTGTCACGCTTAATTTTCAAGTTACGCGGTACACTAAATGTAACAAATGACACCTAAAACTATTAAATTCTTACTTTTAAACATTTCTGTTGTCTTTTAAGGGTGTGTTTATATTAGATTGCTGTTAAAAAGATCGTTTGAAAGTGTTACTGGCTGTACTTTCGAATTAGCTGGTTCTTCGTGGTCTGGAGAGTTGTGTGATGAAAGTTGGCATGGTGTCGCGAATTACAAAGCACACCATTCTTGAGAAATTTTGTACAGAATTAATGTTTTCAATAATTGTTTTTACACAAATCATAATGGCAGTTTATGTTAATTTCAACCAATGGGGCAGGGAGTTTATAGTTCTGGTATACTTTGTGCAGTGACCACAAATAGTGTTCAATGTTACCACTATCAGACACCAGCTTTGAGGAAGTTTGAGCAGCAAGCTCATTTTTCTGTCAGCAGTTTATCCATGAAACAGCTTTACTTTCACAAGTGCTCTGGACTTATTTAGCACTGGACAACATCTTAACATATTTTGGTTAAAAAAAAAAAACATTTACAAGAATTTTTTTAACAGAAGTTTTTTTTTTTTTTTAATTGCAATTCACAATGTGTGACTGATAGTGCTCATGCTCTTTAAAAAAAAAGAAGAAGATATTTAGTATGTTACCCTAAGCACAAGCAGATGAAAAGAAATGTAGACATTGTGCTGATAGCCGTGATAGTTTGTGACTTAAAACAGTTATCAGTTACAGACATGGGCTACCTCTGACAATTATGATATTATTACTATTAGTAATAATTTCATGATTTTCATCCTATAATTGTTGCTCAAAATAATTTAACTATTCAAGAACATTTTGCAGATTCACATGGTCATTTGATTAAATCTGTAGCACAGGAGTAACAGAATACCCACTTTCTGAAGATGTCAAATAAAATTTCACATCAGTTGAACCTTTTTGACTTTTACTTAATGGTTTCCCCACCAGTTTATTACATTCTCCTCTTTCTCACCTTTTAGTTTAATGCTCTGTGAAGTCACTGTGGCACTGTACTATTAAAGAGCTGTTTGCCAGATTTATTCTTTCCTTTCTTTTCTTTTTCACCTACTTTGACTCTATGTTCCGACAAAAGCTGTATTATTACTAATATTAGTATTAATAGCATACTATTGCTTGTGCTTTATTCCCTTAACTGGATGTGGATCTATTTAGGTTCTGTTTTATGTTTTCTTAAGAATCACAATTTTAAAATGTAAAATCACTGACTTGATATGTTTTGTGTGAAAACCCTATTTAGTATTTTGTACAAAGTATAGGATTATAACAAACCCAACAAAACCAAACCAAGAGATATTTGACAGACAACATAGAAATGCAATGATGCCTTTGCAGCAACAAAATAAATGGACTATTGCAGGCTCACAGAAAGACAAAAACAGCATTGTAGATGTCACACACACACGCACGCACGCACGCACGCACACGCACGCACGCACGCACATACACACACACAGGCACACACACAGTGACACACACACATACACAGGCACACACACGCACACACACACACACACACACACACACACACACACACACACACACACACACACACACACACACACACACACACACACACGCACACACACACACACACACACGGAGGGAGGGAGGGGAGAGAGAGAGAGAGAGAGAGAGAGAGAGAGAGAGAGAGACACTCAGACAGACAGAGAGAGAGAGAGAAATCAATAATTCAAATGAATTTTATTACAATAAAATATTTGTTTTGGTAATCATGGGAAGTGTTACGCCCCTCCCCCCCCAAAAAAAGAGAAGATTTAAAGTAAAGAGCTTCACAGCTGTGTTTCTTTACTGTGAGATGCTCTGAGACAGTTCAAAACAAGAAGAGACATAGGCATGGCATTACTGTTTTATCAAGCTGAATGTTTAGTTAACAAAAATAAATAAAATGATTTTTTTTTCACAAAAAGTATTGTAGAGTAAAAAAAAAAAAGATATCCAAAGAAAATGGGATTTAAAAAGGTGATGATCTCTACTTTAATATCAAGCACCATAGATCTGTCTTAAAATGATATTAATAAAAAATAAAACACACAAAATTGTGCTCAAATGAGAATGGAATATAACTTACAAGTGGATTTTCCCATATTACACTGGTTCTTGTAAAACTTTTACAAAACAAAGACCAAACAATAGTTTACTGTCCAGCAATAAGCATGTCACACGTAACACCAACTTTTAAAAGATTATCATTCCAGACCCACTGTGCATTTGTCTTGAGATAAATATTATTAATGACAGAAAATATCTTTAAAACCTTGGCATAAAGTGGTGTGTAATATTAGCACTGTGGTTTATTCATATTTGTATTGGTTACATGTGACCTGTGACAGCACACATTGCTAGTCACGACATGATTTGTCACAAATGACACCATAATGTGACAGTTAGACAAAATTATTGGCTTAATTAACTTTTTTACTTTGAAATAAAGAATAATGCTTTCTTAAGTAAATTATATGCACAGCTTGTATCTGCAGAGTGCTTTTTTGCATGGTAGAAAAAAACTTTTTTGGTCGAATAGTGTCCCGGGTGACAGTGCCATTATTCAATGTTATGTAACTCCCCTTTAAATAACCTATTCCAACTTTCAGTGTGTAGTTATGTTCAGAGACATCAAAGATAACATCAGAACTTCTTATTTCCTTTTTCACCTTTGAATTTGTTGATTTATAAAGGAATGATTTGTGTCACGTCACAAGTAACACTATTTTTTCATCTGTCTTTCAATGTGATTTTCTAAAAAACTATCAAAAGTATGATCTTTTCTGTTGTAAAATACGAATATTGGGTGTTTAAACTTAGTATAAATCTCTGTCTCATGAAGGTCTGCTGTAATTTAATTTCCAGCAGTTGGTGAGGCACCTTTTGAGAGTTGGTCATATGTATGTATGTAATACATCTTTACATGTGTGTGTGTGTAGTTTATCTATCTAGATGTGTGTGGGTATGTGTGCATACATGTATGTCTACAGGTAGACAATAGTGTTATACATATGTATACAATGTATACATGTGCATAATACCACATCCTAGTGTCTGTCATATTCATCTAAGATGAACTTCAATCATTATGTTATTTTTAGCATTGGTAGACTTGTTTTACCTTATCACGCTTGTGGTTCCCAGGATGCACATTCAGTCTAAAGTTGTGAGTGAGCATTTTTTCCTGAACTAAAATTAGGCATCTACTTTATGCATACCTCTACAAGCTGAACTACTAAATTTAAAGAAAGAAACTTTATACTCTGACACTAAGGCTACGGCCATAGTAAACCCAAAATTTTGCCGTCAATTTTGCCGGCCCGGGTGAAAAATGCTGCCCGGCTGAATTACTCTGTGGCATCACTGATGACAGCTGTGCATGGCCATAGTAGAGCCGGCCCGGTCCAGTATTTTTAACCTGTCGTTTTGACTTTTGAGCAAAACATTTTTGCCGGGTTGACAGAAAGGAAAATAATCAAGAAAAACTTATTTTAAATGGTGCTTCAAAAATTCTGACTACACAAACTAGTAAATTGACCTTTCCCAGTTACATTCCAGTGGTTTTAATAAAAGTTTTGGGGGGGGATTTTACGTAAAAACACTTTTTATGTCGAACTATTTTCTGTCGATTTTGCGTAGGGAGTGGGGTGGAGTCTCAGTTGCTGCGGCAGCCTTGTTTGCACGTCACTCACAGTCTCAGGGTGACCACATTGTCAGAAAGAGATGACCATCAAACTCCAGAAAGCCTGGTTGACTATGGCCACTTTGACGGATCCATTCTACCGATAGACGGCCCGTCAAAACTCCAGACAGCCGGGTCTACTATGGCCGTAGCCTAGCTTACTCAGTGTATTACTAAACAATTCTTAAAATCTTACTTCCTAGGTTGCAATGTAACTTTTTAGATGATTTTTTTCCCCCTAACCCTTATAAATGGCCAGGATGGGGTTGGATAGCCTGGTGGTTAGAGTAACAATGCACTCATGATCTGCTAACCGGGATTTGAATCTCGTATTCATCATTTCATGAGAGGATTTTTCCTCTCTATTGAGTTAACACTGGTGCCAACTCCACTACCCCCAAAACAGCAAAAGTCCTTTAGATGATAAGACTATAAACCGAAGGTTCCATGTACGAACGCACACAGAACATCTTGCGCACATTTCAAAACCTGTTCTGCTTTTCGAAAGAGAAGACCATTCACTTTGTCCATTGTCATTGTCCATTGTGTGCCTGTGGGGAATTTAAGACAAAATTTACACAAAGTCCTGCATACACACGGGGACAGGTTGAAAAAAAAGCACATTCATATGAGTGCTTATCCCATTGTCCTAGCAATAATACAATGAAAAATAAATAGCAGGGAGAAAACTGTCAGAGCCAAGAGTGTAAACAAACTATAGTGTAGCACATGAATGTAGCATACTACTAGTAGTGATGAAATTAGATGATATGTGTACTGCAAACGGAAAAGGTATGTCACATGCCATTGGAAACATATTTTCAACATATTTCATACAAACACAATTTTATAAAATTTGGCACTGACTACATATTTTTCTTTTTACAATATGAAAACTGCAGACTTACTAAGTTACTTGTAAAAACATGCAAACAAAAAGATTTAGCAAACTTTATTTTTTTATATGTCTGAATAGCACCTTTTCAGAGTGGATCAAAGTATAATCTTTACCCAAGAAAAACATACTGTATAGAACATCGAATTTTAACAAAGGTAATATGTGATTTGTAAGCAGTTAAAGATAGATCCAAGCAAACCCCATAAATTACACGAGTTCATGGATGGAAACATGGACGCAGCTATGGAGAGAACAAGTAATGTCTTTCCAACAGATATGAATGAATTGGAACAGTTTAACACATACCTGAACAACTGCGTTGACTTCCTTGATAGAATCGACCATAAATTGTACAATCTGATCAGCAGAAAGCACTTCATATTTGAAGTCTTCATCATCGCGACGTTCTTGCGCTAACGAGGATTCAGCAGGTTCCATTTCCATTGCGAGCTCATCTTCTTCGTCTGATACATCTTCAGAGTCAGCCCCATCGTACATCATGTCCCCGTCACTATCCATTTTTCTTGATAATGTCTACGACAGCAACTTTACATGAAAGATTGACGAGCCTGTAGCTGTATGCTCAGATTTTATTCGAGCTCCTTTCTTTGCCTTTGGCCGAGGACCCAACCATCAACACAGGCTCGATGTCGATGATTTACGTTAGTGACGTCATCTTCGGAGATCCCGAGCTGACTTAAATGTAAATTAAATCATTTGCCAAGATAAAATCACTCTGAATATGAATGGAAAGTGAGCAATCAAGACTGAATAAGCACTGCTTAAACCAGGTTAACAACTATGGTATCTGCGTTTGACGAAAGGTTATTTTTACGAAGATGATGTCATCTTCGCCATGTTGATCTTTAACATTCCATTCTTTCCTTCTTTCAAACGAGGCCTAAAGGGAGAAAACCCATAATATTTCCTGATATCGCACTATTTTGTCATGCCAGAGTTTATTTCACAGAAAATTCTTCTGTGTTTTGTTATACTACAAACGCTTACGTCATTACACAGCACGCCCAGTAAACCTTGATTTTTGTCACTACAATACAATACTACAATACAACCGAAAACAGTTTGCTATATTCTTGGTGTTAACAGGATCTAGGCCTATTAGCTTAGTCTATTATTACTTATTAGTAATCAACAATGAATAGGCCTAACGGGACAGAACAAAACCATCAGTGACTTTTAGTGTGTAGTATGAAGATCATACACTAGGCTTAGTCTTAAGTGCCCTTGTGAATATAACACACATCCACACCCACATAATTAGAGAATATGTGTGTGTGTGTGTGTGTGTGTGTTGTGATGTGTGTTGTGTGTGTGTAATATATATCTATAGATAGATAGATAGATAGATAGTTACATATATATATATATATATATATATATAAATGAATCATAAAACAACATGAAGAATTGAAAGCAAGATTTCAGTGTGCTTTACTTATTGGCAGCATTGATATAATTACATGTGAGCACATATGCATACCCACACATCATTGTGGACACATCCACATTCTGGGTTGCAGAGTTAAAAACCCCTATCCTGAATCCACCCACTGATCATCATCTTAATTAAACTTTTGCTTTGCATGCAACATTTGATTGTTAATATATGTCATGTGTGCCAAACTGACCACAGCATTCTCTTTAAGGAACTAAAGATAATTTGAATTTGAGTTAAGGCAGAGCCAGTGCAGTTCGAACATGTATTTCAGGACCTTTCAGATTACTTATGGATTATCATCACTGTGAAGTTTATTATCACAGAGATAAGGATTAAAAATAATAACTGCATTTGTGTACATCAAATGGTGAAACTAATTCCTATCTAGTTATAATTTTTGGCATTTCATTTAATTATTAATGTCGTGTGTGTATGTGTGTGCGTGTGGGGGTGCGTGCATGTGTGTGTGTGCGTATGTCGATGTGTATGTGTTGGTGTGTGTTGTATGTATGTGCGTGTGTGTGCATGTGTGTGTGTGTGTGTGTGTGTGTGAACCTCAGCTTTAGATTAGAGCTAGCTTCATTAGAAGTCTAAAACTGTCTTGCACAAGTGAGCCTGGCTAAGCCCATGTTCCCCAAGTCACAGACTTCCTGCATGCATGTACATGGCATCCATACCACTGGCCACACTTTGGCTTCTTCTAGGTATACATAAGACCAGTCTTTATTATGTTTGCAAGGTAGAAGAATGTTTTAATGTATACAAAAGTCCTGAGTTTACAGACTCCTTAGAAAGAATTCCTCAGGAATGGAGTCAGAATCAAGGTTAATTTTGGGGTGAAAGAAAATTTCAAACAGATAAACCAGCTGCCATGGTGCAGTGGTTAGCACTTTGGGTTTCAGACTGAAAGGTCGCAGGTTCAATTCACCATAGGGATTTTTCGAGCTCCGGCCGGCTCCTACCCAGAGTGAATGTGCTGTGGGCTCAGTGGGGAGACTGGAACCATACAGTCGAGCTTCAACCACTTTATGAATGCAAATTTGAGAGTGATGCTCTAATTACCTGACCAACACTGCAGGTGTCTGCATCTCTCAAGATCAGTTGACGCCAGGATATATTATGATAGTAAGCGTAGAGTACAATCCTGTCGAGTAGTCTAAAAGCAGATGCACTTGCACAGCAGCATCATTACATCATCCTCATTATAATTGATTATCTTGCAATAACAAAAATTGCCAGATTCAGTAGCCCGGTTGCTCTGGTCTCATGGTGACCTCAAATTCAGTTTGCCCATACACTTATTTGCTCATGGTGAGTTTGTGTCAAAACCTTTGGGGTTGGAAGTTTGCAAGGGGGACGGTCATTGGAGGGATGTTGTGGTGGTCACCACCTCAGGTAGGTGTCTCACTCAGTCTGGCTCCACGACTGAGCTAGTACTGTCATTAGTAGGGAGCTTAGTAGGTGGTGTCCGGCGTATATTAGCTCAGAACAGGCACCACTGAACATCAAAGTGACCCAGCAGCAGTGCAGGGCCCCTCTGGCTAGTGGCCCCACAGCGGCCTAATATTGATGTACTCCCTATGGACTACGTACCCTAAGGATAAGACATAACGAATCTGGGTATGGCTGTGGCGGGGGGAGTGTTGAAATGAGCGGCGTGGGAACAGCAGGATGGGGACATTGCAGATGATGAGGCAGCAAAAAGAAAAGAAAAATTCAAACAGATGGTTCTGCAGCGACTGGAATCCCTATCCTTAGCTCACTTCATGTTTTAAGGGGACGGGATAGCCTAGTGGTTAGAACATTGTGTTCACAATCTGACAACCCAGGCTTAAATCCCGTTCAAGGGGAATTTTCCCATGTAGTCAACACCAGCGCTGACTCCACTTCCCCAAAAGTCCTTTGGATGAGACTATAAACTGAGGCCCCATGTGCGAATGCACGCAGAACATCTTGCACACATGTTAAATCCTGCTCCTCTTTCTGAAAGAGTAGGCCATGGTGTGCTGTGTGGCGGTGGGGACAGATTACAAAATTTACAAAACTACATACTATAAACAATATGTAAAAAAGCGCATGAGTGCTTATTATATTACCCTCAATATAAAAGAATAAATAAATGTAAGTCAAGTGCTTTCATCATCCCATCTCCTCTATCAGAGAATGTAGGGGGTACATTTAATGTGTAAAGTCATGTGTTTTTGTTTGTTTTTTTATTCATTTTTATCTGGCATAAATGTTTTCTTTTTATATATATATTTTTTTCATAGTGCAAAACAAAAATTTGAGTCATAAAATATAAAGTGAACTGTATTTTCTTTTTTTTCATTGAAAATTTCTGTATATACATACATACATACATATATATATATATATATATATATATATATATTATATATACACATAGTAAAATAATGATAAAAACACGACTGTGTTCAGCTTCATCTCTTTATTTGACAGCAAATTTTCGCTTCTATTCTGAAGCTTCATCAAGCTGAATAAATAACAATTGTAAAACCTGCTTTTATAAGCATCACATACTGATTTATATTCAAAATGATCACCTTCCCCACACAAAAAATGTATGCTAGCCACTGAGATCTTTTCAACTTTCACTCTCTCCCCTCACTCCCCCCTTCCCCTCTCTCCCCTTCCCCTTGAAAAATAAAGATTATTCATTCATTCATTCCCTCTCTCTCACTCCTCTCTCTCTCCACACACCTCAAGCCCCCCTCTCCCTCCCCCACTCCAACTCCCCAAATCTAAACACAACCCAACAATCGTTAAAACAATGATAGGTATCACAACCTATCAATAAAAACCTATAACCAAAACACACAGGAGCAATATTCTGAAGCTTCATCAGAATAGAAGAGAAAATTTGCTGTCAAATAAAGAGATGAAGCTGAACACAGTTGTGTTTTTATCAATATTTTACTATTTTACCTCAACTGTGTGCCTGGAGGGAGCGGTGCCCAGCAGAACTGTGGGTTTTTATCAACTATATATATATATTATATATATATATATATATATATATATATATATACATACATATATATATATATATATATATATATACAAATATATATATATATATATATATAATATATATATATACATATATATATACATACATACATATATATATACAATAATATATATGTAAAATATTATATATATTATGTATGTTGTGTGTGTATGTGTGTGTGTGTGTGTGTGTACACCACACACAAGAACTATTATGATACTCATACTCGTATAAAAATCAAACTTGGATGTAACTATAGGCTGGCAGTAACTTATGTACAGGTGAAAGAATGAAAATATCAAGAAAATATACAGGGAAATATTGGCACGCCTGTCAATGAGCCACAAGTTTTTAAATAAAAACCATAGTTACATCCAAGTATGGTTTTCTATAGGAGTATGAGTGTCATAATAGTTCTGTCGGCATTTAAACAAAATATTGGGGGGGGGGGGGGAGAGGGGACATTTCTACCACCACCAATCTTTTCTTTTTTTGGGGGGGAGGGGGGGGGGGGGGGGATTGGAGGGGGAGCTGTAATACAAGATGGATTGGTGGTTGGAAAGTAGAGCACCTGCCTTGAAGGTACAAAGTTGCAAATTCAGTCCCCATTTTGAACTCAAAACCATTGCCCCAATCTGCTATTGCTACACCTTTGAGGTCAGGGTGCAAGTCTCTCAGATGGGGTGATAAAACAATGTTTCATGTGCAATGCCCATTTAGTAGACATTAAAAGAACCCACAGCAAGAAGAGGGTTGTCCCTGTAACAACTCTGTAAAATCCTTTTATGAAGAAAAAAGTACAATAGGAAACCAAATGCATGTGCCGACAAGGTAAAGACAAAAAAAATAATGGGTGGCAATGCTCTTGTGGAGACCACACTCTCCGGAAAGAGCAACCTCAACTTCAAGCAGCAAAAATTTGCCACGACTTAGAAGTAGTATAAAATAAATTTCACCTGTGGCATCCCTGTTTTCACCAATACTGACAGGATTATGCTCGTCCAAGTGTTCCAGTCTCTACCGTTCCTGTGAATAAATTCATTTACAAACAGGTTTTTTCTCCTGGAGTTAACATCAGTGCTGACTCTACTCGTCCCAAAAGTCTTTCTGATGAGACTAAAAACCAGGCCCTGAGTGCGAACGCATGCAGAACATCTTGCACACACGTTAAATCCTGTTCTGCTTTTCGTAGGAGTAGACCATCGTGTGCCGGTGGGAACAGATGACATTTACAAAACTGCTTACACTCGGGGACCTGATGTATAAAAGCACACGAGTGCTTATTCCATTATCGATATAAAAGAATAAATAATAGAATAAATAAATAAACAGGGCAAAAGGTAGATCTTGCATGGCCATATGGCCTCTCCAGGAAGAGTAGTCTAGATTTGACACAGAGAAATCAGCCACGACTGAAAGTAGTGTACAATACAATGTAATAAAAGTGACATTTGGCAAGATGTTATTTTATGTGCGACTGATGTGATTTTTCCCACAATGCGGTGTCCATCCTGGGCTGACCATTATGGTTTACCAAGTTGTCAATACAAGGAAGGACATAAGTTGGTTTTATACCCAATGTTAATCTGTATAATAAATAGTTGCAAAGTTTTAATCTGAGATTTAAGATTTTTACAAGATGACAGCCCCGATATGGCCTGTGTGGTCGGCAGGGCTATGAACACATGATTGGATTGGATTGGAAAGATATTGTCAACTTGATTTTTTTCTGAGGGTCACTGTGTTTAATTGCATCGAATTAATCCTTACAATAAAATTATATATATATATATATATATATATATAAATACATATATATATATATCTATATATAATATAACAAACAAGTCAAACAAAGCAGAAAAATAGTAAATAATCTTTATTTTTCAAGAGTAACAATGTATTCACTTTTTTTTTTCACTGGGCCCTTCCCCAATTAGGGAATAGCAAAAAAACAACAAAACCCAAAAAAAGACCCCCAACAACAACAAAAACATAACCAACAATAAAAGTTCAACCTACAATTTTAAAAAAGGAGAGGTATACATTCAAAAAACGCATAATCCCCTCTGGATACATTGATAATTATCTAAACAAAAGAAAAGATGTGTATTCAACAAACACATATCCCTAAACTGACCCAAACATTGATCTCAAGACAGATACTGATTTTAATTTGAACATTAATGTCAAGACAGATACACTAATTCTAATTAAAATAAATAGATTAAAATTATGAAGTCAGCAGAGGAAGAGAGCAACCTGACAAAAAGGATATATCACAACATTTTCACAAATTTTTCTTCCTTTGAAACAATATGAAAAAAGTGTAAGTAAAAAACAAACAGCAAACATTTAAAAAATAAAAATGTAATGCCCAAACATAACATTTTTCAAGTCGTGTTCAAGAACATGAATTTTAAAAATCCATATAACATATATGTGAGGGAAAAAACTGTAAAAAAACAACAACAAAAAAACCACCAACCAACACACACACAGCCCATCCTTGTTTAGACACAACAACAATAATAATAACAACAATGATTATTAATAGGAGAGTGGAGTCAGCACTCATGTTAACTCCAGGAGAAAAGTCTCCTTGACCGGACTCAAACTCGGGTCGTCAAATTGCCAGCGCAATGTTCTGACCACTAGGCTATCCATCCCCGACAGAAAAAAAGAGGGAGGGGAGAGAGAGAGAGAGAGAGAGAGAGAGAGAGAGAGAGAGAGAGAGAGAGAGAGAGAGAGAGAGAGAGAGAGAGAAGCAGAGGCAAGGAAGGCAAGGCAAAATTCTTTTATTCGAGGATAATAGATAAGCACTCATGTGCTTTTTTACATCCAGTCCCGCCCTTTTCAGGGAAAACATCAAGATAAAAAGATACTAAACAGTAAAACTATATGCAGTACCAAAACATAAAGGAATAAGGACATTATACATAATAAGATAATAAAAATGCACACTTTCAGAAGTCGAAAATCAGAAGCCACAATAAAATGATTTTGATTATAAAAGAAAAGAGAAGCGTTAATAGATAAAGAGCAACCAAAGAAACATAATGAAATAAACAACTTAGCAACCAAGAAAAGTCCACCCAAAAATACTTAGCTACAACATTGTTACAACTATAACAACAAAAGAACTCAGAAGGAACTAAAGATAATGCAATGATTATAATATAAAAAGAATAATATCAAAATAGTGATAATAGTATATAATAATACACGTAAAACTCACTCCTACACTAGGTCACACACACACACACACACACACACACACACACACACACACACACACACACACACACACACACCACACATACATACATACATACATACAACTCACTCACGCATGCACGCTCGCAGGCAAATGCACATACAAATCACACACACACACACACAAATGCACGCACACACATACACACACACACCCACACACCCACACACTTACTCACACTTATATTTATAAGCACATATCCGCAGGCGCACATGTACTTGAGGTGGTAGGGTTTTTTTTTCTTAAAAAAAAAAAAAAAAAAAAAAAAAAAAAAAAATTTAGTCATAGAAAAAAGAAGAATGATACAAGTCAAACAATCATATCAGGTGACAATATTATCCTTTCTTTTACATTCATACTTCATATAAAAAAAGAAGAAACAAAAGCAAGCAGCAAAGTTAAAACAGAAAATAAACAAGAACAAGACATCAAAAACTTGAGGTAGGACCCATCAACAACAACAACAAAAAGTCATGCAAATCATAATATTTTAATACAAGGGAGACGACAAATAAAAACAATTATCCACCCCCCCCCCCCCCCCACACACACACACAACACCCAAACACACTCACCACACACACACACACACACAAAATTCGCGCTCATGTCATCAATAAACTTCATTTTAAAAGAAATATATGCCTAATTTTAAGAGAGAGAGAGAGAGAGAGAGAGAGAGAGAGAGAGAGAGAGAGAGAGAGAGAGAGAGAGAGAGACAGAGAGAGAGAGAGAGAGAGAGAGAGAGAGAGAAACACATCAAAATAGATGAATCAACAAAGTCTGACAAAACGCCCACACAAAACCCTTCTTTAAAACAATATTACCAATAAAACAAAGTCAATGTCTGTCAAAAGAATTAATTTTAGGCAAAAACACCATCTCATACATTCCAACTTACAGAGTGTATACAATACAAAAAAGAGAGAGAGAGAGAGAGCGACAGACAAAAATAATGAAATGAGGGAGAAAAGAGAGGAGAGAGAGAGAGAGAGAGAGAGAGAGAGAGAGAGAGAGAGAGAGAGAGAGAGAGAGAGAGAGACAGAGAGAGAGAGAGAGAGAGAGAGAGAAACACATCATCAAAATAGATGAATCAACAAAGTCTGACAAAAACGCCCACACAAAACCCTTCTTTAAAACAATATTACCAATAAAACAAAGTCAATGTCTGTCAAAAGAATTAATTTTAGGCAAAAACACCATCTCATACATTCCAACTTACAGAGTGTATACAATACAAAAAAGAGAGAGAGAGAGAGAGCGACAGACAAAAATAATGAAATGAGGGAGAAAAGAGAGAGAGAGAGAGAGAGAGAGAGAGAGAGAGAGAGAGAGAGAGAGAGAGAGAGAGAGAGAGAGAGAGAGAGAGAGAGAGAGAGAGAGAGATTTCCTAAGAAACTGAAAATGAGTAGAACAAAAAGAAATATTTAATGACATTATTCTTAATGCAAATTTAAAAACAAAACAAAACAAAGCAAAAATCAACAACTTGAATATAGCCATTTGAATATATATTTCTTTTAACTCGCAAGAAGGCGCATGCTAACATATCAGTACACAAGCATTGCTATCCAAACATTTGCCTTTGGAGGGAAAAAAAACTACTACTTAAAGACACTTGACAATGCAGTAGAACTAATGTCAGGCTTTCAAACATTAAATCTTCCTGTAAACATTCAAACTTTTTGCACAGCAACGCATAAGTACCCATACTTCAACATTTATCCTTTGGTGGGGGAAAGAACCCAGAAAAACTAAAATCAAACTTTGACATATGAATCACTACTAAAGAACTAATTTCAAATTATTCTAATACATCAATTTAAAAAAAAAAAGACTAAAATTCACGCATACACACTATTTTTGTATACAAGCTTCCCAAGCTTACACACACACACACACTCCCTCTCTCTGATTTACCCATTTATAACCCCTACTACTTGCCACCCACAATTGTAATCCCTCTGTTTTACTTTCTCACTACACAAATCTTGTGTTTAAAATTATGCCACACCAATCATGCTCATAAAATTTTCATAAGTTGGTGTAAAACACGACAGTGGTTATCTCAATCCTATATTTGTTTAACAAGCGTTACTTTGGTATTTTGGAATAGTATTAAAAATGGGCCCGATTTTTTTATATTTTTTTTTAAAAAGGTTGATGTAAAACCTCCATCCATTAAAAAAACTATTTGGGAGCATTACTTACAAAACAATCTCATATCCAGACCTAGTTTTTAACTATTCAAACTTTTTAACAAACAGCCAATCTAACTGTGTGCATGCATGCATGCATGTGTGCACACACAATACTTTTCCATCAGTACCAACCATTCTAACACTAATTTTTTTTTGAATATCAAGTTTTCTGTCCAGCCAGCTTCATGACCTGACTGACTTTTTATAGCCAAAGAAAGGCAAGACTGTAGTATTTCTTCCTTTTGATCTTAGAAAAAAAAATGTCAGAAAACTATCACCCCCTTGTTTCGAAAAACACTGATCTGAATCTATTTTTATTTTCTCAGTTATCTCTTCAGACCTCAAATCTTTAAAAAAAAAAAATTAAATTTTTTTTTTAAAAAACCACCCACCACCACCACCACCCAAAAACATTTTTTTGAAGTGGTCTTGAATCTCGGAAATCGTTTTGCTAACATTAGCATGCACATATGACTGACAGTAAAGAATACATAATACACCTCTGTGGAACACAATGCTGTGTACATCCCTACATTCATTATGCTCATTTGATTTCACAGGTAACAAAACACCATTTGATTTCACGTGTAACAAATCACCATGTGACTTAACAGGTACAAAACCACCATTATGATTGAACAGGTACAAAACCACATCATTGATTGAACAGGTACAAAACCACCATTTGATTTAACAGGTACAAAACCACCATTTGATTTAACAGGTACAAAACCACACGTTTTCTTTCATTCAAATCATAAAAAAGAGCAAAAAAATCTGATTCATACATATTCATAACCTCTGGAAATGATTTGCATGAAATGGTATTCTGTAGCTGTGGTTAGCTTGTTCCTATTGAAAGTTATTTTTGATACGTTTTTGACACTTATGAAATATATTTTTTCATTCACTTGAAATTGATGCTTCTTCCCACAAGTGTAAACAAATGCTTAGTTTCACCCCTCTGTTCACCTGCATACATACCCCCATCCCCTTTCCCCCATCTAGTATATAAACTATTGTGCATGTGCTCAGTCTCATTCTGTTCTAGGTATCATTCCATCCCCCATTCTCATAACCCTTTCCTTTTTGCCTCTCTTCTCCCTTATAAAATACCCCCTCTCTCACTCACAAATTACACACCATATTTTTCAAGCTGCAGTTCCTCCACACACCTACCCTAACACACATACTAATATTCAAATCATGTTGCTGATTTCAGAACAGGATTATCTATGAATGTCAGTGAGTTTCGTACAAGCTCTCAGCATCATTAATCCAAGACCAATGCCCAGCAGTGTGCTAATTATAGGGAACCTGCTACAACATTGAAGAGGTTTTTTAAGTGATTGACAAATAAATTCAGCACTTGACCGCATTGAATGATTCACAGAGCATTCGATAAATCGAATTCCAACTCCTTGGTATGAGAGCTGCAGGAAAAAGCACGAGAACAGCAGAAGCCATTTTCATCCTTTCCTTGACCTTAACCTCACTAATGCTTCAACTCTTGAGCAGAAGAAGTCTGTAGCTGCTGAAAAAGATAGGATGACCCTAACCCTAGAGACAACAGTTTGACCTGAACACTAACTCGTGTATACCTAGGCATATATTCTCAGCACTCTGCTGCTTAGTGGCAAAACCTAGACAATAAAATGAATGAGAACCACCTAGAAAGTTTCTGTCTGATGGTCTACAGTGAATCTTGGCTTTCAAGACATGTGTCAAACTTGACATTAAAACCACGATCTGATAGCCAATCAATCCTGTTTAATAGCCCTGCCAACCACACAAAACCACTGATATAAGCTCTTACATATGGGATGAACTTGTAAAAAACAGGATGGAGCACATCACATGAAGGGAATTTGCTGGGGAGAAATAAAAGATTCCAAAAACTGAAAGTAACAACAAAAAACTACTCAAAAGAAACAGTAAAAAAGAGCCACCATCCTGCCAACTTTTTTTTGCCTGCAACTGTAGCAGAGAAACTACTGAGCAACTAAAGTAAAAGACTGTGTAGCCATTCTCTCTTAAGACACAAAAGGAACCTCCTGCCTACCTACCTACTACCGACTGGTGTTGAAATACCATGATACACCACATAATTGCTGCAGCAAAACCATGGCCATTCCCTCACCTTCATTCACACACTTCATTCCTGCTGAACTGAACTTACTTCCAACCCCCCAACATCTTTTCTGTCATTACATCCTTTCCATTCCCCCCCCCTTAACCACCTCCCTTAGCATTTGTATTAGAACACTTTCACACCTTGATTTTAATATTGTGGTCTAAAACCACCAACCTAGTTTTGGTTTCTAAATAATGCAATAGTGTTTTTTCCCAATAATTATTGTCTCCCTCTTCTCTCTAAATGAAAATCGATACAAAGAAAAAAATTGCTTATCCCCACCCACATTTATCCCCCCCTTTTTCAACTACCAGACAAACATGACTCTAAACCTTAAGCGCTTTAATATGTTGCTGTAAAGATCCAGCACTATAGAAATTCTATACATATTACAATTATGTTCATTAAACCTCCCATCTTCTTGCATCTCTTGTCACTAAAAATTGTGCAGCTTCCCCTCCCCCCTCAATCTTTAATAGCAAGTGGAAAAGTTTTTGCCATTGTCAGCATGTACAACAGTATCTACCTGCCTTTGTGTCCACATGCGGGGCTGGGGAGAGTAAATTTAGTATAAGGATTAGGGTTAGTGTTAGTATTAAAGGTTAGCATTAAGAAAAAAAGGGGAAAGGGAGGGCAGTTTGCCTGAATGCATGTGGACACAGCAGCATGTAAACACAATGGCATGACCTTAATGGCACAGAGCTTTGAATCACAAATTTCCAGTCCTATTTTCTTATCCTATAACAGTTTGTATTGGATTTTGGAATTTAGATTCTCGATTGCTATGTTTTCATTCTGCAAAAAAATTCCAGGCTTCAGGCTTTTTACAATCTGCATGTTTTACTAAAGAATGAACCCAAAATTAAAAGTGCAATCTCCCCATAGCCAGCCTCTTGTCTGTCCTATCCCCTCTCTCTAAAAACAATGTGCATTTTACCCTTTTTCCATAAGTACCCTTTCCCAAGAAAATAAACTCAAACCTTACATCACCTTCCTACTATGAACCCCCCTCCCCCTCTCTCACACACACACACACACGCACACCACACACACCCTCTGGAATGGTTACCAGTGGCGATGCCCACAAACCAGGCAAAAAAGAATGAAGAACTAAAGCCTTCATATACCTTCATAGGCTATAGCAAAACCTTTAGCAATGTATTCCTTTGCCACCTTTTTTGTTCAATGCATAGCAAGGGACTTTCCAACATCACTGACTTCCTCACTTTATAAAGAACTTTTCAACATAATATTATGACAGACGATGATACAGAAGACAGTTTTATGGAAGATGGTAAAAATTTAACAAATCTACACTATCCTAGAAGAATGGAGGGAACTGGTTGTCAAGTCTTCAGGGGTGCCCCCACGGTCGCCAGACTAAGGGATAGACAGACACCATGCTGATGTTAGAGCACTACCATCCTATATCATCACTAGCATTGAGAGATTAACACAGTAGAAAAAAACATGAATCGACCCTCTCAAGCTCACTGCCAAAAACTTTACCAGTCATTTGCCAAATTGCATGGAATGAAGATCAATAAGACTCCTCTAGAAAATGTCAAAAACTTTAGGCTCCGTCCAAACAAACGACAGATCACGCACAATGTTTTCTTTAAAAGGCATTGAAAAAAAGCAGTCACCCAATTAAACATCTGGAAAAATGGCAGCATTCCTTACCATCAAAACATGAAAAAATTGAAATAACTAGTATGGCCCATCATGTTCTATGGCTGTGATTCCTAGATATGAAAAAAAGATGATCAAAAAAGAATTTATGTTGTAGAATATTGCAATGTTTGGTGTTGGTGGCCAGAGTACAGATTTACCACCAGAACAAATTTCCAGCTTTCCTTATAGTAATCATTCCTACTGCACAATCCATTTCCAGCTTTCCTTATAGTAATCATTCCTACTGCACAATCCATTCCCAGCTTTTCTTACAGTAATCATTCCTACTGCACAATCCATTCCCAGCTTTTCTTACAGTAATCATTCCTACTGCACAATCCATTTCCAGCTTTCCTTACAGTAATCATTCCTACTGAACAAATTATTTCCAGTAGAGCTTAGAGTGATCATTTCTTCTGAAACTAATGTGCAGCCACTTAATTTATTAACTCTTTACTCACACACAATTTCCAAGATCTACTTCCAAGTCACAGTTTTAGAAACTGAACACCTACCAACTAAACACTAAACCACCTCAGCAGAAAAAGAAAAGGCTGGGTTCTGTTCACATTCCTAGTTAACCATGTAACTAATACTTACAAAAAGCATTAACCGGCATAGTGTGCTACCTTTCTTTTTCAAGGTAAATAAAAGCAGGCTGTGTAAATGCTAGTCACTGTTCATTGAGAAAAAAACACACAAAGCTTAAAGAATATATATGCTAACAAAAACAATGCCACTGTATTAGCTCTTTCCCTTATTTCTATTAATCTGAACACATTGTGGTTTTTTCCTTTGTATCATTTACAAGGGGTTTTTTTGATTTTCCTTTACTTTTTTTTGTGTACCTTTCTTTCTTGCTGTTTGGTTAGTTTTCTTCACAGGAACCGAGTACAGAAAATGCATTTGCTGATTTTCCCCTAACATCTAGAGCAGTAATTGCCCTAGTGTGTGATACATTCTGTCTAGGTCTAAGTGTACGATAACTGAATACATTTTGTCTGGGTTTATTGTTGCTCTAGTGTGTGCGGATGCATGGAGCTACACATGCAGTGTGATTCGTGATATACATTCGTCTGGGTTTGTTATTGCTCTAGTGTATGTTGCATGTTATATACTTATTCTGTATGCAATACTTTTCCGTGGAAACTGTCATGGAAATATATACTTCACATAAACCAACTTGCACAAATAAATGCAGATGATAGTTCATTCGTGGAGCAATGTTATGAACCAGTTCATTTCCTTTTGTTGTCTTGGGTACCAATTTTTTTCCCACTTTTTCCCTGGAGTTCATTTGGATTTCTTTCTTCTGTTTTCCATTCCAAGCCTTTTTGTCTGTCTTTTAGTTGTAATGAGTGTTTTATGTATCAGAAGACATTCTAGTCACTGGATTTTTCATAGATCTCATTCAGCTGCTCCACAAAGTCTTGGCACTGGGGTCGAAGATGTGCCAAGAATATCCTTCTGGCAATGTCCTCTTTGGTGATGCGGCGTCTTCCTCGGTGATGCAGTGTCCTCTTCAGTGAGTATTGTTCTTAAGTACGGATGCGTTCGATGGCTAGGCATCCTCAATGAGTAGGGTTTGGGTATGTTTTGGGTTTTTTGTCCTCAAATAAAAGTATTCTGGGCAAGTACGGTGTCCTGGTATTTTTTGCTTTGTTCTTTGTGAAAGGGTTTTCTTGAGTAGGGTGTCCATGGTTTTTGTTGTTCAGTCCTTGTTGAGTCAAGGTTTTCTTGAGTACACTGTCCTCATAGGTTTGGGAGTTTTTGGTGTTGTTTAGATTTTTTCTGGATCAAAAGTAACCTTGTAGTTTTTTTTTGCATTTTAAGTCCTTGTTGAGCAGAGATTTTCTTGAAGAGAATGTCCCCATTTTGGGTTTTGTTTTACGTATTTTATTTCCCCCTTGAGTGCATGTTTTCTTTAGCAGTGTCCTTGTGGATTTCATTTTTGTTTTGTTTTTTTCCCTTAGAGTAGGAGCTTTCTTGATGAGTAAGATGTCCTGGTGTATTTTTGTTTGTCCTCGTTAAGTAGAAATTCTTGTCAGGTAAGGTGTCTTCATGGTTTTTGTTCTTGTCCTCATTTAAAAGATTTTCTCAAAAAGTATGTGATCCTTGTGCTTCTAGAAATTTTTTTTTTTTTTTGGTCCTGTGAGTTGAGGTTTTCTTGACAAGTGGGGGTGTCAAGTTCTTTTTCTTCATTTTTTTTTGTCCTCTATAAGTAGAGGGTGTCAAAGGTAGGTTTTTGGTATTGATGTCTTCAACGAGTAGCAGTGTCCTTGAGCACAAGTGTCCTTGAGTTTACTTTTTAAAAATTTTGGTCCGTATTCAGAAGTATCCTCAACGAGTAGGGTGTTGAGTTTTATTTCTATTTGTTTACTTTTTTTCCCATTATGAGTAGATGCTTCGAGTAGGGGTGCCTTCCAGTATTTTTTTCCCCTTTTTTTATTATTTTTTTTATTATCCTTTACAAATAGTTTCCTTGAGTAGGGAGTCCATGAGGGTTTTTTTGTAGGTCCTTGAGTAGAAGTTTTCTGGAGAAGGGGTGTCTTCGAATGTTTTCTTTCTTTGCTTTTCTGCCCCCGATACGTAGCAGTTCTCTCGAAGACATCAGCCTTGAGATTTTTGTTTGTCTGTCCCCAATAAGTAGTAATTTCCTCAATGATTGGGCTGAACTTTACCTTTTTTCTTTGTTGCGATTTTTTTGGTCCTCTGAGTCGAGATTTTCTTGATTGAGTGTCAAGTTTTTTTTCATTCACTTTTTCTGTCCTCAATGTAGAGTGTCGCAGTAGGTTTTTGTTGTTGATCTGCTCAGTGAGTAGAGGCTTCTGTGAGCACAGGTATTGTTGAGTTTACTCTTTTTTGTTGTTGATCCATGATGAGTAGAAGTATCCTCAATGAGTAGGGTGTTGAGTTTTCTTTCAATTTGTTTACTTTTTTCCTTAATGAGTAGATGCTTTCTTGAGTAGGGGTGTCTTCAAGTGTTTTTCTTTTTTCCTGGGTTTTTTTTGTTATCCTTGACAAATAGTTTCTTTGATAAGTAGGGAGTCCAGGTTTTTTTTTTGTTTTTGTTGGTCCTTGAGTAGAAGTTTTCTGGAGAAGGGGTGTCTTCAAATATTTTCTTTCTTTGCTTTGTGTTTTTTTATAAGTTTTTTTCCCCCTTTTTTGTTGGTCCTTGACGAGAAGACGTTTCCTGGAGGGGTGTCTTCAAATATTTTCTTTGTTTTTTTTCTCCTCGGTATGTAGCAGTTTCCTTAAAGAGGTTGGCCTCAAGATTTTTGTTGTTTGTTCCCAATAAGTAGTTTCCTCAATGATAGGGCTGAACTTGAGCATTGCTACCTGTTTTGGCGGGGGTCCTCTGAGTTGAGATTCTTGATGAGTGGGGTGTCAAGGTTTTTTTTCTTTCACTTTTTCTGTCCTCAATGAGTGTTGTCAAGGTTGGATTTTGTTGTCATCAGTGAGTAGAAGTATCCTTGAGCACAGGTGTCCCGAGTGTTTCCCTTTTTCTTTTTTGGTCCTTTATGAGTAGAAACTTTATCGAGGGTGTTGAGTTTTTCTATTTATTTACTTTTTTCCCCCCCGAGTACGTTTTCTTGAGAAGGGGTGTCAAGGTTTTTTTTTTCTTCCTTTTTTTCTTTTTCTTTTTGTCCCCAATGAGTAGTAGTTTCCCTGATGAGTGAAGAGTCGCCAGGTTTTGTTGGTCCCCAATGAGAAGTAGTTGCCTGGAGTACTGGTGTCTTCAAATAATTTGTTGGGTTTTTTTTCCTTGATGAGTAACGGTTTTCTCAAAGAGTAGGTTGGCCTTGAGATTTTTGTTGGTTGTCTCTGATAAGGGGTAGTTTCCTCAATGATTAGGCTGAACTTGATCTTTTTTTTCTTTGATTATCCTCATTGATGAATAGGTTGTCTGCAAGTTTTTTTGGTGATTGTCCCCAACGAGCAGCAGTTTCCTCAATAAACATGCTGTTGTCAAGTGTTTTAAACTTTTTTGGTTGGTTTGTCTTCAATGAAAAGGTTTCCTAAATGAGTATCATCACAAGTACTTTTTTCACGTCCATAATGAGTTAAGGTGTTGAATAACAGCGCCTTTGATGACTGCTCAAGTTCTAGTAGGGTTGTCCTCAAGATCTAGGGCTACCCTCCGTGATACTGGAGTTCCATGGTGACGAGACCCTGTAGATCAAGAAAAAAAATGGTTAAAGGCTTTGGTATGTGGGTATGTTTATCTTTTATAATGATGTGGGTATATTAATTTTTTTTAATCTTTTTTTTCATTCCTCAGCAAGAGCTCCAAGATACACTACTGTTTTACCCACCATTAAGGTGGCTGCATTCTGACTTTAGGCAAGGAGACATCTTACTTGGTCAACTTGTTACAAGGACTCAGAAACTGAAGAAACATCAAGTATTCACACTGAAGGACAAAACAAAATAGCCACCTTGTCACAGAGATGTTAACCCAGCATTTGCACCTTGGTCCTTTTTTAGCTCCTGTGAAAGACTGGCTACAGAATGAAACTAAAGCCAACATTTAACAACAGAGGAAAATCCCCTACCGTCAATGGGTAAATAGGTGGAGACTCACTGTGCCCTCCCTTACTGTTAGATCTCGAGCCTAGCACTGTTAACTACTAGGCTATCTATCCTCTTCCCTTTGTAAGTTACCCATATTTTTTTTCATTAAATTTCCTCGCAGTCTTAAATTCATCAATACCATGGATATAGTTTTGATCATTACATAATGGCAATTCTAGATTAGCTTAAAAAATTTTCGTGACATAAAAATTGGTGTCAGGCAGTAATCAGCTTTGTCTGAATGTTTTCCATATTCCTTTTGTGTAAAAGATTTTACTACTTTCTATTTTGAATTTTTTTTATAAATCAAAGATTGCCAAACTTGTATTTCCATCTTACTCAAATCATGTGCTTTGTTGCAAACCTCTTTCCACATTACAAAAAAAAAATCTATGTTAATTTCACTTTTGAAGCATCCTTTTGGAATAAAAAAGCTTTAACCCTTTGCTGGGCACAGCAAAATCATTTGTCACCTTCCTGCTGGGCAGAGAAAATGGAGGTGGATGGCTTGTGAGTGGGTGTATGTATTTAACATGCAATAACTCTACAATGGTCAGGTGGATTTTGATGAAATAAAAACAGCAAGATGCAGAAATGAATAAAGAAATTGCTAATACCCAATTTTTGTCATTATTTTTATTTTCTTTTAGAATTATAATGCATAAACACACAAAGTCATTGATTGGTTTGCGTGTGTTACAGTTAGCGTTGCAATAACTTTAGAATGCGTGCATGGATTTTGATTAAATAAAAACTAAAACATTAAGAAACAATTATAGAAAAGATATTTTCAACCTACTGTTGGTTTTATAGTTTTTTTTGATAAATGGTGCACGAACACATCGAACATTCCGACGACCGCCATTTTTGTTTACCTATGATCGCGATCAGCTTAACGTTTAAGTTTGAGCCGCTGCCGTATCAAAATCCCGAATAGCAACCAAATAACAAAATATATCAAGTTCTGAACCATTGCCGAACTTGAAATCCGCGATAATTTCCCCAAATCTAAGAGTAGAATTCAAAACGCGTATCGGCCGTGTTAGATTTGACGATCGATTTTCGTCTCGAACTTCGCCGTAGTCAAAGTCGTCTCTCTCACTTCAGTCAACAAACTCAGAAGTGCACACACTACTAGGATCGATTACATCGATATTTGAGCCTAGATACACATCTCACAGCGTCATATTTTCGGCATGGAAGCTGTAAAAACGATCGTACATGTCGGGTTCGAAGATAGCATCCATCTTGGAAAAATTTGCGATTTTTTTCCTCCAAAACTTGCAACAAACTCACTCCAATCGCCGCCATTTGTAATGAACATGCGGAAGTCTCGCGGGCAGTCTCGTGGCTTCTATATTCACGAGATTTGAAGCGAGATTGGCGGGAATTTCGAACGTATGATCGCTCTAAAGTGACGGTCATGTCGCCGGGCGCTTTGGGGCGTTTTGCCCAAGGACAGGGTCGGGCGCTTTGGGGCGTTGTGCCCAGCAAAGGGTTAACTTGGGACACAGTGAATACAACATATTCTCCACTTACAATTTTTACTGCATTTTTTCCTTAAAAGTTTCAATGACTATGTGCATCTTAGTTTTGGGGGTTCAAAAGCTACTTTCCTAAAATATACGAGTAAAATATTTTTTGTAGGAAGGTTTTCATTGTCCCAGGCAAATTATCAATTGTAGTTGTCACTAGGCAACTTCATCAAGAGATTTTAGAAGAATCTTTTTATAACCTCTACCATATCACTTGATGAAGAAAAAATCCTTGGTCAGAGAAATTTCAAAACTGCAGATACATGCTTTTCTTTTTGTTGTTTGCGAATTTACTTGTGCATTTCTCTTTCTAATGTCAATCTTCCCATGATCTGAATAATTTTATTTCGATTTGCCCAGGGTTGGGGGAGGGGAGAGAGAGAGAGAGAGAGAGGAAGGGGGTTCTTTTCCCTGGCTAGAGCTGCGAGACTCACCAATGCTTTGATTGGCAGCCAATCTCCGCAAAAGCAGCAGAGGTTGCAGGTCCTCCACATTGCTGCAGAGCTTCTTGGTCTCTGGGACAGGGTCAGGCCAGATCCTCCCCCAGTGTGCCTCTTGCAGCAGGCAGGACTGCAGCAAATGGTCTGGAGTTTCAGGTCCTTGGCACTCGATTCTTGCTCCATAGGCCCTGAAAGCACCAAGTCATTATCATTGACACTGAATGACCATTTATCTCAAGTCATATTTATCCCCAAAGTCAGAATATGGCTACCTAAATGGTGGATAAAAGTGGTTGCATATACAAAGATCTCACCATTGGTGAACCTCACAGCTCTAGTCAAGGGGAAAAAATTGCTTGCTTGCATCACATTGAAAGCAATTAAAGTTATCACTTACAATAAAAAAAAAAAAAATTTAAGCTGTTTGCTTGCATCACACTGAAACCAATTAACTGTAAAATTATCACTTAAAAAAAAAAAAAAAAAAAAATTTGCTTGCATCACACTGAAAACAATTAACTTTAAAACTGTCTCTTGCAAATCTGAAATTGTCAATTACCTTGGCTTTATCAGTCCAGTTAGTACAACCTGGTTGACAATACATGCTGGTAATGTCCTCCCGACGCAAAACTTGACTGGAACCGTTTCAGCTTGTATGGTACTGCACTCGATTGCTCGGCTAAGACTTGACTGGAACCATTCCAACCTGTTGGTACCTGGTTAAGCAGATGTACACACAATGTCAAAATGCAAGAAAAAATCAAAACTAGATAAAATTCCAAAAGATAACAAAGATAAAATTAGCTGCCAATGCATGCTTAGTAAATAAAAATTCCTACTTACCTATTCTTTTTTGTAAGGATAATGGAATAAGCACTCTGTGTTTTTTTTAATCCAGTCCTATGTGCATGTGATTTAGAAACTTTGTAATCCATTCCTACCAGCACAAATGCCCAACTCTCCAAAAGGCACAACCTGGTTTTAACGTGTGCTTAAGATGTTAATGTGCATTTGCACACAGGCCTAGTTTATAGACTCATTTGTAGAATCATGAGTTGAAACCCCAAAAGAGGCAGAGGTTTTTGTTTCTCCAAGTAGAACTTATGCACTATGGAATGTATACACACAAAAAATTATATACCAGAAGCGAGACCAGTCAGTTAAATTTTTTAATGTGCAATTACCAGAAAATTTTAAGTTAATTTCTGAAAAAAGCACACCGAAAACCAAAATAAAAAAAAAAGATCAGCAATAATTGTGTTAATGCAAAAATTTGACCAACAATATTTTTTATGCATAAATGACCAACAATAAAAAAAAATGAACAAAGACAAGTGAAAATATCAAGTCAGAAATAGCTGACAAAATTGATTTAAAAAAACAATAATCTATTCTTTAATGGACAATGGAATAACCATTCATGTGCTATTTTACACCCACTCCCTGTGTGCATGCAGTCTTGTAAATTTTCTGTTCTACCGGAACACAATGGCCTACTCTTCCAAAAACAGAACAGGTTTTAATGTGTGCACAACATGTTCTTGTGCAACAATTGATTTTTAGTCTTGTCCAAAGTAAAATCCATGTAAAAGGGCAAATAACATACCTTCCTTCTTTTAAAAATGCAAGTCACGATGGCAGCATTCTCGTTGTCAGATTATACCATTTCGATTCCAGCTCCAGGGCTCCTGAAAAAAAGTCATAATGCTTAGCTTCACTGGTCACATTTTACAATGATTTGATTTCATCACTTAAATTTACTTCACAATTCTTTCATCTGTATTTCACCGAGCCAATTTGAGCACTGTCTATGACAAACACGTTACACAAGGCCTTTAGATTTCAGAATTATTAGCGTTTTTTGTTTGGTTTAAACATTTAAACATGTAAACAGGCTTTGAATTTTCAAATCATTAGCTCTTTTTGTTGGTAACTAACAAAAGGTTTCTTTCAATATGGTACTCTGTTTAGACATAATAGCAACTGCCATTCTCTGCAACTAAAAACATGCTCCCTAAAGTTAAAAAAAAACAAACAAAAAAACTAATCATATAAACGCTTTATACTTTTCCTCCTAACATAGGCCAATAGTTCATTTTTAAAGCAAAGTAAATTGCAGCTTATAGTTGAGTTTATGTACTTACATTATGCAAAGTCTTGATGGAGACATGTTGTCCTGGTGATAACCATGCTCCTGACACCCAGATGACCCCTTCCACATGATCCACATTGACTGACTTTAACTTGTAGGTCAGGACCCAGGTGCACTAAAGGATAGGAGAACCTTGGAGGGACCAAGATGGTCAGTTAAGGAAGCACTGTAAAGTGTGAAGGAGTGACAGTCACTATCCTTCATGAGATATGTCGATGCCTCTGCAGGTGGTGTTTTCGGACACCAGACTGTCGATGCTTTTGCAGGTGGTGTTTTCGGACACCATACTGTGTGATGCCTTGCAGGTGGTGTTTTCGGACACCAGCTGTGTTGATGCTTTGCGGGTGGTGTTTTCGGAACCAACTTCACCGCATCGACCCAGCTGTGTTGATGCCTTTGCAGGTTGGGGTTTTTCGGACACCAGACTGTGTTGATGCTCTGCAGGTGGTGTTTTGGACACCAGACTGTGTCGATGCCTCTGCAGGTGGTGTCTTTCAGACACCAACTGTGTTGATGTATTTGCGGTGGTGTTTTCGGACACCATGCTGTGTTGATGTATTTGCGGGTGGTGTTTTTGGACACCAGACTGTGTTGATGTATTTGCAGGTGGTGTTTTTAGACACCAGCTGTGTCAATGCCTTTGCGGTGGTGTTTTCGGACACCAAACAGACCACTGTCACCAAGATTGCTCTCATTTTGGGGGAGGTTTTATTCCTAATTTTATTCTATTTTGGCCCTATTTTATTTTATTACTTTTTAATTTTATTCTATTTGGTTTTAATTTTTAACATTTTATACTCTCTTTATTCTATTCTATTTTTTGTTCTATTTTGGTTTAGACTACAGTTTTAGTTTTTAGGGGGAGTTTTAGGAGCAATCAGAATTGGTGCCCAGTGGTCAATTGCAGGCAACTGACAGCGCAGTCGAACGTTGCGTGTTGTCCAGCTAACACCCTGGGGATCAGGGGCACTGACACTGAAGAGACAGACAGCCAGAACGGAGTTTCAGGACCAAACTGTGGTCAGAGCATGAGGAAATGTGCAGGCAAGACGCGGGTCGTAGGTCGAAAGTGTCGTAGATCGAAGTGTTGCATGTTTTACAGGTTGACTCAAAACGCCGCAAGTCGAAGTTGCATTGTTGGTTTTCGCATGTCCACCTCTTCACACACTTACCTCTGGCAATGAACTGTGGATTTTACACAGTGCCATTGAAGTGTTTTGGATACAGTGGGTTGTTCGGATGTGGCAGGTTCCACAGACCCAGTTTTGAAAATGTGTCGCAAGTGTTGTCAGACTTAGCGCAGTTCTGTAGGATCTTGGGACATGCAACGTGTGCATGTGAGAAGTAACGTACTGGACACCAGAATGACACTGTTGGAAGACAAAACCGAATATGTCTATGTCCCAAACCCGAAGAAAACAAGGCCCTTCAGGGCCTTGTTCAAGTGCATCCTTTTCTTCCTCCATCCTGTACCCATTAATAACACCCAGGCCTAACCACACAAAGTTAAAAGCAAATGGGATCATGTTTGAAGTGCAGGTTTCATCTCACTGGTCACTACATTTTCACCAACGTGTCCATGGCGTTCAGTTCCAAAACTGCTGGGAAGAATCTGGAAACAAACATGATTATGCAATAAATATGACATTGTCTAATCAAAAGTGAGTGTTGTGCATTGTATTGTGTAGTATTTATAGGTATTGAAGTGACATTGAGTGCTGTGCTATTGTGCTGTACATTGTACTGTGTGGAATAAGGTATTCAGTGACAGCAATGTTTTTCAGTCTGCATGAATTAGGGTTCCTCAATATCCCCAGTGAGACTACTTTGAGGCAATACCAGCACCACTTGGGTAAGTCTTTGTCCTTTGTATCTTTTTTTTTAATTGTAGTCTGAAATACAGACAAAATAACAATGCAAAAATTAACTCTTAATATAATCCAAAATTTCTAATGGAAAGGTTTTCTAAAATGGGCATATCAGTTGATTCCTGAGGCTAAATTAAAATTTTATGAATGTAAATTAAAATAATAAGTTCATTTGGAGTGTAAGTGGGTGTTGAAAAAAATTCAGGCTCATTTTAGCCTATCAATTTGCTTGTTCTTCAAAATATGTAAATCTTAAAGTGACACTATTGTAACCTATTACTACTTTAAAAAAACAACACTTATGCTTAGTATAGATATATGGAGCTTACTTAAAAAGATAAAAGCTATCTGAGCACAATAAGCAGCTTCAGTATTTTTTCAGTACCATCCAAAAATTTTTTTTTTAAAACACACAAAAATGAGAAAAGGAAACTACAACCATTAACCATTTACTTAATATTGAAATGAAGAGTGAACATATACATTTTGATGGCAAAGTATGAAAAACTAAAAAAAAATAAAAACTACCCACTGCACAAACCACAAATCACTCCCCCCAAAAACCTATCTCTGAACTCAAAAACACTGGACAATCATAGTACTCACTGGTCATATGCAAGGCAAGCTGTTTCTCCCAGTCCAACAAGACACGGGTAGATGCATCACTATCAGACACAGCAGCATGAGGGGCAGGGTCAGCTGAAATCCTCCATACAGCACCAGTGAAAGTGGTACCCAAGGATCTCTCCACCTGCAAACAGTAAGATGCCATATTTTGTCAGTCACTTTTTCTCCAAGTTTTTTTTGTTCAGAGGAATTAAATAAAGCATCAAGCTGCAGAATATTCTATAATAAGTTACAAGACATTGACCACACACAATTTTTTTTTTTTTTTACAACTTTATAGCCTTTTATTCGATTTTTTTTTTTTAGTTGTGAGTTACAATGTCACATACACAATGCAAACAGGATGAAAACATGTATTTGATTTTTTTTTTTAATAATGATAAATCTGAAAAACCCTACCTCACAAGTGAGAACAGACAAAAGTCCAAAAGGCATAAAATATGGCAAGGGGGTGGGGAGAGGGGGCTGCATAGGCAGTCTCAAAATCATAAAATTGTACACCGAATTTTTTAAGTGCATAGTTTTTCTTTTACACTAACAATTACACTTCATTTACAATACAGGGATACCCTAGATATACTGATTCCCAGTTATGAAATAATTATGTGTGTATAAGCATGTCATGTGGCTTATTTCATGGATTCCCAAAACGCTCACCAACATGACTATGAATGGTCCAGTCAATGGGCGAGGGAGGGGGGTGTAGAGGGAGAGAGATCCCAAATCAACCCCTTGATGTTTCAAAATCATGAGCTTGTCTCAAAATTTGTGTGTTGGTGCCTGTGTGTGCATAAGTACGCACGCTCGCGTGTGTGTACAGTTATAGTATGCTGAGCGCTCTTGCATTGCCGAGTGCACACATGCACACGTGCATTGTCACTTGCAACAGTCTGGTCAGCGAACCAACTTTCGGTTTTCCCAAAAAGGTCTACCTACCTGTTTCGGCGATTCGTAGTGGCAATTTTAATCGTCCTGTCTTTGTTATACATGTCAGTGCCTTAATCTATGATCGATCTACAGTCGAGCTTCCAAAAGATCGTATTCGTATAAGTTTTGAAGTAACATTGGTCACAAGAGCCTTTTCACAAAACGTCAGTTTCTCGTGCGAATATTGTTTACGAAGTAGCCTTGGCCTAACCTAAGACATTGGATCAAGACTGATCCATTTGAGAATCCTCCAAGTGAGAATAGCATTGTCTATACCGTAGCTTCCAAGAATCAACAATTTGTATAAAATTTTCTTGACATATACTTAAACTGGTCCCCCAGAATGGGAGTGCTGCAGGCAGTCAAAAAAAAACAAAAACGGAAGGTTTTCACGTCTAATAAGTCTTGAAAAAAAAAAGTAGTTGAAGGGGGTGGGGGATATTCTTATTATTTATTTATTTCTTTATATCGAGGATAACAGAATAAGCAATCATGTGCTTTTTCATCCGATCCCCGTGTGCATGCAGTTTTGTAAATATTGTCATCTGTTCGGAGTGGTTAGAACGCTACCCTCGTGATCTGTTGGTCCAAGTTTCAGCCACCGCCGAGGCACCCGTTTATGGGGCAAGCCTATTTAACCCCTGGAGTTAACAGCAGTGCTGGCACCATCCCCTTAAAGTCGATTAAGACTTTTCACTTAACACCGAGGGTCCCGTGTGCGAACACACTCAGAACAGCTTCCCACACAACAAAACCTTTCTTCTACCTTTGAGAATACGCCATTTCATGCCAGTAGAACAGATGGCAATTTTTTTTTTTTAAACGCATGCACTTTCCGCAGATACCATTCCCGAAGTCGGAATGCCGCTACCTCAACGGTGTTTAAAAATGGTTTAATATGAAAAATACCATTGGTGAACCTGGGAGCTCTAGCCAAGGAACGAAAATAAAACTGTTTTTTTTTTGGTTACCTGTTTGTACACTGTTCCCATGTTTCTCTGCTTCCATATTCAGTGTTGAGCAGAACGCTGGGTAGCGTATGTCACTGTCTTGCATTCTGAAACAAAAAATATGGGGTTCTGTTGGTCTGAACAAATACCACGTGTGCCAATGACACACAATGACAATTTTTTCTACAACAAGAATCCTTCCAACGACACGAACACAGAAGATGCGTACGCGAACACATGCACAACACAACGCGATAATGGACATACAAGCTAGAGTAGGCTACTGTGTTAAATTTTCCCCAAAGGAAAAGTTGAAAAAAAATTTTTTAATGTGATATAGGCATAGCCCTACCCTAAGTCAGACTGCGTTGCCCAAGGCAGACCGTTGGCAGAAACGGTCGCATAACAAAAAAAAAACACCTGGCCATTGGTAAACCTTTAAACTCTACCCCAGAACAGGGAAAAAATTCTTTCATGTGTACCCGACTCACTACTCATTTAAAAAGCTGGCTGGCTTGGTGAAAACAAAGCCATTATTTATAGGCTATCCATATGTAGCATAGTCTTTGACAGTTGGCGGCAAAGTTGAAATCAGAAGATCCGAATATATTTCGAACACTGCCTGCATTTACTTTTTTGACAAGCTACAGGAGGCCAAGTTGTGCTTCAATAACACCCTCCCCCCCCCCTTTTTTTTTTTTTTTTTTAAATACAGAGCTTGTAAAAAATTAAAGTGAAGGCTTCTTCCGAATGAAGTAAACTTTGTGAATGTGAGGCCGAAAAAACCGGTCTGAAGTGAATACTTGAAACCGTGTTCAGAAGAAGCATTTACAGCAATTTTGAAGTTTTTGCATACAATTTATAGTCAACTGGACAAAATATTACCTACCAGTGTATACTTTGTAACAGTCTTCATGCAGATGAACAGGAATTTAATTGTCGGAAGGCAGCAGAAAATGACCAAAACAAAAAGACTCAAAACCAACCCCGCTCCATTGTTAACACCCTGCCGCTCTGCTGAATGAACACGAGGTGCCAAAGGCGGGATAACTCACTGTGCCTCTTCTTGTCATTAATTGACCAATCAGCCACGAGCGCTAGCATGCCAGTAATTTTCCATCAATACTCTTATCTTTTCACACAAAAAGGAACAAATTTAACAGGGTATTCTGTCTACATTTGGTTTATATAAATTTTAATAGAGCAAACTGTTATTCCATCTTTTTGTTCTGTTCATTTTAGCTGCCTAACAAATAAGGTAATGGTGTTCTATAGGACTATCCTATGTGGTCGTAGGGGAGCGAGGCATCAGAACCTGGCTTCTCCAGGGGCCAGCATATTGAGTTCTGTGCCCATCTCCTTTCCTTCTATCCAGCTTATGGCAGCTTTTTAATCAACGGTCATCAGTGATCCTGAAAAAGTTACTCCGTCCGCCTCCGACATTTTTCACTGACCATAGAACGTGAGACTTCTAAAGAAGTTACGGAAGAAATCAAATCTTCTTCTTCTTCTTCTTTCTTTCTTTCTTTCTGCCTTCCTTTTTTAGCAACCAGAATACAGCCGAAAAAAGGACTTTCATTTCTTTCTTTTCAACACAATTTTACTTCTAACCTGCTAACAATAATCATGGATACAAATCGGAATCATACACTAAATACAATAGTTACCTGCAATAGCCTGTGTGGTGACAACAACCATGGAGCGTTGTCGCTGTTGCTGTCTATGCATTGACATGACTTCGCAACCTGGAGAAGAGTGGGTGGGAGAAGTGTGGGTGGGGTGGGAACATCAGCATGAAACCTGGAGAATTGTGGAAGGGGATATTTTGTGCCAGCATGGAGCCTGAAACTGGAGAAGAGTGGGCACTGTCAGGTTAAGTTTGCCTTCAACACACATAACAGCAGGCTGGAAAATAGTCAGTGCTGTTCTCCTTCGTACAAGGTGCTGCCAAAATAATGCTTCCGTGAAGAGAGTGAGTAGGCTTGCTAGCCCACACTGTGCCACCCCATCCTCTGTGAGTGAACTTGGAGTCATTTTTTTCACGTGCTTGGAGCGTCAGTGACAAACTCTCTCTCTCTCTCTCTCTCTCTCTCTCTCTCTCTCTCTCTCTCTCTCTCTCTCTCTCTCCTCTCTCTCCTCCTCTCTCTCTCTCTCTCTCTCTCTCTTTTACCAAACTATTACAATTTATATGACTTATTTTGTTGATAGATGGTGGTGGGTTGATGTTTTCAGTTGTTTAACTCATAGTGTTTTCTTGTTTGCTACTTACTAATCTTATTAGTGGTTGTTTTTTTTTTCACAATCATCATTAGATTGCTTATTTCTTATTTCTTATTTTAGTTCACCGTGAGTGTGCTTTTTGTTGTTTTATTATTGTCTTTCTGCCCTGTTTCTTGTATTTTGTTTGTTACTGTTGTTGTTGTCTCTTCTTTTTGTTATTTGGCTTATCGTCGTTGTTGTATACATAGAGTTTTAAAAAAAAAATGTTATCCCTGATAAGGGTGGGGACTTGATGTAAAAAACACATGAGTGCTTAGTTATTATCCTCGAAACAAAAGCATTTGACTTAACTCTCTCTTGCTTTGCTTTTAAAAATAATTCTTTTTTTCTTTTCCTCCTTATTGTTTTTGCCTGTGGCTGTTGTTTATATGTCAGTCTGTTAGGGAACAGATGACATTTACAAAACTGCATATACACACGGGGACTGGATGAAAAAAGCACAAGAGGCTTATTCCATTATCCTGATATAAAAGAATAAATCAAATCTCTCTCTCTCTCTCTCTCTCTCTCTCTCTCTCTCTCTCTCTCTCTCTCTCTCTCTCTCTCTCTCTCTCTCTCTCTCTCTCTCTCTCTCTCTCTTTCATTTACTTACTATATTGTTCGGGTCAGCTTGCTGAATATATATATATATATATATATATATATATATATATATATATATATATATATATATATATATATATATATTATATATAAACCTATATGTACCTTTATTTTCATGAATATCAATGTATTTAGTGGGGAATAGGCATTTCTTGAATGTATATCTATCCTTTTTTATTAAAAAAATCATAGTTTAATTTAATTGTTGGTGATGGTGATTTTGTTTTTCTTTTGTTTTATTTTGTTGTTGGTTTGGGAGGGGGGGTCGTTTGTTTTCTTTTTTTTTTTGAGGGGGGGGGGGGTGTCTTTGGGGGGTGCTATCCCCGAATCAGGGTAAGGGCAAGGGCCCGATGAAAAAAAGTATATGAATGCTTACTCTGTTGGAAAATAAAGATTATTCATTCATTCATTCATTCATTCATTCTTATTCATTCTCTCTGTGTAAATCCTTGTTCGTTGTTCCTTTTTTCCCTGTCATATACCATCTCTGCCGGAACATCTGAAGGAGTGATGTCCATCCTGAAGCCCAAAGAAGAGTCCGGTCAGAATGAAGGCATGGTCAACGTTTATCAGATGACTATGGTCTAGATGTAACCCATCTGAGCTGTTGCCTAGAAAGCAGGTGAGTTCGAAGTGTGTGATGATTCAAACCCCATTAATCTTGTGCCCGAAAATTTACCCCCATCCACTTGCTCGTGAGAGTTGGTCTGCGTGCTAGTCTTTCCGATAAGAACAACCGAGGTCCCGTATGCAATACGCATTTAGTGCATGTATAAGAACGCACAGCAGGAAAACCGTTGTCCCTGGCAAAATTTTTGTAGAAAAGGCCACTCTGATAGGACAAAAACACATGCAGACAGGAAGAAAAAGAATGGGCGGCCCTGCTCAGGTACTGTGAAGATGCACTCTCCCAGTGAGACCAGCCCGAATTTCACGCAGAGAAATTGCCGCGACTTAAAGTGGTATAGCCTACAATACAGTGCAATACATCCTCAATATGCCTCCCAAAAGATTTCAATGAAAGATTGCATCTTCTAACTCGGTACAACTTGCTAAAGCTTTGGCATTATCATAAGTTGGAAGGTTGTCTAAAATTATTCATATATTCAGATTTAAAAAAAAAATCTATTTAGAGTCGTCACCATTGAGATGATAGATTGTATGAGAACAAGGCGTTTTGCAACAAACAGAACCCAGATCATCTCTGCCTGGTGCTATGGCATTTTTCCCTTCATCCTGTATGTAGGTACATTGAAATGTGACTTTTAAATTGAGTCTTAAGACCCATGGAACATTGCTTTGGTGTGTCATTATGTCTGTCTATGAGGGGATCAGGTTACTGATAATATCATAATTATGCCTTGTCTGAGATAATGTATGGTTCAAGAGCTCTGTTTTTTGTATTCAGAGGTCTGGTTTGGACATTCACACCAACGAATTGTAACCAGAAGTACACATGCACATGTTAAGATCCTCAACCCCACCCCTTGCAGGGATGCTGGGGGAATCTGTCAGTAAAAATAACATCCCCACTTTCTGGAAGTTCAATGCTAGAAATGTTTCCTTTTTTATCACTCACTTTGCTTCTGCCTTTTTCCTTACCTCCCTATCCCCTCCCTCTCTTACTTCTTTTCTACTTACATAATTCATTCTCTTGCCATTTTCAAGCAAATCTGAATTTTTTCTAATGAACTGCCATGAAGTTGGGTGTATCAGCTGAGGCCA
>CM060328.1:10471731-10484231 GCA_030674155.1 Stramonita haemastoma | reverse complement strand
AGGTGTTTACAAGGTCTACATTTTAACTGACCTAGGAGATCATAAAAATGCCCACCCTAGATGCTCCTGCTGAGATTCGAACCCATGCTTCATGACCACAGGATGGAAGTCAAAGCAGTTCTGATGAGACTAAACTATGACATCCTCAAATTGCTGTTTCAGGATACTTAAAAGCTTTCTTCTCATAAAAAAATCTTTTATTTCGAGGATAAGCAATAAGCACTCATGTGCTTTTTAACATCCAGTCCCCGTGTCTATGCAGTTTTGTCATCTGTTCCCACAGGCACACAATGGCCTACTCTTATGAAAATTGGAACAGGTTTTAATGAGTGAGCAAGATGTTCTGCATGCGTTCGCACATTGGACCTAAGTTTATAGCCTTCCCATGTCACCCTGATTAAAAAAAAATTGCATTGTATCTCACCCTAGTTCCATATCCAATGAAGTACATTATGCCAACAACTTTAGATTCTTTCTTTCTTTTTTGTGGACTATATTGAAGAACAAAAGACTAGTCTAGTCTTGGACTAGAAGAAATCAGAAAACCAAAGAGGGGCGCCATTGTTTGAGGATGTGTTCTCTCAGAGAGTATGCCAAAGTTCATGCAGGGATGTCTGCCACAACCTTAGACAAATATGTAATACAGTATGATATCCTATCACACATCCTATCTATTTGAAAACATACTTTTCATTCATATAGCAGTATTGAGATGTTTTTTTCATTTAGCTGAACTATATAAAAAAAACAACCCACCTAATAATATCATGATACTTAAGTGTTAAAGTTTGAGACACCTTTATGGTGTGTGTGTGTGTGTGTGTGTGTGTGTGTGTGTGTGTGTGTGTGTGTGTGTGTGTGTGTGTGTGTGTGTGTGTGTGTGTGTGTGTGTGTGTGTGAGTGAGTGAGCGTGGGCATGCGTTTTTAAAAAAAAACTTTATTTCTAAAATTAGTTCTTGTAACAACGATCAAAAACATAATTATCAGTTCTACAGTTCATGATTTCAACTTGACTAGTGGGAATAACCAGACTTTCTTTTATTTTTTTCAATCCATTTGGAATGGTGAAAAATTAAGATAACTATGCCACTTGCAATGAATCAAGAAGCTATTCCATACACCTGTAAAAATGAGTGCAAACTATGAATGCACAACATAGCATGCCACGAAATAGGATCGAGTAGTTTAGAGGCCACTTGTTGATCACCTTTGCCTGCATATTCAAAAGTATTACTCCTTTGTGTGTGAAATATAAACTTCACATTGAAGGTTTAAATCTATGAATTTACACACTAACATGAAAGCTGGCACAATTTATTTGCTTTCTGAGCAAACAGATCCTCATGACCCTGACATTTTTGCATAGTGATGTTTGTATCATTTTCGGAGGGGTCTAATAAAAGTTATTACTGTTTACCTGAAGACCAATTTTATTCATTTAGTTGCAATTATGCATTCTATTGAACAACAGGCCCCAACTCCTGTCTGCTCTTTTCCCTGACTTTTAATCACCGGTGATCGATACTGTTTTTCCAGAAAATATGCTCCACAAGAAAGAATAACAAAGCAAATACTATACATTCAATGAAAATGTTTATGTTCTTCTTAAACCCTCTTACATGTGAACTTTGGTCATGGACTGCACAATTTAAAAGAGTTGTAAAATTACTGCATTCTTATTGCTTTAAAATACAGCAACCCCCCCCCCCCCCCCCCTCAACCCTGAATTTCTACGAGTTAAAAAACAAGCATTTCCATTAAAAACAAAATCCTGCGATTCCAAGGTTATCATATACTATTCAATTATTTTGACGGAATACTTTTTTTGATAGTGAACACAAGGTACCGGGGATCACACATAATATACCCTTTTCTTTCCTTTCTGTGGACAGACACGTTGGTGATGTGTACACAAAGTATATCAAATGATGTGAGATTCATGAAAAAGTTTGTTGTCATTCCATCAATCAAACATTCCAGTTTTGAAAAAGCTTTACACAAAGATGTGACACAGTATGGCTGACATTGTTCCTACAACTTTCCCCACATCATTATGTCTATGGCAGGTGGGCTCTTGTTTCAATCCCCATGGTTGCAGTCAAAAGAGCACAGTAAGGGATGAACATCACCAGCATGCTTTTCCCAGACAGAAAATATGTGTTCACTTTCTCAGATGAAGAGGAAAGGGTGGGTTTTGGGGTTTAGCTTTAGCTTTTTTTTAATATCAAATTTCCCTCTGAATCTTATGGGATGAGATGACTCAGTTACTTCCCTTGTTAAAACTGCTGCAAACTATGCTATTTTTTGACACATCTCAGTTTGTGCAAAGAAGTGTTGTAGGGTAATGTGGCTTTAGATTTCCCTTGTAAAGTTTTCAACTTAGCCTTGGAGAATTCATTAAAAAAGGAAAAAAAAACTTTTTACTGTGGTCATAAACTGCCAACTGGGATTATGCTTGGTTCCCTGAATTTGGAGTACAGTGGTAAAAACCTCCACCCAATTGTTATTTATGATATGGACGCCGTCAGCAATTGCAGCTGAAAAGAGTGAAATGATAAACAATATCATCCTCGTTTATTGCTTAATGCCTGCATGTATAAAAATCAGTAAAAGTAGCATTTCCGACACTATCAAAATAAGCAAAAAGTAGAATATTTCAGACACTATCAAACACACTGATAGCTTGTGATACTGCCTCCTGAATGGACCATACAGAGATACTGTTTCTTGCAGAAATACATGCAGTTTACCTGAAAGAAAATAGAAAATAAAGGACTACTGTTGAAGAACCCGTACTGATTATTGCACATAACTATTGCTTTAGAGAGTACAGGTTCCACATGACTATTGCTCCATCAGTGACATGCTCATTCTTATGTCTGGTATAGCAAAAAAGTGGACACTTTCAGCATCAGGGTTCACATAAGAACAAATACTGAACAATAAACTATGTTGAACACAGCAAATGATTTTAGTTTCAGTCATATTTTTTGTTATATTCTGAGCATTTCCTTCCCACATTTCACAAAGCACGAGCATGAACAAACATATTCTAATGCTAATTTTCACAAAACAAAACAAAAAACCCCACACTTTCAAGGGTTGAACATATTTAGTCGAGAAGATTGAGCACACAGCAAAGAACAAACACCCTTTCCCTGCATAACAAGGCATATAGACCTTTTGGCATCAGCAGGTTCTGTTCCCTTACACTAACCTTTCATACACATGTATGTGGTCCTTTAGTTTCAGTGGTCAGTAACAAATGAACAAACAGTACACTTGATGGAATGCTATCATACAAATGCAACAGATGTAAAACCTTGTTAAGTGGAAAGAATCTTCATGTTCACACACACACAAAACAGACAAGATTCAGTGTATAGATTCCCCCTTTGATTTTTGACACCACACACTTTTAACCATGTGTGTCAACACTCAAATGGCTATAAAATAAAAAGTAATAAACATATATATATATTTAGTTTTTGTTCCTCAGCTAGAGCTCCCCAGTTCACCAATGGTGAAATTTTTGCATATGCAACCCTACTATTAAGGTAGCTGCATTCCGACTTCAGCTATGCAGTTGGGAATAAAATCTACCAACATGGCCAGGACAGTCAGGAGGTACCTCCCTGCTATTTTAAATTTTTTTAACTGTCATGGTTTCTTTTGGCATGCACAAATCTCTAAGCACATGGGACTGATTGGTTTAGAGTCTTCTCCAAAAGACTTGACATTCAGTTCAATTTTCCTGTCAAACTGGAAAGAAAGGGCAAGGCTAGGAATAGATCCCAGAACCTCATGGTTTACTAGTTAGCAGGCAAGCCTCTAAACCATCCTCCTACCTTCTTTCCTATAAAAATATTCAAACCCTGCTCTTTTTCCGAGATTTTATTCTACAATATGGATGCAAAACCCCAGTTTGTGCAAAAATTCCATTACACTTGGTTTTGTCATATCATCAAATTCATCCAGGATGTATCCAGTTCTCACATCCTCATAGTATGCATGCACACTCTGATAAGTGTTTGAAAAAGAAATGTCTGTGGTTGAAATCAAAATGGAGAACTGAAAGAAATTTTTTTTTTAAAATTCTAGATTTACTTCTTGACCCAGATGGTGGATGGAATTCTTCTTTGGCTGTGACTGATATCAGTCTATTTATTGATGAACATATTTCATCAATGTGTCCATTTTTTACTAATCTTATTTTATTTTTAATAAAAAAAAAATCAACATATGTTTTAAAATGTGTAACTTTTGGAATATTTTTTTCAAATCAATTTTTTAAAAATTCTTTTTTATTTTTTAGGATAATGAATAAGCACTCATGTGTGTTTTGACATTGGGTCCTGTGTGCATATGGTTTTGTCAGAATGTATGCAGTTTTGTAAATTTTTGTCATCCATTCCCAATAGCCTACTATACTGGAAAGCAGAACAGGTTCTAATGTGTGTGCAAGATGTTCTGCATGCGTTTACCCAAGAGGCCTTGGTTTATAGTCCCATCTGAGGGACTTGAAGGACTTGTGTGTGTGGTGTGTGTGTGTGCGTGTGTGTGTGCGTGTGTGTGTGAGCGTGTGTGTGTGTGTGTGTGTGTGTGTGTGTGTGTGTGTGTGTGTGTGTGTGTGTGTGTGTGTGTGTGTGTTTATGTGTGTGTGTGTTTGTGTGCATGTGCATGCACTCAACCACAGGAGTACAAAGACAGACATAGAAGCATGTAAGTATGATGACTTGAAAAAATAAAACCCACCAAATTTTACTCCATATGTTGGCCATTTGTAAAAAACCAAATGCACGGCTATTTTCTGATTCAAAACAAATGAAAAAAACCGGAACAACTTCATATCATAACATTTACACAACTGAGCATAAACTTGACGCTCCTGGTTTCAAAATCACCATGTTTTGAGTGTTGATGTAAACAAACCATTGGATCTATACATTTTCTATTGCTTCATAGCACAAGTCCATAAGTTGGAATGTCAAACAAACGAACCACAAAGAATGTTTTTCACAAAAAAGGCAATTGGGTATTATTTTTATTTTTTAACAAAAAGAGAAGAGTTTTGTCAGGATCTGTAGTTAACCATTTGAGAAAAACACATCTGCACATTCTGCATGATTGGTTAGTATTCACTCAGCATTCTTAGACATTTTAAGAATTATGGTACACACAACGCTTTTGTAAGAGGGGACATGAAAGATTAATGGCTCCAAACTTTAAGATAAAAAATTGCTCAAGCACACCATCATCACAAACTTTGCCCCCTCCCCATCCCCCCTCCATTCCCCCTCCCCCTGTTCCTCCCCCCCAAATGAAACAAACGCTCCCCCCATAAAAACACCCTCTCCTCCCATCAAACAAACCAAACAAACCAACAACAAGAACAAGAACAACAACAACAATTCCATGAAAATCAACCACACATTCAATACTTGTCTTTTTTTCCACATTGGGGCACAGGCATTACAAAAATAAAGAGAAACAACAAAAGATAAGGGACTCTGAAGACAGGGATTAAAAGTGGCTCAAGTTTTCTATCCTCATCAAAAATCTCCCCCAAAACAAAGCAATACCACCCCCTCCCCCACCACCTCATTCCTATCTCAAAAAACAAAACAACCCTTTACCCTTACCCCAAAACCCCTCCCCCCCACAAAAAAACACCCACATGCTCATTCAATACCTGTCATTCTTTTTCACATCAGAGAACATACAAACAAACATGTCACAGGAAGGATGAAGATTAGAGGCTTTGAAAAACAACAAACATGTAGCTCAAGTACAGTTGCCATTATACAAGAGAGAACCACATTCAAAACTTCATCTTCAAAAGTTACAATTGATTAGCTGAGATCCAGTGGGAAATAGTTTTCCTTTTCGTTTCAGAGATGATGAATACATCAATGTTACTGATATGAAAAAGAAATGAAATCAAATATAAATGATCAATCACACTGATATGACTGACATATATAAAAAAAATAAAACATTCGTACAACAGACAAAACTCTGTACGCCTGTTTTATGATACATGAATCAGTAATGACTTTAATGAGAGCTGGACAGCCAAATGTCTTCAGAAAAGTAACTCTTCCCCACATCCCCATTTAGCAAATGTTTTGGACTGTTACTTTACTACACTCTCCACAGGCTAAGCTTTTCTCAGATTATTTCATCTACTTAAAAAATTCAAGTAGATAGTAAGCATCCATCAGTCTCGAAAACTATGGAATTGCGCTCTAGGCCCTAGAGTGCAAACCTTGGGTAAGTAAGTATGGAGGGCATGGGTAAGTAAGTATGAAGGACAAGCTGTTACCCATGCAGCAGACCCCCCTCTCCACATCACTGGAATGGTCCATTGGAAAGGCAATCGCTGATACAAACGGTTCCAGTGCCGTTTCAGGAGCCGCCAGAACATTGCCATACAGACCTACAGCAGTAGGATAAAAAAGTAACACTTGTTCTCTCACCTCAGTAAACCTTGCAGAAAGTCCTTATGCTATCCTATTTATGAACATGCCAGTACAAAATACAGACACAAAATAAAACACCACTCAACCCAGAAACACCCCCTCTCCCCCAACAAAGGAAAATCTAATAAAGCCAACAGTAAAGCCTTTTCATCACCTGCCTGTAATTGATTCCATTTGGTAATCAATGTTTAATGACAGCAAATTGAAAGTGCTTACACAGACTTTTGAGTCTAATCTACTTACACTTGCATCAAGTAATTTTGATTTTTAAAAATACCCCAAGAAGACAATACTTTGATGGGCTAGTTCCTAGATTTAATTACTTTTTATACTTCACAATTACAAAGGGAAAAAATATGCGACGCTGAAAATGTATGACACAATGTTCATAAAACTGTAAGTGCAGAATGAAAGATAAACCTCTACCCTAGCCACTCTTATCTCAAACAGGAAGGTTGCCACTGTTTGTTATTTGTCAGCACAGAAATAAGAAGGATATAAAGGTAAGGTAGGTATAGGTGTTCCCATAACCTTCGTAGTCACTGGGAAGCGAGATGTCAGAGACCTCAGCTTCTCCAGGAGCCAGCATATTGAGGGTGGCACCCATCTCCTCTCCTTCACTGCCTTGCCTTCCCTGACCTTATAGAGGCCAGGTACCCATTTACAGCTGGGTGAGCTATGGGACTTACTGAAGTTAAGACCTGTAAATGGTCACCCATCCACTTGATAACCGCGCTCAATGCTGCTAAACCTTTGCTTGGTGAAAGCGAGTGCTGTGACCACTGAGCTATCCCATTCCCTACAGAAGGATGATGCTATTAGCAAATCCAGCACTGACTCTTCTTGTGTCAATTATGTCAGTAAGCAAATTGATTGAGAATTTGGTGGTTGAAAAAAAAGCCCCAGTTTTAGCAGACAAGACAAACAATCAGTTGTGGTACATGAAAAACATTTAACATGAGTTTGATGAGTTTACAATATGGCTCAATAAAACCTTTTAAAAAGACTTTTTCACATTGCTTTTCAGTGTTTGCCATTGGTCCCTAATGTTTTCGGGATATGAATACACACATACATACACACACGCACACATACACGCACCACACCACACCACACACACACCACACCACATCACATCACACACCACACCACACACACCACACACACACATGCACACACGCACACATGCACACACACACACACACACACTATTTGCACATCATTTTACACAAAAATGCATTTACCATGCCAATTACACTGTTTTGTGCTTTTTAAATCAAACAATTTGATTTTTTTTTAAAGTAAGATGTTCACATTTGAAGTTGGATGATATAAAAATGTTCTGTGCTAGTGCTCCATTAGATGGCCATTTGTGTGAGCAAGTAGATTTTGAGGAATTAGCACCTCCCAAATGATGTCAATGATAGTTAACTGCATGCATGACTTCTTAATACAGACAGACGCAGGTTTCATAGGCAGCTTGAACTAGAATTCCCGTTCTGTGTTAAATTTAACGAAAAGAAAAATATGTGCAGAGGGCAGGGAACGACAGTATATCCTGTTATTTGTTTCCTGGTCAATCTTAAGAAAAATGCAATATCTTCCAAAGATAATGCCATTGTTAACACCTAAAAAAAACTCCATCAAAGTAAATGGTAAAATTCACATTCAAGACAATGATTGACTTTTGCTTTGAGATCCTGCCTTTTCAAGGAGAAAATCACATACTTTTTTGCTTTTTTTCTGTAACCATATCAAATAACTTTTTGAAACACTTTTTCTTTCTAATGATCATCTAATTGTTAGCTGAAATTAATGAACAAAATACTGATAAGTTAAAATCAATACCACACATCAATCCATTGATCCAACGTTTTCAAACATCCACTCACTCATCCATGGACCCTGATTGTAAGAGTATTTGTTACTTGAACTGTCAGTGGATTTGCAATGTTACCATCTCAGCATTCAAGAAAACACACTGCGCCCATCTCTTCAGGATGCCAACAAAAACATCCCAACAAACAAACAAACTGAACAAAAAAAAACAAAGTAGGAAGATATTGAGCTCAGACTTAGCTTCTGTCCCACATGAATAATTATCAGGAGTATTTTCAGCATTTCGAAAAATTCAGACCAAAAAAAAAAAAAAAAAAATTCACCACGTAAAAATTTGACTCACAGCACACACAACGAGTTCTGAGCCTTTATTTTTGTTTTGCTCGCACAGTCTCTCTCGCAAACTGCAGAAACAGAAAAGTGTCCCAAAAGTTAACAAGTGTGCAGACTCCATGCCGCAGTATTGGACATGCAGGAAATCAAGTTCAGGATTATGCATAGAGGTTCACCACCACCACAGCAGCAGCAGCAGCAGCAGCAGCAAGCCTTGTCTCCAGCCTGCCAGCAGAGCTGAACAAGGGGCCCAGTCTCGCTGTGTGTGGATGTGACTGATGACGATGACGACGACGATGGATGAGGAAGAAGAAGAAAAGGCACAGGCACAAAACATGGAGTTGCATGAACGTGGGTGATTGAAAGCGACGGGACCCACCACACATCACCCGCTCCACCCCCCCTACCCCTACCCCCACCCCCTCCCTTCCCTGTGGAATGCTGCCATGGTGATGGGAGGGGGGCAGAACTGAGGGCTAGGAGCGTTTCTTTTGCCTGCGGCTGGTGAGGACTCTGGGCGGAACTCTCGGTACTGCGCCTGGAAAAAGACAGATTGATTGATTGATTTATTCTTTATATCGAGGATAATGGAATAAGCACTCTTGTGCTTTTTTACATCCAGTCCCCGTGTGTATGCATTTTGTAAATGTCATTTGTTCCCACCAGCACACGATGGCCTACTCTTACGAAAAGCGGAACAGATTTAACGTGTGCGCAAGAAGTTCTGCATGCGTTCGCACACGGGGCCTCGGTTTAAAGTCTCATCCGAATTTTTTTTGGAGAGTGGAGTCAGTTCAGAGAAGAGAAACGTGCACTGCACTGGCTGATCAGACCTTTCTTCATTACCTTTCAGCAACATATCATTCGCAGGTGCTCATTGTTTCAGACACACAGATGGTTAAAGGTAAAAGGTAAAATGTAAAGGTGTCCCATAAACTCTGTGGTTGTAGGGGAGCGAGGCATCTGAGACCTCAGCTTTCTCAAGGGGCCAGCATATTGAGGACGGCGCCCATCTCCTCTCCCTCGCTGCTTTACCTTCCCTGATCGACCCTGAAGAGGGCAGGTGCCCATTTACAGCTGGGTGAACCGGGGGGGGGGGGGGGGGGGAGGGGGACTGGTCACCCATCCAACGGGTAACCACGCTCGATGCTGCTTAACTGTGACTTGGGGAAAGCGAGTGCTCTGACCACTTAGCTGTTCCGCCATCACATGCTCATATTTTTGTATATAGCCCCCTCCTCCTCGCCCTCCACAAAACTCCACATGATGGGAAATATAGAAGAGCATACCATCCTCCCCCACCCCCCATTCCTCGGCTAGAGCTCTGAGGTTCACCAAAGGTGAAATTTTGTGTATGAGACTGTTTTTACCCACTGTTACGATGCACATTTTGACTTCAGGGATGTATCATCATATAAAAGCAAGCAAGCAAACAAAAAAATTAGACAGCATTTTGTATATTCTTTTCAAATCACTATCATGATTATAAACAACACCATTGAAAATATTGGTAACCAGACGCCATCATAAAAGGTAAAGGTGTCCCACTAACATATGTGGTTGTAGGTGAGTGAGGCGTCAGAGACCTCAGTTTCTCTAAGGGCCAGCTTTTTGAGGGTGGCACCCATCTCCTCTTCCTCACTGGCTTACCTTCCCTGACCCTAAAGAGGGCAGGTGCTCACTTAGAGCTGGGTGAACTGGGGGGACTGGACTGAAACCAAGGGGTGCAAACGCTCACCCATCCACTTGGTAAACCACGCTTGATGCTGCTTGACCTTAACTTGGGGAAAGCAAGCACTCTGACCACTGAGCTATCCCGTCCCTATCCCACCCTAACCTAGCCAAATGTGACATTCCACTTCTGATTAGAACGGATACATACACCTCCTATGCAGCACTTTGCAATGGCAATGACAACTGACAAAAAATGATACAAATAGTTATAGATCCTACCTTTAGGTAAACTGATACACAGGTAAAACGATTTCAAAACAAAAATGAAGCAAAATGAACCATTTCTATTTCAAGACGGTAACACACACACACACAACACACACACACACACACACACACACACACACACACACACACACACACACACACACACACACACACGGGATCTGCTGACCTGGGTTAAAATCTCGTTCAAAAGGATTTTCCCTTAGAGTTAACATCAGTGCAGACTCCACTCTCCCCAAAAGTCCCTTGGATAAGACTATAAACCGAGGCCCAGGTATGAACACACGCAGAACTTCTTGCGCACACGTTAAATCCTGTTCCGCTTTTGGGAAGAGTAGGCCATTGTGTGCCGGTGGGCACAGATGACAAAATTTACAAAACTGCATACACAGGGGGACTGGATGTAAAAAAGCACATGTATGATAATTTCATTATCCTCAATGTAAAAGAATAAATAAATGAATATAATAAATGAATTAAAAAATATATATCTCATGCATGCACACACACACACACACACACACACACACACACACACACACACACACACACACACACACACACATACGCGCGCGCGCGCGCGCGCGCGCGCACGCGTGCACACACACACACACACACACACATGGAGTATACTTCAAACTAATCCTGAACTGACCACTTCTTTGTCTGATGGTACCCGAGACAGGAAGTCAAACAGTTCGTTATTCCCCCTGGCGTTAGGCTTCCGTAACTTTTTCGTGAACTTGTTGATACCTGCAAAAGAAAACACAACATTGAATATGGTGCACTACTAAAACACAACATAGGGGATGGAATAGATCAGCTGTCACAGCACTCGCTTCCCCCAGCCAAGGTGAAGCAGCATTGAGCGTGGTTACCCATTGGATGGGCGACCGTTTGCGCGCCTTGGCTTCAGTACAGTTCCCCAATCCACCCAGCTGTAAATGGGTACCTGCCCTCTTCAGGGTCAGGGAAGGTAAAGCAGTGAGGGAGAGGAGATGGGCGCCGCCCTCAATATGCTGGCTTTTTAGGGAAGCTGAGGTCTCTGATGCCTCGCTCCCCTACGTCCACATAGGTTATGGGACACCTTTACCTTTACAAACATAGAACAACATAATAATAGCAGATACCCTATTGAGAATTAAATAACATGTCAGGTAAAGATGTTCCTATGACCTATGCGGTCGTTGAGGATCAAGGCATCAGAGACCTCAACTTTTTCCAGGGGTCAGCATGTTGAGGGCGTTGCCCATCTCCTCTCCCTCCCTCCTTTACCTTCCATGTCCCTAAAGAGAGCACGTAGCCTACCCACTGACAGCTGGGTGACTTGGGAGACTGTACTGAAGTCAAGGCACACGCTCAGTCACCGATCCAAGAGGTAACCATGCTCAATGCTGCTTAACCTCAGCTAGGGGAGAAGTGAGTGATCTGACCACTGAGCTATCTCACCCCCATTTAATAGCCATGGTCACAGTGAGTGTGCCATGTAGGCCTATGTTTATGAGATAACAAGAAAACTTGTGACACAGTCTTATTGAAGAAAAGGTCCGGATATCTTCGTGTATGGGTTATATAATGAAAATAAAGGTCAGTAGTCATAAGAGAAGCCGCCGCTGTGGCCTAGTGGTTAGAGCGTTGTACTCGTAATCTAAGGGTTGCGGGTTCGATCCCAGCTATTCTGCTATGGCGTTGTGCCCTTGGAAAAGGCACTTTACGGCTATTTTCTCACCCCACCCAGGTGTAAAAGGGGTACCAACCTTGTGTTGGGGGTTAACCTTGCGATAGACTGGCGTCCTATCCAGGGGGGAGTCTATGACTCTCAGTCGCTTAACGCCACAGAAACCGGGATAAGCACCGGCCTGATGAGCCTTATGGCTCGGGACAGAC
>CM060328.1:10449231-10469231 GCA_030674155.1 Stramonita haemastoma | reverse complement strand
CCTACAGTGTTGGTCAGGTAATTAGTCAAATCCGTAAAGTGGATGAAGCTCGACTGTGTGGTCCCAGTCTTCCCACTGAGTCCACAGCACACTCACCCTGGGTAGGAGCTGGCCGGAGTCTGAAAAATCCCTATGGCTCTTATGGGATTCGAACCCGCGACCTTCCAGTTTTTAGTCACCCTGGTGTCATTACTAGTTATACCAAATCCAGAACTGTGTTTGTGATAGATAATGAGAGTGATGGTTAAAAGAAAGGACTAACACTACAGACAAGAAGTGCAAGGGCAAAAAGTTACAGCACAAAAAAAGACTCAAGACAGAGAATAACGTGAGGTGTTCTAGCAGTCTCCATGCACAAGTCTACCATTCCAGGTGAATCATTATAAGCAGTGGGGTGTGACTGGGTCATGAAAAGTGATTCTAACATTACACATGTATGCACTGATCTTGTTTGAAATTACAACGCACACACACAAAAGAGCATAGGAAGAGCATAGACTATTGTCATTTGTATGATGATGTTGATGATGATGATGATGATGATGATGATGATGATGATGATGATGATGATGATGATGATGATGATGATCGTCATGATCATCAACATAATTATTTCTTCCTTACTGATCAATTGATTTATCATAATCATCATCATCATCATCATCATCATCATCATCATTATTATTATTATTATTATTATTATTATTATTATTATTATTATTATTATTATTATTATTATTATTGACATTTTTGTTATCACACCCATCATTATTAGTGCTAAGGTAAAAAAAAAGAAAAAAAAGAAGGGTAAAACAGGTACAGTGCTAAAGTCAATGTTATTCTTCCAATATTCAGAGAGTAGTAATGGGCACTAAAAAATGAGTGATCGACAGAAACTGAATCAGAACATGATTCTACAAGGAATCTTTGTAAACTTAGTTTACCATGAACTGATTCTCAGGCTGTTCACAGTGAGTAGCTGAGTGAATCCATGTATTCAAATCAAAACCTGATCCTGAAGTTCCAATGTGGCTACATTAATGGTGGACGAAACGGCCGCATACGCAAAAATCTGACCTTTGGTGAACCTCAGAGCTCTAGCCTAGGAAAGGGAAACAATCCAAATTTCATTACTTTTACATTAAAAAAAAATTGATATAAATTTTAACTCATGATTACACTGCTAAATTGAAAATATTTTCTGTGAACCACACATTCTGTGCCATGCGTTCTAGTTATAAAGAGAAGACAATGATTATGATGCTGCAGAAATTTGAGACAGAAATGTAACAGTATCATTATTTCAAACCCACAACCCCGTGAATGAATACAAATTGAAAATTAGATACACACACATGTGTATGTACACTATCAAAGTAACAGCACACACACAAAAACATAAAATGAAAAAAATACATGCACATAAGTGTCATGCTTAGACACTATCTCTAAAGTTCTTGGTTGAGACTATAAACCGAGCCAGAACATCTTGCACACATGTTAAATCCTGTTCCATTTTTCATAAGAGTAGGCCATTGTGTGCTGGTGGGAAAAGATGAAAAGATTTACAAAACTGCATACACACAGGGACTGGACGTAAAAAAAGCACATGAGTGCTTATTCCATTATCCTCAAAACACAAAAGAATAGATAAACAGAAATATAAAAGAATAGAATAGACAAAGTCGGAATGCAGCTACTTAAATGGTGGCCTTGTTTGGGTAAAAATGGTTGCACACACAAAATCTCAACATTAGAAAACCAAGGGGCTCTTGCCGAGGAACAAAAAACCCCAAAACCAAACAAACCCAACGCAACAATAAAAACCCAATAAAGAATGAAGACACCTTTATTATCTCAGAAAAGAGAAATTCTGACAGATATAGCATCACTAAGGAATATACAGTTTTAAAAACACAGACACAGACACCACCATAACTCAGATACTTAACAAAAATTGATGTATTTTAGGTAGCAGCATACATTCAATACAATAACATTAACGACAAAAAAAAGTAAAATCATTTCAAAATGAAAATATTCCTTCTGGGTCTGAAATAAATACTTCTATAACAACAAAATCTCTCTCTCTCTTTTTCTCCCCTCCTCTCTCTCTCTCTCTAATCTCTGTCTCTCTAATCTCTCTCCCTAATCAGGGCAAGGGTCAGATGAAAAAAAGTATGTAAATTCTTACTCTGTAACCATTGAAAATTCATTGATTCATGCAGTCTCTCCTCTCTCTCTCTCTCTCTCTCTCTCTCTCTCTCTCTCTCTCTCTCTCTCTCTCTCTCTCTCTCTCTCTCTCTCTCTCTCTAAAATGCCATTATTAATGAAGAAACTGTTTCCTTCTCTCTATTTCTCCATTGAAATGCTATTATTTGAAACAAATAAAGCCAATATTTTCCCCACCAACCTAAACAAGAAACTACTCAACAACAATTCTAGCAATAAAAGACTTGAACTGGCACTAACAAAGTGATAAAAAGCGGGCAAGATATATCACAGGTATGAGTGAATGTTATTAGCAGTTAGTGTATAGAAATGGGTGGGGTACCTTTCTTCACAAATTTCTTGGTACCTGAAAATGTTCACAAACACCTTGACTACAACAAGACCAAACATAACAAAAAAAAGCAAAATCACGACAACTTGTAAATCACTGGCAATCACCATGCGGTCAAAAACACAAACATGTATTATAAACAAAAGAAACTATCACAAAACATTAAAAACAACAGAAATCAAATCAGAATAAATTCAACGACTCCAAGATACATAATAGCAGCTTGTTTCAATTGTACTTTAAAAGTCATCTTTAATATTGTCATACTCATACTAGTAAACCTATATGTAGTTTACCCATTAGGAAGTATGCTAGGTACATGGCATTTTCAGAAAGCATGACTGTTGATCAGAATGAATTACATCAATTTGGGTTTATAACCATCACCACACTTCATGACCGGACAAACTCATCTTCCTCAAAAAGAAAAATACAAAGTTTGTATCAGATTACACTGACAGTTTTCTTCACCTATCCGTAGTCCCGGGACCATGGGGGCACCAATAAAGATTTTGCAACCAGCTTCCTCACTCTCCGCGTGCGCTCCTCTGCTTTCCTAGCAAATTGTTCCACCCATGACCTGTCCACTCTCTGATATTGTCTTCCCATTGTTTTCTCTGTCTGCCTCTTCGTCTTCTTCATTGTACTATTTTCTCTTTAGGACAGTCTTGGCCAGTCCAGATGTTCGTGTGATGTGCCCATACCACTTCAGCTTGCGTTTTTTTCACTGATGTCAGCTCTTAATTATGGTCCAATGACATTTTTTATTTTGGTTTTCACTTCCTCGTAAATGATATGATCCCTGTATGAGATACCAAGGAGTATGAAAGCATCTCATCTCCATTGCCTGTATCCTTCTTCCAATGTCTGCTGTTGTGGTTCATGTTCCACATGTGTACAAAAATATGGACATGATCAGGGAATGTATCAGTGCGATATTGAAGCTGATGGCGGTATTCTTTTCGTTCCAGGGGACTTTCGGTTTGGTCATTGCAGCTGTGGTCTGGGCTATACGGGAGAGAATTTCAGGTTTTGATCCCTCATCTGATACTATATTCTCCTGGACATTTGAGGCTATGGACGGTCCCAATTTTCTTGCAATCAATAACTAATTATGTCAGTGATTATGTCATTGACATTATTTGTCATCAACTGGGTTTTCTCTGCTCTGATCAGGTTGGCAATGCTGTTATACAACCTCATGGTTGCCCACAAAGCTACATGCCAGATTGTCAATCGCCTTCGTAAAGTCTACTAAGACTTGGTAAAGATCTTTTTGGAGTTGCAAGTATTTTACACAGAGTATTTTAAGGTTAAAAATTTGTTGGGTTGCGCTCTCTCCAGGTCAGAAATCTGCCTGCTCTTCTTTGATGATCTCCTCTGCTTGAGGCTTTAGTCTGTTCAGGAGGTTTATTAGCATGACTTTGCTTGGATGGCTGATCAGGCTGAGGGTAGGTACGTTAGTTTTGACATAATTGTAAGATAACACTTTCAGTATTCTTCAAACTCCACTCCACATCAGTTGCATTTCGAGATTAAAAATAAACAAACCTATCAACTTTAGCCTGATTATTAAGCATAAAACAGCAAATCTATCAGACCCAAGGCGTAAAATTAGGTAGACCAATAACAAAGCAGGGTACAGATTTAAAGGCTATGATCAATCGGTTCACACAAAGGTCATCACCGTCAAACGACAGTACCAGACAACAAGAGTATACTGACACAGACACAACAGCCGCTTACCCCATGCTAAGATGAGCCACCGAAGGGGATGAAGTACAGGACGATGACAAGGGATGACAGAGCCACCACAGCAAGGGTCGATAACCATGGCACTGTCCAGTTGAATGTGCTGCACATATGCACATACGCAAATAAAGGGAAAATGAAAATAGGAGAGAGAGAGAGAGAGAGAGAGAGAGAGAGAGAGAGAGAGAGAGAGAGAGAGAGAGAGAGAGGAGAGAGAGAGAGAGAGAGAGAGAGAGACAGAGACAGAGAAGAGAGAGAGAGAGAGAGAGAGAGACAGACAGACAGACAGACAGACAGACAGACAGACAGACAGACAGACAGACAGAGAGTACGGCCATGTGTCTTTACATGCAATCATTCCTCTTCTGTGGTTTAGCACATGTGCAAGTAAACACACACCTACAATCATGTCACCCAATGAGACGAAATTAACTGAAACTATAATTATTCTGTCACTTTGTTGGCCCTAAGCTATCTCCATGACAACTACTTTCTTAGGAAGAAGGTGGCATGGTGGTTATGATATTCCCCTGCTTAGCAAGTAAAACGTGAGGTTCTGGGTTCGAATCCCAGCCTCGCCCTTTCATCCCAGTTTGACAAAAGAATCAAACTAAATGTCAAAGTTTTTCGGATGAAACTATGCATGCAGGACATCTTGCGCATACGTTTAAAACCCGTTCCACTTTCAGACAAGTAGGCCTTTGTGTGACGGTAAGAACAGATGACAAGATTAAGAAAAAAATTGCATGCACACAGGTGTCATGTTTAGACACCATCCTCGAAGTTGGAATGTGGCTACCAAAATGGTGTGTGTGTGTGTGTGTGGGGGGGGGGGGGTGCGTGCATGCGTGCGTGCATGTGTGTGTGCATGTGTGTGTGTGTGCGTGCATGCGTGTGTGTGTGTGTGAGCGTGCGTGCGTGCGTGCGTGCGTGCGTGTGTGTGTGTGCGTGTGTGTGTGTGTGTGTCGTGTGTGTGTGGTGTGAAACAGTAACATACGCAAAAATCTCACCATTAGTGAACCTCAGAGCTCTAACCGAGGAACAACAACAACAACAACAACACAACAACACCCCCCCACCCCCCTTCCCCCATCAATTCCTTTCTTGGAGAAATATCTATGCACTTACTCTTCACGCGTTCACCCCGGCCCCCTGCCCCCCTCCCAGTCCCCTCCCCCTTGTCCTCCCCCCCCCCCCCAATAAGAATTCCTTTCTTGGAGAAAGATCTGCGCCCTTACTTTTCGAAGCGTTCGACCCCCCCCCCCACCTGCCCCCCCCCACCTCCCCCCCCCCTGCCCCCTCCACCCCCCTGCTCCCTCCACCCCCCCAGTCCCCTCCCTCCCCCCCAGTCCATCAATTCCTTTCTAGTAGAAAGAAAGATCTGCGCCCTTACTTTTTGATGCGTTCCCCCAGAGAAGCCACCATGTCCATGCCTTGTTGCACCTGCAGGCAGACGTCCTGTATAGACTGCAGCTTCTCTTTGAACGTCTTCTTCTCCTCCTGTACACAGCAGAAGGTTTACACAGTCATGCTGCTTTACAACCAACAACACAATGTGTGTGTGTGTGTTGTGTGTGTGTGTGTGTGTGTGTGTGTGTGTGTGTGTGTGTGTGTGTGTGTGTGTGTGTGTGTGTGTGTGTGTGTAGTGTGTGTGTGTTGCGTGTCTTGTCTGTGTGTGCCATCGTGTGCCGGTGGGAACAGATGACAAGAATTAGAAAACTGCATACACATGAGGACCGGATGAAAAAAAGCACATGATTAGCTTATTCTGTTATCCTCGTATAAAAGAATTTAATGAAATGAAAAATGAAACAAACAAAGGTTTACACATGCTGCTTTACAACAAACAAAGGTTTACACAATGCTGCTTTACAACGAACAAGGTTTATACACGCATGCTTACAACGAACAAAGCTTTACAACAACGTGCTTTAGCACCACAATTCCATAATCCAGATCATCTACGTTGTATTCGTTCATGATCATTCTAAAAATTAAGAGAATTCTTAGTGATGCTGAAAAAGAAAAGATGGTTAAAAAAAAAAGCAGTCTTGCCAAAGAAATAATGAAGTTAAGATGTAGAATGTAACTTCTTACGTCAGGCTAAAAGATTGGCAAAAAAGAAAAAAAAAACAAAAAAAAAGACATTCTATCTGCACATAAAAAAGACGAAAAACAACTGAATATCAAAAAGAAAATGCATTTCACATTTTGTTTATATTAATGTAAGCGCTTTAATTTGTCCTTGCAAGATATAGGCCTATATAAATTCCATTAATATAATAATAAAACAAAACAACATAATAATATAAAATAAATAATATAATAATATAATAAATAAAAAAATTAATATTATTCACTGTGCTCTCTTTCAATATTTTGGAGGTGCAATGCAATTAATCTTCAGATAATATGTTTTTTTTTATTACACAATTAAACATGTGGTCAGTTTAAAATAGTCCAGTGTGCTTTCTAAGCTGATGATATTTATTTCCCCAGATTTAGCTGTACAAGAGTGGCTTCTTTGCTTTGCCACACACTACACAGTAACCTGAATCATTGTCACCACGGAATAAAAGTCTATCTTCACTTCTAAAACCACCACACACAAACAAACCACACGCACATAACAGACTAGACACATGTGCGCGCGAGTGCACACACACACCACAACACACACACAACATGCACGCACACACAGCAGACAAGAACCACGCACGCCTGCATTTCACACACATGCACGCTCGCACACACACACACACACAGAAGCAGCGCGCGCGCGCGCACACCCCCCCCCCCCCCCCCCCACACCCCACCACACACCACACAGCAAGCACACACACACACTGCCAGGAAAACAGCAGTAATTTCCTATTTATAATTATATTATTTTTCTTGAAAAATCTACATTCTTGGTGATGAAAAGAACTATTTCAGCTTACGAAAACTTCTAAAGGCTTAAAACAATGTTGCTGGCTTTATTTGTCTGCAAAAAAAAACTTTAAAAGTAATTTTAAAGTCAGCGGGCTTACACAATTTATCAAACATGTAGATACAAAATTCATCTGCAATATTTCTTGTTAATGCGCAGATCAAAAATTATGAAGAATCCTATTCTATAGTTTAAAACTGAAATTTGAAATGTTTAAAAGGTGTCTTTTCCCCTTTTGCAATGATGTGAAAAACAATCTTGTGAGTTGAATACTTAACAGAGGATATAAAAACTGCAGATACAAAAGACATTCTCAACATTTCCTGTGAATGTGCATAATTATCATGCACATGCATGCTAATTCTATACTTGCATCAATGATAAGTGATTGCTCATCTAATTACATTATTAAAGATTATTTCAGTAGTTAAAAATCGTGCAATAAACATATTTCTTGATGAAACCCCCACTCCCACCTTCCCCTCTTACCCCCTCCTACCCTACCCTCTGCTCCCCCCTCCCATCGTCCCCTGCTCTCCCCTTCCTATCTACATCTTAAAACATAACAGATAAAACAGAAAAAAGAGTAGGAACTGAAAAGTATTAGAAAAGAAAAAAAAGAAAGAAAATACACAGGCGAGAGAAGGGGATCTCTACCAGTGCCTTGAAAGACAGAGAGGCAAGTGTGAAGGGAAAGGAAAAAAAATCCCAAACAATTTTAGTCTGAAAGAAAAATTAAATAGAGTTACTCAAGTCTTCAAAGTCAACATCAATACCCCCCTCCCCATAAACCCATTTTAAAATGATCGTAATTCTTCCACTTCTCATCATGACAGAAAATCATCAACAAAAAAAACATCTAAAACTTTTTTTTCTTTCCATATTTTGGTATTTTTCAGCTGAATTCAAGTGGGATTCTCGACACAAAAGTAGTCTCTCAGTAGCAAGTATGATAACCTGGAAGCCCCAAACATTGCCTTGACCTTGTCATAGCCCTCTCTCTCTCTCACCCCTATCTCACCCTCCACCCACACTCCCTGGTTCAAAAGTTTTGTCACACTTTCTCTTTAAATAATTTAGTCTCAGTTTTTTTTTAAAATCTTTAATCACAGCCTATAACAGGCTGAGTACTTGCCAAAACGGTCAATTTCTTGCTTATTACAATGAAACAAAATGTTAATAAAAAAAAAAAAAAGAAAAAAAAAAAAAAAGTGTGGACTGCACTTGTGGTGACGCGCTCTCCCCGGGGAGAGAGCCCAAATTTCACGCAGAGAAATCTGTTGTGACATAAAGTGGTATAAATTAAAAAAATAAAAAAAATAAACCCTGTTGGAAAGACACTCAGGGTTTCGTTTCCTGACTGTAGCTGGCTGAAAAGAATCACAAACAACCTGACAACTGGTGGAAAATGGCTATTTCTACTTCTTCAAACACTCAGACAGCAACTATTGTTGTCTGTCATATAAGCGAAAATGCTTTGCACAGACAAGTCATGCCAAGCAAATCCAACTTCGCCTCAAAAGAGCATTGTTATCTTTTACATCTTTCTGCTAAAAAAAGGCAGGTGGATAGACCAAAGAGGCAGAAAACAGATAACAAGGAGAAGACAGGAAGAAAAGGAGCAAAGCAAAAAGAGAGAGATAGAAAAGTGGGAATTCCTAGCACAGAGTTTCCTGAAGGTGGGGAATCTATTTATACTGAAAGGCCCAAGATATCCGGGGGGGGGGGGGGGACGATTTCAGTTTTGGGGGACGTGATAGTTCAGTGGTCAGAGCACTCACTTTCCCTAAGCTGAGGTTAAGCAGCATCAAGCGTGGCTTCAGTCCAGTCCCCCTGTCCACCCAGCTTTAAATGGGCACCTTCCCACTTTAGGGTCAGGAAGGATAAAGCAGCGAGGGAGAGGAGATGGGCGCCGCCCTCAATATGCTGGCCCCTAGAGAAGCTGAGGTCTCTGTGATGCCTTGCTCCCCTATGACCACATAGGTTATGGGACACCTTACCTTTTTATTTACTTTATTTTATTTTTATTTATTTTATACCACTTTACGTCACAGCAGATTTCTCTGCATGAAATTCAGGATGCTCTCCCTAGGGAGAGCGAGTTGCCACATGTGCAGCGCCTTCCTTTTTTTTCTTCTTTTCCTGTCTGCAGTTGTATTTGATTTCCCTATCCCTATTCCCTATTTAAATGTATTTCAGTTTATACCTGGAAGTATTAAAAGTATTATAGTTGGAATGCAGTGGAAAGAAACAGTCATGTGTGACCAGTATAAGGGTACCTCTTTGCCAGGTCCAGTTGTTGATGATTTTACAATTTTCCACATTAGTTAAATCTACATTTCAGTTAGAAAGTGTGAAGTTCAAGTGTGTGGATTGAAAGATGTATATATATACACAAACATAATATGGATGTGACATATTAGATTTGGTGAGCAGAGTATGATTAAAAGGTGTCATTCCATATAAATCATTGACACTTATGCTTACCTTTTCGTCACCATTCTGTAAAGTGTTAACACTGATAAAACATCTTCAGAGATACCACTCATTATAATTTTAATCCGAAAGCATAATTATAGTTTACTTTGACCTACAGCTGCAGAACATTGTAAAAATATATATTTAGGCTCTCTCTCTCACTCACACACACATACATACAAACACACAACCACCACAAACACACAGACACACAAACACCAGAACAGACAGACAGACACACACACACACATACACACACACTCACATACACGCAAGCATGCATGCATGCATGCACCACACACACACACACCACACACACAACACACACACACACACACACACACACACACACACACACACACACACACACACACACACACAAACATTCACACCAAAAAACCTCAACAAGAAACTCAAAACAAACAAAAAAAACAACCAACAAAAAATATATGAAAAATAAAGAAAGAAAACTAAAACAAAATCGGATGTAAACAGAAAACAAAAATAAAAGCAATACCAATCTCTTTCAACAAACATAACAAAAAATTAACACTAATGAGAAATAAAATATAAGTTTAAATTGAAATGCAAACAAACTTCAATTAACAAATTAGAACTGAAAATACAATGTCATTCATGCATCTTACTATCATAAGGTTCAATGGGCTGAATATCACACAAAACTGGAAACACACAAAAATATAATATTAAATTAGTGTATTATTTTACTCCTCCCTCCCTCCCTGCTGTGGGGTGTGTGTGTGTGTGTGTGTGTGGTGTGTGTGTGTGTGTGTGTGTGGTTGTGTTGTGTGTGGGTGTGTGTGTGTGTGTTGTGTGCATGAGTGAATGTGCATACACATGTATGTGGTACGCTTGTGAGTGTGCACACTTGCCTGCTTGCATCATGTATGCATTCTTGCAAATGCACATCAGACTGAGTGTGTATACCCTACATTGCAAGTTTTTTCTTACTCACACATACATACATACACAAACACAATTTCAAAATGAAGTAATAAGCATTTTGTTCAGAGACAAAAAAACATACCTTAAGCTCAAGCATAGGAGTTTATGATATGTTCATATAAAGAAAAGAGCTTAGCTATTCATATATAAATAAGAGGATCGGAAAATAAATCCAAACCCCTGTTGAATAAGAAAAAAAGAAGAGCCAGTAATATTTTGTACTGGAAAAGAAAGAAAGAAAGAAAACAAAGAAACAAACATATTTTGAGTGATAAACAAAACAGGACAGACAGAGACGACGAGAGACAAAAGACAGAAGACAGAAGAAGAAAACAACAGAGAGAGAAAGAGAGAGAGAGAGAGAGAGAGAGAGAGAGAGAGAGAGAGAGAGAGAGAGAGAGAGAGAGAGAGAGAGAGAGAGAGAGAGAGAGAGAGAGGGAGGGAGACAAAAAGACAGACAGACAGACAGACAACAACATACAGATGCAGAGAAGAGAGAGAAAGACAGAGAGAGGACAGATAAGCAGAGACAAATAGACAGAGACATATTAAAAGATATAAAGAATCTATCCAAACAAAGAGGTATACACAGTTAGAAACTTGCCAAAAAAATGTGGAAAGAAAAAGAAAAGATCAGTAAAAGCTAGACATGGCGAAATCAGAAAATCATAACAGCACACCCACATAATTATGCACTGCACAAGGAAATTGGAGCAAGAGCTTTCTTAAAAGAAAATAAAGCAAAAAGAAAGTGGAGGTGGGGGACAACAGGGCCCAGTGGTCAGAGCATTTTTGAGCTCACAATGTGATGGTGAGGGTTTGAGCTATACCAAAGAGACACCAGTTTGAGGGGATTTTTCTCCCTGCAGTAAACAACAATGGGGACGGTGTAGCTCATGGTCAAAGCTGTCGCTTTCCCCAAGCTAGGGTTAAGCAGCATCGAATGTGGTTACCAATTGGATGGGTGACCGTTTGCGTGCCTTGGCTTCAGGACAGTCCCCCAGTTCACCAAGCTGTAAATGGGTACTTGTTCTCTTTAGGGACAGGGAAGGTAAAGCAGCGAGGGAGAGGAGATGGGCGCCGCCCTCAATATGCTGGTGTCTAGAGAAGCTGAGGTCTTGATGCCTCGCCCCCCCTACCACCAATAGTTAAGGGACACCTTTACTCCTTTTTAGGTTAACAACAGTGCCAACTCCACTCCCCCTTGAAAAAATCCTTTAGATGAGAATATAAACCAAAATTCCAAAAACAAATGCACGCAGTACATCTTGCACATACACACACATTCAAAATCTGTTCCACCTTTCCAAAGAGAGGTGCCATGTCAGAACTGATGACATTGTTGATTTTTTTTTCTAAACCACATGACCTGGTGTGTTTAGACATCATCACTAAAGTCTGATGACATTGTTGACTTTTTATTTATGCACATGGACACTGGTGATGTGTTTAGACATCATCCCTGAAGTCGGAATGTGGCTACCTATGGTAAACCTTGGAGCTCTAGCTGAGGAACAGAGGAGGTAAAAAAAAAAAGTCACAGAGCAGCTTGCAGATGATACGAGTCATGAAACCAGTTAAGAGCAGAGAGCCACTGCAGCACAGCACTCCAGAGCACACCAACTAAAAAAAAAAAAAAAAAGGAGAAGAAAAAAAGATAAAAGTTCTACTGAGCATAGGAAGCACACCAGTTACCTTCACTTTGGCGTTCTAAAAGAGAGAGAGAAAAGCACAAAAAAACTGATACATGATGCACTTCCATCATCACATCACTACACAATATGAAGGGTATCAAAGCAAAAGTTCATATGGCGATTCATGGGTTAAGTACTGGCGCTAAGGAAGCTCAATGCATGCTGCCTGTTTAATGATAATGTTGAATCCAACAATGGTGTATTTAGCTTTGACAGACGAGCATTAATGTGTGTGTGTGTGTGTGTGTGTGTGTGTGTGTGTGTGTGTGTGTGTGTGTGTGTGTGTGTGTGTGTGTGTGTGTGTGTGTGTTTTGTGTGTGTGTGTGTGTGTGGGAGTGTGTGTGCTGTGTGTGTGTTTGTGTGTGTTGTGTGTGTTTGGTGTGTGTTGTGTTGTTGTTTGTGTTGTGTTGTGTGTTGTGTTGTGTTGTGTGTGTTGTGTTGTGTTTTGTGTGTGTTTGTGTGTGTGGGTGTGGTGTGTGCGTATGGGATGTGTGTGTGATGTGTTGTTGTTGTGTGTGTGTGTGTGTTGTGTGTGTGTGCGTGTGTGCGCATGCACACACACACACCTTGCTAAAAACCACCACTAAAACAGAGAAGGATAAAATCCAAACAAAAAGACAACAGCTAAAGCTAGCTTGGAGTCAGACAGAGGTCATTCTACTTCATTGTCTCTCTTCAGCTTAAACAGGGCAATGAAGAACAATCAACAATATTGGATGCAGACAACAGTTTTGTCCAAGGTAAAATCATGCAGCACACAAACACACAAACAACTTCATCAATCCTCCATCACGAATTTTCATCTATATCTACAATTATAATGATCACCTTTAGCAATTTCCAATAAACTTTTTCATCAAACAGTTTGTTCACTCAATACTGAATTGGGACGGACACTTTCTTTGCTAGGTGTGGTGTTGGTCTCATATTATAATATTTGGATTATGACAATAGAAGTGTTTGGAGGTTTTTGTTGCTAAAAATAACAGAACTCCTGTGTACTGTAATGCTCTTTTTCTCTTTTCAGGATGATGAGTACAGAACCTTGAGTGATCAACTGTCCTTGGTTTCTTTTTATTTGGAAAGTGGGGGTATGTTTGTTGTTTAGTTTTTCCATTTATATGGATTTTATTTAGTTTTTTTGTGAAGTCTTTTGGGTGGGGGTTGTGAATGCTTTATTATTTCAATATTATTTTCTTGGAAGGATTGTTTTCGGTTGACCACCAATGTGCACCCACCTTCAAGCTTCCTGAAATCTTCCCCAGTGGGCAGACTCTTTGAAAGGTGTACAATATATGTAGATTTTATTTTATAGTAGCATCTCTGGATTACCATGAACTTTTTTTTTTAAAATCACAGACTTTAATGCTCTCTTTCAAGTTTGAAAATTATGATCACAGAACTATGAACAAATCAACTTTCTCTACAACTTTGTGTGTTGAAACTGTGGCAGAAGAGAATGCTTTATTTCTGAGCCAAAAAAAAATTTCATGATTGAAAATAGATTTTTTTCTTCAAACTGAAAATTTGACTGAAAAACCACAGCACATTTACGACAACAATAAAAGGGGTGAGGGGAAATAAGGAGAAAGAACAAAGCACCAGTCTCATCAAGACAGTGCAACCCAGTCACGGTAACATCTAGAACCACTCATGCAGGAGGAAACGCTGATAATACTGTAATCCTTCAAACTGCCCTCACGTCAATGCTGGTTAATATAACTGATACCAAAAGCTGCATTGTTTATTTGCATCTGCCACAACATTTCTCAACATCTAATATCAATATCAAGGACTTTCGACACCATAGTACAACAGCTATGCATAAAGAAGCCATACTTATCTATTATTTTCTCTCTCCTTAGAGCTATATAAAGCCAACATGCATTTCAAATCTGTATTTACCTTTTCTTTTTCTTCATCCTCGTCCTCATCCTCGTCAATGAAATAATCCTGACACAAAAGAGAGAATGACATTTATAACAGTCCTGAAAACTAGTGAATCAGAGAATAGATTCAAGGAAAAAATTGGAATAGATTGGAGACATATACAGATCAAAATATTTTCATTAATTATGCTGAATACGATCCCTCAGCACATGATATGTACAGGCATCTTAAAAATTCACACACTTCTAAATTTAAATGTTCTGATTTCTATTTCTGGTCATCTGTTTCAAAGCTGAACTTTTTAATGTAAGAAAGCCCACCAAAAAGTCTAAAGATGTAATGCTTCAGTAAGACAAAAACTTTCCAGTTTTTGTCAAAGTTTATCCTAAAATGATTATTGTTTATGCCTGCAAAGGAACTTTACAGTTTTTGCTGTATCCAAAAACTCATGAAAAAGATACTTTTCAGCAAATGATTAGTTTTAACAAAGTTATAAGCTGTATCCTCCCTCCCCCGTCATTCCATCAGAAACACACACACACACACACACACACACACACACACACACACACACACATCACACACACACACACACACACACACACACACACACACACACTACCCCCCACCACACACACACACACGCACACACACCAATTCACCCCCCACCCACCCACAACCCCCCCACTCTCCCCCCCCCTCCACACATAAACAACAAACTCGTTCTCAACACATTCACCCACGAAAGCTCTGTACCCACGTTCCTGTTAGCTTACATCTTCCACTTGCTCCCGTTTGAAGGCGCCGACAATCTGAGCGACGATGAGGTTCTTGAGGAAGATGAGCAGGAGGGTGATGGGCAGCATGTAGATCTCAAAGTTCCACACCATCACCAGAAACACCTGTCACAATACAGCAAACATGAAGGTAAAAGGTACAGGTGTCCCATAAAAGTAAAAGGTACAGGTGTCCACAACATCACCAGGAACACCTGTCACAACGCAACAAACATGAAGGTAAAAGGTACAGGTGTCCCATAAAAGTAAAAGGTACAGGTGTCCATAAAAGTAAAAGGTACAAGTTTCCATAAAACTAAAAGGTAACAGGTGTCCATAAAAGTAAAAGGTACAGGTGTCCCATAAAAGTAAAAGTTTCCCATAAAACTAAAAGGTACAGGTGTCCCATAAAAGTAAAAGGTACAGGTGTCCCATAAAAGTAAAGTAAGGTGTCCCATAAAACTAAAAGGTACAGGTGTCCCATGACCTATGTGGTCGTAGTGAAGCGAGGCCTCAGTGACCTCAGCTTCTCTAGGGGCCAGCGTATTGAGGGCTATGTCCATCTCCTCTCCCTCGCTGCTTTACCTTCCCTGACCCTAAAGAAGGCAGGTACTCATTTACAGCTGGGTGAACGGAGGGGCGGGGGGGGGGGGACTATACTGAAGCCAAGGCGCACAAACGGTCACCCATCCAACTGCTAACGACACTTGACGCTACTTAACTTGACTTTATTATTTTTAATAAATTCTTTTATATCGAGGATAATGTAATAAGCACGTATGTGCTTTTATTTAATCCAGCCCCCGTGTGTATGCAGTTTTGTAAATATTGTCATCTGTTCCCACCGGCACACACTGGCCTACTCTTACAAAAAGCGGAAAAAGATTTAACGTGTGCGCCAGATGTTCTGCGTGCGTTCGTACACGGGGCGTCGGTTTATAGTCTCATCCAAAAGACTTTTAGGAAAAGTGGAGTCAGCACTGATGTTAACTCTTGGGGAAAAATCCCCCTCGAATGGGAATCGAACTCGGGTCGTCAAATTGCAAGCGCAATGTTCTGACCACTAAGCAGGCCCGTCCCCAGATGAGAAAGCAGCACTTAGCTATCCCATACGCCCCCAACACAAACAAACCAACAAACAAAACACAGAACTGACCACAAAAGCAGTGGCGCTACGCGGCGTGGATTCCCAGCTGAAGCAGCTCTGCAGGAACTTGCCGCACTCCACGAAGGTGGCGATGAGCTGGCCCACCCGGTCGATGTTCTTCTTCATCAGCTGGATCTTGAACTTGGGCTCCACCTGCATGAACTTCTCCTCCATGGGGGTCACCGTCCGCACGGCAGCTTTCACCTGTACAGGTAAGGTAGAGCAGAGAGGGTGAGGATGGTGAGGGTGGGTGGTGGTGGTGGGTGGTGGTGGTGGGGGGGGGAGGGGGGAGGGTGGTGGTGAGGGTGGGTGTGTGGGTGGTGGTGGTGGTGGTGGTGAGGGGGGGTGAGGGGTGGTGACAGTGGTGGTGGTGACGGTGGTGAGGGTGGTGGTGGTGGTGGTGGTGGTGGTGAGGGTGGTGAGGGGGGGTGAGGGTGGTGAGGGTGGTGACGGTGGTGGTGGTGGTGGTGACGGTGATGAGGGTGGTGGTGGTGGTGGTGAGGGTGGTTGTGGGGGTGGTGGTGGTGGTGGTGGTGGTGAGGGTGGGTGGTGGTGAGGGTGGTGGTGTGGTGAAAGAGGTGGTGGGTAGTGAGGGTGGTGAGGGTGGTGGTGGTGGTGGTGGTGAAGAAGAAGATGATGATGATGGTGATGATGGTGATGATGATGATGATGATGATGATGATGATGATGATGATGATGATGATGGTGGTGGTGGCGGTGATGAGGATGATGGTGATGAGCAGACTCACACACACATACATACATACATACATACATACATACATACATACATACATACATACATACATACATACATACATACATACATACATACATACATACATACATACACACATACGCACACACACACACACACACACACACACACACACACACACACACACACACACAACCACACACACGCACACACACACACACACACACATATACACACAGTGAATTAAGGCAATGGCAGGTATGTGCTTTAAGTTAACCCTTTCTTCACCTTCATCTTCACCTGTCTCATAGTCCCACACACCATGGGGGCACAACTGAAGATTTTACAACCAGCTTCCTCTACTCCCCACGCTCCTCCGCCCTCCATAGTAAATCGTCCCACCCAAAGCCTGTCCACTCTCTGATGTTGCCTTCCCATCGTTTTCTCTGTCTACCTCTTCGTCTCCCTCCCCTTACTGTTCCCTGTAAGACTGTTTTGGCCAGTCCAGATGATCGTGAAAAGTTGACCCAGGAGATCATAAAAAGAAATTCCCCACCTTTACTTCACCAGTTACTGCTGGCACTGCTGAGATTCGGACTCGCAACTTTATGGGCTGTTGTAAGTCAAATGTTCTAATCCACTTACCTGTAGCAGGCTGTTCAGCCTAGGAAACGTCCAACAACAAAAACAAATGTATCATAAAAAAGACGACAGACAGAGAGAGAGAGAGAGAGAGAGAGAGAGAGAGAGAGAGAGAGAGAGAGAGAGAGAGAGAGAGAGAGAGAGAGAGAGAGAGAGAGAGAGAGAGAGAGAGAGAGAGAGAGAGAGAGAGAGAGAGAGAGAGAAAGAGAGAGAAAGAGAGACAGACAGACAGACAGACAGGCAGACAGACAGACAAACAAACAGACATACAGACCAACAGACAGACACACAGAGACTGGCAGACAGACAGACGGACTGACCGACCAACCGACAGACAGAGACAGACACACAGAGACAGACAGACAGACACTCAGAAAGACAGACAGACAGACAGACAGACAGACCCGTACATGGTTAAAGATGAGGTCCAGTTCCAGCAGGATGGCGCCTTTGGTCCGACAGTTCAGCTTCTTGTCCTTCAGAGCGTACCACCTCCGCTCTCCACTCCGGATCTGCAACCCAAGCCAGAGGGCTAGACAGGCATCGTTTTCCCCAAGCCAGAGAGAGAAGTATCGTTTTCACCAAGTCAGAGAGCTAGAGAGGCATCGTTTTTACCAAGCCAGACAGCTAGCGAGGCACCATTTTCACCAAGTAGGCCTCGTTTTCATGAAGTCAGAGAGAGAGATATGTCGTTTTCACCAAGTCAGAGAGGCATCGTTTTCACAAAGCCAGACAGCTAGAGAGGCATCGTTTTCACAAGTGGGTGAGAGGCATTCTTTTCGCCAAATCAGACAGCTAGAGAGGCATCATTTTCACCAAGCCAGAGAGAGAGAGAGGCATCATTTTCACCAAGTCGGAGAGAGAGAGGCACCATTTTCACCAAGGCAGAGAGAGAGAGGCATCATTTTCACCAAGTCGGAGAGAGAGAGGCATCATTTTCACCAAGTCGGAGAGAGAGAGGCATCATTTTCACCACGTCAGAAAGAGCCATTATTTTCAGTAAGCAGCTTAACAACGGAGCCCTTGCTGAGTTGTAATCACCTTGAGTTTGTTTCTTTAGATGAGATGATGAAATGAAGCTCTATGAGTAACATAAGTATTGAATATAATAATGTAAAATAATCAACAAACAATTAAAAAAAAAACCGAACAACGACAAAAACATACAAAACCTTTTAAAAAGCAAAATTTAATGCAAAAAAAAAAAAACAAAAAAAGGAAGAAAGAGCCCCATCCACCTTCAGTAGGAGACTTGTCACTGGCAAAAATTCAGCAGAAAAAAATGTCTACTTTCATAGGCAAAAACATACATGTAGGCAGGAACCCTAAATAAAACACTTGGGAGAGGCAAAATTGTTTGCACTGACAGGTGCAATCTCCTACTGTGATATAATGGCTCCTATTACTTCCCTTTGTAGGCAGTGCAGCAGTCTGCGCTATTTTTGGAGCACATCTTTGAAAACTATTCACTCGTTCTTGTCTATTTTCTGCCTTCTTGGTCCATTCTTCTGCCTGTTTTCCATAAAAAAAATTAAAAGATGACAATTTTATCCCATGCCGAAGTCGGATGCGCTGGGCCTGACTTGTCAGGCATTTACTGGCAGTGCACCATATTTTCGCTCACATGACAAACAACAATAGTTGCTGTCTAAGCGTTAGATGAAGAAGAGGAGGAGGAGGAGGAGGAGGAGGAAGAAGAAGAAGAAGAAGAAGAAGAAGAAGAAGAAGAGGAAAAGGAAGACAGTGTGTCTTAGGCAAGGTAAATCTGGTAGACTCCGACCTGGATTTATCTTGCCTTAAATCACTGGCAACTAAAGGCCTTTACACTCAGGCTGAAGACTGCCCACTGTTTTGACCATGTATGTGTAGGACACCAAAGCTGAATGGTTAAGACCCTCTGACTTCAGACCCATGGGTCCATGAAGTCGTGAGTTTGAATCTCGGCAGCATTTGGTGAATTAATTAAGGGTGAGGATTTCTACAATCTTCCAGTTCAACTTCAAGTGCAGACCTGTCAGTACCTAAATTTCACTTTTTGAATATGCACACAGAAAAGACCAAGTATGCGTGCTAAAGATCCGGTGGGTGACGGAAACAAGAACATACCCAGCATACATCCCCGAAGTCGGAATGCTGCTACCCTCATAGGGGGGCAAAAACGGTTGCGTACGCAAAATCTCACCAATGGAAATAAACCTTGGAGCTTTAGCAAAAAAAAAAATAAAGACAAAAAAAAATCCCCCTCAACAACCCCCCCCCCTCTCCCAGAACCATGTCATGTTTATGAGTCTGTCTTCGTTCTGTCCAGACCAGCAGACACCATTTGGTCAGATAATGTAGTGTAGTGGACACAGCCATCCCAGTACTCACTCACTCACTCACTCACTCACTCACTCACTCACTCACTCACACTTACTCACTCACTCACTCACTCACTCACTC
>CM060328.1:10439231-10444231 GCA_030674155.1 Stramonita haemastoma | reverse complement strand
TCCTCCATTCCGGACTAAGAGGGTTAGTATATGGAGAATTCAGTCATGTTTAATTGATAAGGACTGCATGGCAAAAAGAACTATGTATACATAAAATCGTTGTGTGTGTTTTATTGTATTGATGTGAAATTATGGGCATATGAAAATGTAATGCATGAAAAATGCTTATGATAAATCTGCTAAAGTCATGTTTAGCTTAATAAAGACTGCACAGCAAATAGAACTACAGATACATGTGGCACATGTGACTTAATAGGGACTGCACAGCAAACAGAACTACAGATACATGTGGCACTTGATTTATTCCATAAAATTGTTGTATGGATGTAAAATATGGGGATATGAAAATATAGCAATAATAAGTTTCAGTTAAAGGTTTTAAAATACAGTTTTCCTTTAACCCTCTTGCATTCAGATTTTCAGAACACAAACTGCCCCTACATTTTGCGTTCCATCATGAAATCAAGTCAGGCACACATGCTTGCTAGCCTTTTCCTCCTTCTAAGTACATACCAGCAGCTATAATTACTTCCAGACTCTCAGCAGGGTTTCTACCTCTAGCTTGATAGAGCTTTAACATGTGGATTAGTGATAATCACAGCGTGATGGAAATCTACTGTGTGTAAATCCCAGCAAATCCAGATTCAGAGGGGGCAATTATTCAATCCCGGCAAATCTGGGTTCAGACTAAGAGGGTTAGTATATGGAGAAACTGGCAGATATCCCTTGTCTAGTTTGGTCTCTGTTGGAATGATGCGTATCTCGATGCAGCTGCTACACTTCCAGTATGAAAAGCTGCCATCAAGTGTTTACCAGATAATGATAGATTTACTCGACAAATACTTGATTCAATCATCATGGCTAAATATGATTAAAAAATATCTTGGTACACAGCGGATTTGAATTTGTGGGAGAGACAGTTATGTTCAAGTATAAATTTTCTTAAGTTTAAAAGTTCACATATCAAAGTTAAAATTACACATATCAAAGCCTTCTTAATAGAAAAAAAAGTTAATGAATGGAGAAGTGAGCCGTGGGATAATAGGAGACGCCTTTATTATAGAAATTTGGAAGTCGATTTTGGTGAGGAAAAATATATAATATATATAATATATATATATATATATTAAAATATATAACTTGTCTAACAGATATTTATGTTTATGCTTTTATAAAAAAAATTGTTGTAGTTGCCACAAGCTTCCAATTGAGGATGGACATTTCCATAACATACCACAGGAATAAAGAATGTGTTCAAAATACAATTTATCTGTTTTAGGGGATGAATTTTATTTTATGACGGATTGTCCCCACTTTCATAATTTACATCAAGATTTTAATCCTCAGCATTTTCTTCAACCCCTTGTCCAGTTATAAATTTTGAAGGCTGATGAAATGTAAATCTCGAAAAGTTCTCCTGTCTCTCAAAATTCATAAGATGTGCAGGAATTTCTTGAAAATTCATTTGTTGTCATTCACTTGTGTACACTGTGTATTTTAAAGAAATTAGTATAGTTTAAAAAATGTTTTGAGGTTTTAATGCTATTTGTTTGTCATTTTGTGATGAACTCATTTTGTGGTGGTGCCATTGGAGGGTGCAATTTCTGTCTTTTTTGCCAAGTGGTAATACACATACGCTTTGTTTTGTTTGAAATAAGAGACATATGTTGAGTTCTGTCTAATCAATAAGTTTATCAATATTAGCCTGCATATCACTCACAAGCTGGTTTGGACCACTGTTGTTACGTTAAATTGATGTATCATCAACAAATATTTGGTCCCCATTTGGTCCTAGTGTTGATCCTTGTGGTAATCCATATTTCACAGGTAATGAGGTGGATTTCCTAGGCCCAGTTTCAACAAGCTGCAGATGATTACTGAGAAATGGGTGTAAAATCTTAATGCTTGGTGGGAAATTTTATGGCATTTTAATTTTTGAATGAAAAGAGAAAGTTAAGTTATACTGCAGATGAGCGTTGCTCAACTGTATTTAGAGTTTTTGACACATTCTACGTGCCTGATAAAACATTTTGAAGGCAATATTACCTCCCTTCAAAGGCTATTAAAAAGAGTTAGATTCCTTTTTATTGTTTGAAGTCGCTGAGAATTCCAGAGAAAAGTCTGTATGTAATGGAAATGAAGCATCAGTTTTTACATGAAATTGTAGACTGTGCTGTTTAGCTATCTGAACAAGGGTGTGGTGGACCAAATATTTGAAAGTAAGCTTTTATTTTAAAATTGTGAAGAGATATAGAAAAGGACAGCTTGAAATTGTGGAACTGTGATTCTAATATATACGTTTTAAAACTTTGATGACAACAAATTGAGCTTTGAGTTAGGAACTGCAGATCTGTTTTGTGATCTGCCCCTAAGGGAGGAGGAAGTAGGGGGAGGGGTGGGGAGAGGGAGGAGGGGGTTGGGGGAAGGGGAGGAAGGTGGGGGAGGAGGAAGGAGGGGGAGGGTGGGGGGGAGGAAGGAGGGGGAGGGTGGGGGGGAGGGGGAGGGGGGTGGGGGAATGTGGGGGGAGAGGGGAGGGGGGGTGGGGGGGAGGGGGTGGGGGGGGGTAATGTGGGGGGGAGGGGGGAATGTTGGGGGGAGGGGAGAGGGTAGGGGGGGGAGGGGGGAGGAAGGAGGGGGGGGCGAGGGGGGTGGGGGGGGGGGGGGGGTGGGGGTGGAGAGGGGGGGGAGGAGGGGGGGGGGGGGAGGTGGAGGGGGGGGGGGGGAGGGGGGTGGGGGGGGTAATGGTGGGGGGGGAGGGGGGAATGTTGGGGGGAGGGGGGGGGAGGGAGGAGGGGGGGGAGTGGGGGGGGGGGGGGGGGGGTGGGGGGGGGAGGGGGAGGGGTGAGGGGGTGGGAAGGGAGGGGGGGGGTGGGGGGGGGGAAGGGGAGGGGGGGGGAGGTGGGAGGGCGGGGGGGTGGGTGTGGGAGGAGGGACGGGGTGGGGGGTGGGAGAGGGAAGCTGGGGTGGGGGGAGGATGGGTGGTGGTGGGGGGAGGGCGGTGGTGTGTGGGGGAGGTGGGAAGGGGAGGGAGGAAGATCTTTTTGAATCTCACACACACACACACCACACACACACACACAGAGGGATGTATGCTGGGTATGTTGGTGTTTCCGTAACCCACCAAACTCCGACATGAATTACGGGATCTTTAACGTGCATATTTGATCTTCTGCACGCGTATAAACATAAAAGGACTGGCAGATGTGCACTTAGAAGTTGACAAGGGAGATTGTAAAAAAACAGAAAACAAAATAAAAAAAAATAAACCCCACTCTTTTTTCTTTTCTTTCATAAATAAATAATTAACAAATTCACCCAATCACCGTTACCACAATTCAAACCAACAACTTCACACAACCCTTAAGACTAAACTCAAAACAGTCTCAACCCACTCTAGCGCCCATCACCACTGCACCCCCTACTCAAGAAAAATCTCCTGTGACATAAAGCGGTACAAAATACAAAAAAATCGAACTGAATGTCAAAGTCATTCGGATGAGACTATAAACCCAGGCCCCGTGTGCGAACGCACGCAGAAAACATCATGCACACACGTTAAAACCCCGTTCCGCCTTTTGGAAGAGCAGGCCATCGTGTGCCGGTAGGAGCGGATGACAAAATTAAAAAGAAAAAAACCCAGCATGTAGACAGGTGTCGTGTTTAGACACCATCCCTGAGGGGGAAAAAAAATAAAGGGTAGGCGCTGCACTTGTGGCGACGTGCTCTCCCCGGGGAGAGAGAGGAGCCCGAATTTCACGCAGAGAATCTGCTGTGACAATAAAGTGGTACAAAATACAAAAATAAAAAAAATACAAAAAAATACAAAAAAATATATAAAAAACCCACTCACATATTTCCTCTGCAGCTGGCCCTGTTGGCGCGAGTCCGGGGTGTAGTTGCAGAGGTCGGACTGGGCGTCGGTGGTGCAGGTGCCGCTGATGGTCAGCAGCAGCTTCAGCAGCCCCGCCCCGTCCTCCAGCTCCACGTCCAGGTGATGCGTCCTCTCCGACTCCAGCTTGGACAGGTCGATGGTGGCCCTGGGGGGGTATAGAGATAGGTAGGTAGGTGGGTAGGTAGGTAGGTAGGTAGAGAGATGGGTAGGTAGGTGGGTAGGTAGGTAGGTAGGTAGATAGGTAGAGAGATGGGTAGGTAGGTAGGTAGGTAGGTAGAGAGATGGGTAGGTAGGTAGGTAGGTAGGTAGGTAGGTAGGTAGGTAGGTAGGTAGGTAGGTAGGTAGGTAGGTAGGTAGGTAGATGGATGGATGGATGGATGGATGGATGGATGGATGGATGGATAGGTAGGTAAGTAGATAGATAGATAGATAGATAGATAGATAGATAGATAGATAGATAGACAGACAGACAGACAGACAGACAGACAGACAGACAGACAGACATACATACATACATACATATATAAATACATATGTATATATACAGACAGAAACACACACACACACATACACACACAACCACACACACACACACACACACACACACACACACACACACACACACACACACAAAACTTCCCCACCACACACACAAACACCCTCCCAACAACTCTACCACCTTCCCCACACACCCCCAACCCACCCACCCCACTCACACATAGACAAATCATAGAAACAAGAGTCTATGCTGTACCAAAACCCCCACAAAAACAGAGTACATGCTGGATTTCTCACCTGCCCATGAAGTCGTCCCTGCCCCGCACATCGTAGTCATAGACAGTGATCTCCATCTGGGAGGACTGGTCATTGTACATCCTCAGGTCAAACTGCTCCACCCACCGGGGGTTCAGAGTCTTGCTCTTGTGCTGCAAACACACACACCCAGCCACCTTTCAGGAACACTGAAACGCTATCCCGTCCCCGGTACGACGCTGTATTGTACTGCACTGCACTGTGCTGTGTTGTGCTGTACTGTATTGTACTGTACTGTACTGTACTGTATTGTATTGCACTGCACTGTACAGTAATGTACTGTATTGTATTGCAC
>CM060328.1:10426731-10429231 GCA_030674155.1 Stramonita haemastoma | reverse complement strand
GTAGTAGTAGTAGTAGTAGTAGTTGTAGTAGTAGTAGTAGTAGTATCATATTATCATTGGGATGTGTTCTTTAAAAGCTGCTGAGCTTGCTTATTCTATCACTCAGAAAAAAAGGTATAAACCTTGATCTCCAGCTTGAGTACAGGAGTGGGTGAGGGATGTGGAGTCATTCAGCTTACAGAAATGAACAGATGAAAAAATGAATTAAAAAAAAATCAAATGAAACCAGTTGGAAAATTCACAGCATATGTGGAGACTGATAAGGCAGGGCAGTTGTTTGGGCAATTTCTCTCAAGTGTAAGGCAAAACAGTCATGAAGGCAATCTGCAGACGTAAAAAAAAAAATTATTTAAAAAAGCAAAGGCGGCAATCTTTCATCAGAAATTCTAACGCAAAAGTTGAAAAAAAAATAAATAAAGATGATAAAATAAAAAGGAAAGGAAGGAAAGAGCAATGATGAAAAAAGTGTGTGTGTGTGCGTGTGTGTGTGTGCTGTGTGTGTGTATGAGAGAGAGAGAGAGAGAGAGAGAGAGAGAGAGAGAGAGAGAGAGAGAGAGAGAGAGAGGGAGAGAGCAGAGAAGAGAGAGACTGACAGACAGGACAGACAGACAGACAGACAGACAGACAGACAGACAGAGAGACAGACAGACACACAGACAGATATACTGAGAGAAAGACAGAAATAGAGAAAGGGACAAGTAGAGAAAGAGACAAAAGACCAAAAAGGATGCATGGCTGGGAAAATCATAACAGAAAGAGACAGACAGACACACTGGGAATGGAGGGAGGGGAGGCTGGGGAGGGGCGCGAAGGAAGGGAGATATCTTGTCTTACTTTCAGATCTGAAGAACGTGTGTTCGCTCTATTGTTTGAAGCTAGTGTTATACCACTACTCCAGCATCCTATTCAGACACCCATTGCGCGGCTGTCGAACACTATCAGCATTTCTCAAGGCCTAATGGAGCCCCTGGCCACTGGCTCCATTTTCACCTCTCTCTGTGTATGTCTTTGTCTCTGTCTCTGTCTGTCTGTCTGTCTGTCTGTCTGTCTGTCTGTCTGTCTGTCTGTCTGTCTGTCTGTCTGTCTGTCTGTCTCTTTCTTTTTTTTTTGCTAGGTAGATGGCTCGATGAAAAAAAAAGCAAATTTATTGCTTACTCAATGTACCATCTGGAAATAAAATTTGATTTGATTGATTTGATTTGATTTGATTTGATTTGCTCTCTTTCTCTTTCTCTTTCTCTCTCTCTCTCTCTCTCTCTCTCTCTCTCTCTCTCTCTCTCTCTCTCTCTCTCTCTCTCTCTCTCCCCCCCTCCCCCCGTGGGTTCTTTTACGTGCGCTAAATAGTGACGTGTAACACTCGGGACCTCGCTCTCTGTATCTCTTTATTTCTCTCCTCTCTCTCTCTCTCTCTCTCTCTCTCTCTCTCTCTCTCTCTCTCTCTCTCTCTCTCTCTCTCTCTCTCTCTCTCTCTCTCTCCCGCCCCCCCTCTCTCTCTCCCGCCCTCCCTCCCTCTCTCTCTCTCTCTCTCTCTCTCCCTACCTCCCCCCCTCTCTCTCTCCCTCCCCCCTCCTCTCTCTCTCCCCCTGTGAATAATCAGCAAGCATTAAACGGCAAGGAATGGCACGACTGAATTCCAACAGGGAAGATTTACACCCCCCCCCCCCCCATCCCTGGAGAGTGGCTGAGATAAGAATTGATCGTAGCAACGAGACTGACCTCACAAGGAGCCAGAACATCTTGCACACACGTTCTTAAAACATAGTGTCACCTTTTTCGTTTTCTTTCTGTTATTATTCTATATCAAGGATAATGGAATAAGCACTCATGTGCTTTTTTTTTTTTACATTATGTCCCCGTGTGTATGCAGTTTTATCAATCTTGTCATCTGTTGCTACAGGCACAAAATGACCTACTCTTACGAAAAGCGGAACAGGATTTAACGTGTGCGCAAGATGTTCTGCGTGCGTTCATACACCGGGCCTCGGTTTATAGTCTCATCTGAAGGACTTTTGGGGAGAGTGGAGTCAGCATTGATTTTAACTCTAGGGAAAAATCCCCTCGGACGGGCATCAAACCCGTTCTTCAAATTGCGAGCGCAATTTTCTGACCTTTCGAAAGAGTAGGCTATTAATTTTGTGCCGGTGATAACGGTGGACAAAAAACTGACAAAACCACATGCACAAGGGGACTGTATGTAAAAAAATGCACATGGGTGCTTATTCTGGAAAAAAAAGTTTAATGACAAAAAAGTTAAAATCTGGGTTGTTACAGGACTATCTTTTTAAAGCTTTAAATGTTTTCTTTTTTCGTTCTCAGATAGAGTTCTGAGGTTCATCAATGGTGAGATTTTGAATATACAACCATTATTTTTGTCCACGATGAAGGCAGCCACATTCCGAATTCGGAGAAAACTGTAAAAGATAAAAGCGCCATCTTTAAAGGAGTTGTTCCAGGTCTAGCATGGCAATACAAAAGCCCTTCTGGTTTTCAGCGATAACTT
>CM060328.1:10419231-10421731 GCA_030674155.1 Stramonita haemastoma | reverse complement strand
GAAAACAAGACAGATCTAATCGAGGTTTTGCAGCGAAATTGAGTCTGATCGATACAGCTAACTAAGGGTAGTGTCAGCATTTCTTATGTTGTTGTTGTTATTGTTGCTGCTATTGTTGTTTTAGTTGTAGGGTGGAGTGGGGCAAGTGGGTGGTAGCTCTTATCTGGTGTTTCGTTGTGTGTTTTTATAGGGTGAGTGGGAGGATAGCTCAGTGGTCCTGTCTGCAACTGTATTTGTTTCCCTATCAAAGTGGCTTTTTCCTACATAATTTTGCCAAGAACAACGCTTTTGTCGCCATGGTTTCTTTTACGTGCACTAAATAATGATGTGTAACACACAGGGCATCGGTTTGTCGTCTTATCTAAAAGACTAGCACCGACCAGACCACCACCCACGGCCTAATGGATGGAGGAAAAGTTTTGGACCCAAACGGGATTCGAACCACCATTCACTCCTACCCGGATTTTTCGTTTTCTAGGCAGGCGCGTTATCTCTAGACCACCGATCGGAACTGGTTTAGCCAACTGCAGTAAACGACACGGTAAAATATTAAACACCTGCATAAACTTAGTAGTGCACCAGACTCTCACATTCAACAAGTTTGACTCGAGACAGAAAAAAAGTATTTAAAAAAAAGAAGAAAAAAAAACGATACAAGAAAATCAATACAAAGCCTCAAAGTTTCCTCTGAAGTCGGAGTATGGATGCTGCCGAGAACATCACGAGATTGTAGAAAACCACCATACACACGCTGAGAACTATACTACATCCATTCTCTCCAGTTCTGCTTTAACAATGATTCCCAGGAATAAGGAACGAGACTTGAGTGTATAATTACTCTGGATGTTGAGCTGTGGAGCGCCCAACAACAACGACAAAGGTTAGAGTGAGGGGACGGGATGGCCTGGTGGTTACAGTGATGCGCTCGTGATCTGCTGAACCTGGTTCAAATCTCGTTCAAGAGGGTTTTTTTTTCTATAGAATTAACATCAGTGCCAACTCCACTTCCCCCAAAAGTATTTCGGATGAGACTATAAACCGAGGTCCCGTGTGCGAACGCACACGCAGAACATCTTGTGCACACATTTAAAACCTGTTCCGCTTTTTTGAAAGAGTAGACCATAATGTGCCGGTGGGAACGGATGACAAAATGGTAAAAATAAAACAAACTGCATACACACAGGGAATGGATGTAAAAAAAAAAAAAAAAAAGCACACAACTGCTTATTCCATAATCTTCAAAATAAAAGAATAAAAAATGAATAATAAAAAAGCACCAAAAGGCTCACACATTCAGGCGTCAAGTAAAAACATGCACTTACAATTATTACGTGAAAGAAGAAAACACGCTCAACACATTTCACGAGGCAGCGGCAAAGAGTAGATATTATAATGATGACGCGAAACCTTCTTCAACATGATGAAGCTCTGAGATACTGCCAAAGACTTTGCCAAAGTCTGAGGTGGAAGGAATGGCGTAAACTGCTAAAGTGGAGGCAATTTAGAGGGAAACAATGATAAGATGGCATACCATCCTGCAGGTGGTAGATAGCAAGTGTGGGAAAGAAAACTCCAGAGAGTATGAGAGAGAGTATGGGAAAGAAAACTCTAGAGAGTATGAGAGAGAGTATAGGAAAGAAAACTCCAGAGTATGGGAAAGAAAGCTCCAGAAAGTATGACACATGGGAAAAAAAAACTCCAGAGTATGGAACAGAAAACTCCACAGAGTATGGGGGGGGGGGAACTCTAGAGAGTATGGGACAGAAAACTCCACAGAGTATGAGAAAAACACTCCAGAAAGTATGAGAGAGAAATCACCTGTGAGTATGAGAGAGAGTATGGGAAAGACAACTCCAGAGAGTATGAGAGAGAGTATAGCCTGGGAAAGACAACTCCAGAGAGTATAAGAAAGAGTATGGGACAGAAAACTCCAGAGAGTATGGGACAGAAAACTCCAGAGAGTATGGGACAGAAAACTCCAGAGAGTATGGGACAGAAAACTCCAGAGAGTATGGGACAGAAAACTCCAGAGAGTATGGGACAGAAAACTCCAGAGAGTATGGACAGAAAACTCCAGAGAGTATGGGACAGAAAACTCCCCTCTATCTTCCACTCCTTTATCCGTTTCTCTCCCTCTTTCCTCCTCTCTTCTCCTCTCACTCTCTTTCCTTCACCCTCTCTCTCTCTCTCTTCTCTCTCTCTCTCTGTCTCTCTGTCTCTCTCTGTCTCTCTGTCCTCTCTCTCTCTGTCTCTCTCTCTCTCTCAGGACTCAATTACGCGGTTTTCGGCTTAAACGCCAACTAACACACGATTTATGAGTTATGGACAGATTTTGCTATTGCGTTACAACTAAACGACATCACTCACATCACGATCTCTCTCTCTGTCTCTGATCTGTCTCTGCCTCCTCCTCCTCCTGCTCTGTGCTCCTGCTGTCCTCTCCCTCCGCCCGTCGTCCTCTCTCCTCTCTCTCTCTCTCTCTCTCTCTCTCTCTCTCTCC
>CM060328.1:10409231-10411731 GCA_030674155.1 Stramonita haemastoma | reverse complement strand
CAGTGCAAAAGAGCACAACACACAACGCAAAACAATACAGTAGAACACAAAAATACAACACAAAATGATACAGTACATGTTGTATATAATCTAACACAAAATGGCATAACTGAATGCAAAAAACCCCACTTTGTATACAGAATAACACAACACAATAGAACAAAATAACATTCGCACACAATGCAATACAATACAAACATCACAACCCGACAAAACAACTGAATACAAAACAGTACCGTAAAATCTGTTTCAGCAGATTTTCTAGTATCTGACCTGAAGCAGCGAGAAGTGCTAAGCCGCGGTGGCGCAGTGGTTAGTTAGGGCAGCGGATTTAAGGATGGGAATTCTCATGTGGTGTTTTTTGGGGGGGCGCCAACTGGCCCCTATCCAAAAAGATGCAGCATTACGGGTTCAATGGAAAGTGAGCCATACATATTTTCCATTTGACTGCTGCTGCTGCTTTACCCCAATCCCCCCATCCCTACCCACCACCTCAAAGAAAAAAACGGGGGGAGGGGGGGGATGGAAGTTCCCGATTCTCTTCCAATTTGTATATAATTACAAACTATATAATTCTTCAGGGAATATGAGAAAAAATTCACCTTGTAATGAGTTACACTCTTAAATTTCACAACACGATGAGTATCGTGACTGATTATACTTACATACATACAACATACATACATACATACATACATACAACAACACACAACACACAACACACACACACACAACCACACACACAACACACACACACACACACACACACACACACACACACACAGAGAGAGAGAGAGAGAGAGAGAGAGAGAGAGAGAGAGAGAGAAGGAGAGAGAGAGAGAGAGAGAGAGAGAGAGAGAGAGAGAGAGAGAGAGAGAGAGAGAGAGAGAGAGAGAGAGAGAGAGAGAGAGAGAGAGAGAGAGAGAGAGAGAGAGAGAGAGATTGGAAATATATCGAAACTACGAATCGTACAATATACCACGAAGCTTTTGCTATGTTGACAACAATCCTTAACTAAAACACTTAAACTTACAATACACTGCTATGACATTCAGACCATAATCCACCAATCAGGTTCCGGCTGCCTTAATGGTGGGGCATTTGGATGAGACTGTAAACCGAGGCCTCGTGCGCGAACGCACGCAGAACATCTTTCGCACACGGTTAAAAACCCGTTCCGCCTTTCGGAAGAGCAGGCCATTGTGTGCCAGTAGGAGCGGATGACAACAAAAATAAAGAAAACCACATGCATACAGGTGTCGTGTTTAGACACCATCCCTGAGGAAAAATCAGGGGAGCTTGGAGTCCCCAGGGCGGTTCGGGGCTGTATATGGCAACGTTCTGGTGGCTCCTGCGACGGCACTGGAACCATTCGTGTGGGTGATTGCCTTTCCAATGAACCATTCCAGGGCGTGGAGAGGGGGGGGCGTCTGCTGCATGGGTAATAGCTTGCCCTCCACACTTACTTACCCAGGCTTTGTACTCTATAGCCTAGAGTGCAACTCCTTAATAGTCTTCCGAGACTGCCAGATGCAAACTACCACCGGTGGGTAAAATTTAAAAAAAAAAAAAAAAAAAGGTCACAAACGCTAAATCAGACCACTGGTAAACCCTAGGAACTCTAGCTGAGGAACAATTTTCAAAAAAATCCACACAATCTACCCTCTCCCTGAGTCCTTATAAAGTGCCTCCTACCCCTTCCCACCCACCCAAATCAGACTCGTAAAATAAAATTAAACAGCTAACAACCAAGACGACCGCCACCAGAGGCCAACCCCAGTGCTGCCTACACTTTCTAATCCAAGCCTCCCCACGCACGTACTAAAACCGTAATCACATTTACACATGCATGCACGGTGTCCCGTACTTCCCCCGAACACGATCGATCAGCATTGCCAGAAGAAGGCATAGATCTGATCTACACTTCCCGAAATTGCCATCTGGCAATCCCCATTTCGAGCAATACCGAGCATGTTGACGAGGGCGAAAGCAAATGTCAACTGGTCTGAATCAATGCCTCCAGACCCATTTCCTTGCGTCAGTATACAATGCACTGTGTGGAGTTTCGGCAGTATACGTGCAGTTTTTAGCATTTTTCTGATGTACCGAAAGAAGTCTACATGGCTTGAAGCTAATACAGTTCGGGGAGTTAAAAAGTCTCCCAGCTGAAAATTCGGGGTGGTAAAACATTCCTTGAGTATGTCTTGGTGCAAAATATGATGCTGGTTTTGACCTGACTTGAGATGATTGAATTATCGTTGTGAACAAAATGAAATTATCTGAATCTGGTGCCGAGGTAAACGAAAAAGAAGGAGAATATAATGGGGAAGGAAGGATGGGGGTGGGGGGGGGGGGGGAGGGGGGGGGTGGGAAGTGCAAAGGAGAAGGGAGCTGAGAACAAAAACAACATTACTCTTTTTTTTTTTTTTTCCCCCTGTTTATTTCCGCCAAAGAAAAAAATCAATATTTTCTAACAGATATCCGAATGTTTCTTTTTTGT
>CM060328.1:10396731-10404231 GCA_030674155.1 Stramonita haemastoma | reverse complement strand
TGATGATGATGATGATGATGATAACAATATGCACTTTATACAGCACTATATTTTGTAAAAAATATAAATCAAAGCGCTTACCTTCAACCTATTCTTACACATGCAACCAAATAGCAAACAGTTTTAACGAATTCAAATTTGCACACGCACACACACACACACACACACACATGAAGGTTACACACTTTGGCAGGGTGATGAGAATTTCGGATGTTGAAGACAGGGACATTTATTAAATGAAACTGAAGGGGAAATCTTAGGCTGCATATGTGTATGTCTTGAGGCTGGATTTACGTGTCATAAGTAGGCTTTTGGCGATGGGGGAGAGATAGATAGTTCTAGATCGATTGACCAGAAACAAAGAAAGCGAAATAAACACACACACACATACACACACACACACACACAAACACAGACAGACAGACAGACAGACAGACAGACAGACAGACAGACACACACACACACACACACATACACACACACACACACACACACACATACACACACACACACACACACACACACACACACACACACACACACACACACACACACACACACACACACACACACACACACACTCGTGCCAGTATTGTAGAGGAGGGTCCAAAGTATGTGTATGCCGAGAAGCATGCTGTCACTCTCATTTGCAGGTTTTCCCTAATATTCTTGCATTAACCACTGGACTATTCGACATAGTGTGTTACCAGTATAGCAGTTGCCCATAACGGCTAAAGTGGACCTCGGGCGTCCTTGGGAAGCAATAAACTTTGACCTCCTAATGAATAGATTTCTGATTGGTTTAATATTTCTCGTTTGCATTGGGAAAATGCGTGTTCGCAGAGTGACGTCAGAATATAAGTCAAAGGTCTCAACTTTTGCAGTCAACGCGCTTTCTGCGATCGTTTTGACTACTGTTCGAATGAATTTTTGTTCTGAAGGTGAACAAGAGAAGAAATTTAAAACGGCGGAAAACGTTCTTAAAACAAAAGTGGAAATCGAAGTACTGATGGCAGAATTCCGCCGAAAAGCGGAGAAATCCCATACCTACATTCTCTTGCCTTTTTTCCTCCACAAAGACTTAAAAGATGACAGCTCTCACCCATGCCGGAGTTGGATGTGCTGGATCTAAACTGCCAGGCGCTTAGCTGCATTGCAACATCATTTTCGCCCGTTTGACAGTAAAAGAGTAGTTGTTGTCTTGGTGTTCAAAGAAGAAGAAGAATGCGAAGAAGAAGAAGAATGCGAAGAAGAAGAAGAATGCGAAGAAGAATGCGAAGAAGAATGCGAAGAAGAAGAATGCGAAGAAGAAGAATGCGAAGAAGAAGAAGAAGAATGCGAAGAAGAAGAATGCGAAGAAGAATGCGAAGAAGAAGAATGCGAAGAAGAATGCGAAGAAGAATGCGAAGAAGAAGAAGAAGAAGAAGAAGAAGAAGAAGAAGAAGAAGAAGAAAGAAGAAGAAGAAGAAGAATGCGAAGAAGAAGAAGAAGAAGAAGAAGAAGAAGAAGAAGAAGAAGAAGAAGAGAAGAAGAAGAAAGAAAGAAGAAGAAGAAGAAGAAGCAGAAGAAGAAGAAGAAAGAAGAATGCGAAGAAGAATGCGAAGAATGCGAAGAATGCGAAGAATGCGAAGAATGCGAAGAAGAAGAAGAAGAAGAAGAAGAAGAAGAAGAAGAAGAAGAAGAGAAGAATGCGAAGAAGAATGCGAAGAATGCGAAGAATGCGAAGAATGCGAAGAAGAAGAAGAAGAAGAAGAAGAAGAAGAAGAAGAAGAAGAAGAAGAAGAAGAAGAAGAAGAAGAAGAACAACAACAACAACAACAACAACAACAACAAGAAAGCAAAACAAATGAAAGCAAATAGTTCAGGCAAACCTAGAAAAGGAAACAAAGAAAAAGAACAGAAAAGAAAAGGAAAGCAAACAAGCCTTCGCTTGTCTTCTGATTTAATTTTCTCTCTCTTCCTTCCTCTGCTGTTTTGTTTGTTTCTTTTTACTACCTCCCCCCCCCCTCCAACCCGAATTCTCTAGAGAGCCACACACACACACACACACACACACACACACACACACACACACACACACACACACACACACACACACACACACACACACACAAACACACAAAAAGAAAGAGAGAGAGACTGAGATTTATTTATTTAATTATTTTATATATCGAGGATAATAGAATACGCACCCATGTGTCTTTTTACATCCAGTCCCCGTGTGTATCAGTTTTGTAAATTTAAGAGAGAGAAGAGAGAGAGAATGAGAGAGAGAGAGAGAGAGATGGAGAGAGAGAGAGAGAGAGAGAGGATGAGAGAGAGAGAGAGAGAGAGGAGAGAGAGAGAGAGAGAGAGAGAGAGAGAGAGAGAGAAGAGGGGAGAGAGAGAGAGAGAGAGAGGAGAGAGAGAGAGAGAGGCGAGATCAGGAGAGAGACAAGAGAGAGAGACAGAGGCGAGATCGAGAGGACGGAAGAGAGAAGAGAAGAGGCATCAGGTAGACGCAAGAGCAGACATCGACGACGGACAGAGACAGACACAATCACACACACACACACACACCACACACACACCACACACACACACACACAGCATGGCGGGGGGGGGGGGGGGGTAGGGAGGGAAGGGCAGGAGAATTGGAAAGGAGGAGGAAAATAAATGGAAAAGGAAATGTAGAAAGAAGGTCGATACAACAATCATGACCTTTTTAGCCAGGCCTGTCTCTTCTCCACCACCCCCACCCCCTCTTTCTCGCCCCCCCCCCCTTACCCTAGCAAATTTGTTCTCTCTCTCTCTCTCTCTCTCTCTCTCTCCTCTCTCTCTCTCTCTCTCTCTCTCTCTCTCTCTCTCTCTCTCTCTCGTGATGAAGATGGCTTGATGAAAAAAAAAGCAAATTTATTGCTTACTCAATGTACTATCTGGAAATGAAATTTTGATTTGATTTGATTTGATTTGATTTGATTTGATTCTCTCTCTCTCTCTCTCTCTCTCTCTCTCTCTCTCTCTCTCTCCTGTCTCTGTCTTTCTCTCTGTCTCTGTCTCTCTCTCTTTTTTTCTCTCCAATTCTTTTTTTTATCAGGAAGCAGGGATATGTCGTCCAAGCTATGTATTATCTTCTCCCTGTTTCCTTGTTTTGTTAGTTCGTTTGTGTGTTTGTTTATACTTTTCTTCTGTTTTGCGGTTGTTGTTTCTTTTCTTTAACCTGTTTGCTCCTCTGCTCCTGCTTGCTTTTTTTTCTTCTTTTTGTTAACCTTTAATCTTTTCGGCTGTTTGTTTTCGTTTGCTTGTTGTTGCTGCTGTTGTCTTCAATTTAACGTCTGTTCACTCTTAAGTGATATTAGACGAAATTTTGTTCTCTTGTTTTTCTACACGTTGTGTGTTTCTTTGCTTCTTTGTTTATGCTGTTTTTTGGTTGGTTAAAAAATTTCTTTTCGATTGTTTGATTTTTTTGTTTTTTTGTTTATCACTTTGTAACATTAATAGTGAAGATAATTATTTAATCTGCCACAACTCCTGGGCTATGACAGCATGGCTAATCAATTAGGATGTGGCCGCTAAAAAGAGGCTGTATGTATTCTACAGTTCACAGCGTAGGCAAAGTGTATGCAACAGATGTTTTCCAACCCACCACGCAAGGAAACAGAGCATGGCACAATCGCATGTGTTTCCCGATTTAGTAACGCGACACTGCGACAGGGCTCTGCTCCCATGGGAGATAATCTACTTATCACCGTCGTCACAACGGGGTGTATGGGGTGCTTAAGGAGAGGTGGTACCTTTGTAAACCTGGCAGTAGCATCCCTCGGGATGGACGGGAGCACTGGTCCTCACTTGGCACTCAACTCTCACTTCTGGGTCCGGGTCCTTAACCCACCCACACCCCGGTAACCGCTTCTACTGGCGGGCGAAACGTTGTGAGGGGCTGGTGCATTCTTAATCACCAGTAGGAGTCTTGGAGAGGAGATGGGCGCCACCAAGCTTCCTCAAGCCTACTGCAAGGACATGATGAGAAAAGCAAAACAGAAACACATGCCGGATCGGTCGAGGCCCGGATCAACAACGACCGCGCTACCCACTGCAAGCATCCAGGGTGGGAGTGACAAATGTGCCACTGGAGCAGAACTAACCCTAAAGCTTCCAGCTAAAGGGGTAACCATTGGTACATGGAATGTTAGAACTCTGTACCAAACAGGAAGAGTACAGGAACTCACACATGAATTACAGAGGTATAAATGGGACATCCTAGGGCTTGCGGAAGTCAGATGGACTGGCTTCGGAGAAACAACCACGCAAGACGGCCACAAAATATGGTACAGTGGAGATGAGAAACTACACCAACACGGAGTAGGCTTCATTGTCAGGAAAGAGATTGTGTCAAGCATCATCAACTGCACACCAATATCCAGCAGACTCATCTCAATCAGAGTCTCTGCAAAACCCCAGAATCTCACCATCATCCAAGTGTATGCTCCAACATCTGACTACGATGATGACCAGATAGAAGAATTCTATGAAGAACTTGAAAACGTCATCTCCAAAACGCCCAAAAAAGACATCCTTATTGTGGAAGGCGATTGGAATGCTAAGGTGGGACCTGATGCCTATGACACCTGGGCAGGAACCACAGGACGCTTTGGACTGGGAGAAACAAATGACAGAGGACAGCGGCTGCTGGAATTCGCAAAGAAGCACAAACTAACTCTGGCTAACACACTCCACCCTCACAAGCCATCTAGAACATCAACCTGGCACTCACCAAATGGTCTGATTCATAATCAAATTGACTACATTCTGTCACCCCAAAGATTCAAATCCAGCATAAACAAGGCAAATACAAGAACATTCCCAGGAGCTGACATTGGCAGTGACCACGACCTTGTACTTACCACCATCAGGCTGAAACTGAAAGCAAAACAACAGCCAAAAAGCCCACGCATAAGATTCGACCTGGAAAATCTCAAAGACCCAACAGTGGTTGAGATCTTCCAAGCCAACGTTGGAGGAAAGTTCGCCGCACTCACAGCCATTGACAATGATGTGAACACATTAGCCAACAACATCAAAGAAGTGCTAACGACAGCAGCAGAAGAAACATTAGGCAGAAGCAGAACAAAGAAACAACCCTGGGTGACAAATGAGGTTCTTGACCTCTGCGACAAAAGAAGAGAACTTAAGAAGCAAAAGTTCACAAGTCAAGAAGCCAACAACAAGTACATGGATAGCCACAGAGAAGTGAGGAAAAAGATGAGAGAAGCCAAAGAAGCGTGGATAGAAGAACAATGCAACAACATCGAAGATGGAATGGCCAAGGGAAACAGCAAAACAGCTTACAACACTCTGAAAGCACTAACGAAAACCACACAGCCTAAAGCCTCTGTTATTGAAGACAAAGAAGGAAATCTTTTAACGGAAAACAATGCCATCCTCCAGCGCTGGACAGAATACTGTGAGGGATTGTATAACTACCCACTACGCCCAGATACCAACATAGTTTCCAACAAACCCCCTGAACACCAAGATAAAGACCCACCAATACTAAGGTGTGAAGTAGACACAGCTATTAAGCAATTGAAGAAGGGGAAGTCCCCTGGAATCGATAACATCCAGCTGAACTCATAAAAAATGGAGGGAATGAAACAGCAAGGCGATTCACAGACCTTTGTCAGAAGATCCACGACACCAAAGAATGGCCAAAAGAATGGACACAGTCTCTTGTAATACCCCTGCCAAAGAAAGGAAACCTCAAGCAATGCCAGAACTACAGAACCATCAGTCTCATAAGCCATCCTAGCAAGATCATGCTGCAGGTAGTCCTCAACAGACTGAAAAACCAAGCAGAAAAACTCCTGGCAGAAGAACAAGCGGGCTTTAGACCAAAACGCAGCACAATGGAACAAATTTTCAACCTGAGAATTCTGATAGAGAAGCATCTCCAACACCAAAAAGACTTGTACCACAATTTTATAGACTTCAAAAAGGCCTTTGACAGGGTATGGCATGACGGCCTCTGGCAAGTACTCAGGCACTTCAACATTGACAACTGCCTAATTGAAGTCATCAAGGCTCTGTACGAGAATGCAAGAAGTGCAGTTTTCATGAACAACCACGTGGGCGAGTTCTTCAAGACCACGGTTGGAGTCCGCCAGGGCTGCCTTCTCTCACCTGTACTCTTCAACCTCTTCCTCGAAAACATCATGACAGAGACACTGCAAAACCACCACACTTCCATCTCCATTGGTGGAAGACCCCTTTGCAACCTCAGATTTGCAGATGACATTGACCTCATGGGCAGCAGCAAACAAGAACTGCAAATCCTCACAGACAGTCTAACAGACCGAGCGAGCGCATACGGCATGGAGGTCAGTACAGAGAAATCGAAGATCATGGTCAACAGCGCGAGTAATGACAGCACGGAAATAAAGATGAATGGAGAAATATTGGAAGAGGTGAGCCAATTCAAATACTTAGGCTCCATCCTAACAAAAGATGGCACATCAAACAATGAGGTGAAAGCTCGCATTGCAACAGCAACATCTGCTCTAGTCAGACTCCAGAGGATCATCAGAAGCAACAACATCAGCTTCTGCACCAAATACCACCTCTACAAATCCCTCGTAATATCTATCCTCCTATATGGCTGTGAATCATGGACTCTGACAGCAGAGTTAGAGAGAAGAATCCAAGCATTCGAGAACAAGTGCCACAGAAGACTCCTCAAAATATCATACAAAGAACACAAGACCAATAACTATGTGAAAGAGGAAATCAAAAAGCGTGTGGGCCCCCAAGAGCCTTTGCTCTCCACCATAAAGAGGAGAAAGCTGATGTGGTTTGGTCACACCACAAGACACAACACCCTAGCAAAAACCATCTTGCAAGGAACAGTCGAGGGCAAAAGAAGAAGAGGCCGCCAAAAGAAATCATGGGTTGACAACATCAAAGACTGGACTGCCCAACCCCTGCAACGCCTCCTACTAGCCACACAGGATCGTGAAGCATGGAAAAAGATCTCCGTTGCGTCTTCTCTCATGTCCCCCCTACGTCCTTTGGGACATGGGACTGAGAGAGAGAGAGAGAGAGAGAGAGAGAGAGAGAGAGAGAGAGAGAGAGAGAGAGGAGAGAGAGAGAGAGAGAGGAGTCGTCACAACTTAAATTTTTTTTTTTAATTCGTTATTGAGTTTAAAGTTTTTGTTAGCTTGTTTGTTGTCCTTTGTTTCCCATCTGTTGCATGTTTGTTTTATTTTTTTGTTTAATTTTTTTCTTCACTTTTTTCGTTTTTTTTTTTTTTTTCCGTTTTGCTTGTTTGTTTTAGATTGCTTGCTTTCACCCATTATATACTCGTTTGTTTATCCTTTAAAAAACAAAAAAACTTTAAGCTTCTTTGTTCCTTGTTTGTTTGTTTCCTTCCTGTCCAATGTTTGTTTCATTGTTTCTCCTTTTTTTGTCTTGGTACCTTTAAAAAAAAAAAAAAAAGCACACCACCTTTTCTCTTGTTTGTTCCTG
>CM060328.1:10389231-10391731 GCA_030674155.1 Stramonita haemastoma | reverse complement strand
CCATCCCCCCCCCAACCCCCCCCCCACAACCCCACCCAAACCCTCCCCCAACCCTCCCCCCCACCCTACCCCCATCCCCACCACCACCACACACAAACACTCAAAAAAACACCATCATCACTCACTGCCCCATCTCTAGCTGGGTGAGGTCGATCTCGGCAGAGCCCATGGGGTCGTCATGAAGACCTCGGTCATAGTCGAAGACCTTGAGCTGGACGGGCTTCTGAACGTCCTCGATGGGGATAGTGAAGTTCTCCTCCCACCGCGGATTCAGGTTCTTGAAGATGATGCGGCTTTTGTACACCTGCTTCCCGCCCACCTTGAACTTCACGTAAGGGTCGCTAGTGCCTGAAAAAAAAAGTGCGTGGGATGTGGGTGTTTTTTTTTTTGGGGGGGTTGTTTTTCTTGTTCTAATCCACTCCAATTATGTTGTTTATAGCCCCGCCAACCACACAGACCACTATAATAATATAATGTTTGAACAAATGTGACTCTCCACCATGAAATGAGTCGCTTAGCACCTGACCCACTTTTTCCGCTAGGAGCCATTTTTAGGTAGGTGGGGGTCAAGTTGTCGATTTTGAGATGTTGATTGATTAAAGAAGTATAGCAATTATTATACTTTGTAGTGAAATATCAGTACATAATTTTGCTTTCTTTTGTCTTAAAAGATGTTTTTTTTTTAAAATACCCAAGCCCTCATTCTGACTACCTTTAATGATGCTTAACTTGTCAATTTCTCATTTTGTCATTTCCTGCAGTCTATCATTTCAATTTGTAGCAACATTTCAAAGAGTTGTCCTATTTTCAATCTGTTTAGCCATTTTATTGTAAATTAATAACATGTCAATAACTAAAAATTGACATCTGGTGCAATGCGACTCATTATGTGGTGGAGCGTCACAAATATGAAATGTAGTTATCCTGTCTTCGATTATGATTCTTATCAATATGCCTGTCAGTGTTGTAATTGCCCTTCAGGGATGATTCAAGTGTTTTTGACTTAACTTGACAGACCATATCGCGGCTGACATCTCGTCGTGTTTCTTGTTGTGGAGGAAGCTGGTTTTGTAATATCTTTAGTAGTGGTGGTGGTGGTGCACTTAAAGGTCTAACAAGATTAAAGAAAGGTGAACGTGAGGTGAGAGGAGGTTTGTTGGTGTGGTGGTGGTTGTTGAGGGGGGTGTTTGTGTTTGAAAGACGTGAGTGGTGGATATTTTGAGTCTGTTTTCAAAGTTTTTGGTTTGGGTTTCTTTCTTTCTTTCTTTCTTTCTTTCTTTCTTTCTTTCTTTCTTTCTTTTGAGTGTTTCTTTGTTGTTGTTGTTGTTGTTGTTGTTGTTGTTGTTGTTGTTGTTGTTGTTGTTTTAAGCCAGTCATCTCATTCCGTTACTTCATTCTCTCCAATACTCGTCTTCTTTACTTGATGTTTATTATTGTGATAGTGTAACGTTGGTGTTGTTGTTTTACCATTAGGTATTGTTGTCAGTACATAACAGACAGGGGATTATGACGATGAAAAAAACAACACACCTCGGATGTGCTAGGCCTGTCTTGTCCGGCGCTTAACGACAGTGCAACGCATGCATTTTCGCTCCTTTATTCAGTCATTCATTTATTCTTTTTATATCCAGGATGATAGAATTAAGCACTCATGTGCCTTTTTAACATCTAGTCCCCGTGTGTGCGCAGTTTTGTAAATCTTGTCATCTGTTCCCACCGGCACACAATCGTCTACTCTTATGAAAAGCGAAACAGGATTTGACGTATGCGCAAGATGTTCTGCGTGAGTTCACATACGGGATCTCGGCTTAACAGTCTCATCCGAAGGTCTTTTGAGGAGAGTGAAGTCAGCACTGATGTTAACTCCAGGGGAACAAAAACCCCTCGAACGGGAATCGAACCCGGATCGTCAAATTGCGAGTGTTCGAGTGTCCGAGTGTTCGACAAAAGATGTCACCATAGATCATTATCAATTGTATTATGTCTTTAGTACAGTGCTGCATAATTCGGCTTAGAGTAGATTCTTCCTTGTAAAGTGTTACTACGAAGCTTCATTGTAACAGCATAAGTAACCCAATGCAGAAAACGCCATGCATGGTCAAAACGAAAAATGGGTGCAATATAACAAAGAAACTGAAACGAACCCTGAAATAATTATCAAATCCTAGATATTGTATAACAAGCATTGAACAACCAAACTTCAACGAAGCATGCTTACATGAACTGTGACAAAAAGCTGTTACTGTTATGGAAAGGAGTGTGCGTGCGTGCACGTGTGTGAATTATTATTATTTATTTTAATATCTTATTCTTTTATTTCGAGGACAGTGGAATAAGTACTCATGTGCTTTTTTTACATCCAGTTCCCCTGTGTATGCAGTTTTGTAAATTATGTCATCCGTTTTCATATGTGTGTGAGAGAGAGAGAGAGAGAGAGAGAGAGAGAGAGAGAGAGAGAGAGAGAGAGAGAGAGAGAGAGAGAGAGAGAGAGAGAGAGAGA
>CM060328.1:10366731-10369231 GCA_030674155.1 Stramonita haemastoma | reverse complement strand
GGGTGTTATTTTTTCTGCTTTGATTTATTCATATTTTGGCACACTGAACTTTTGTTGTTGTTGGTTGATTGGTTATTTGGTTGGTCGGTCGGTTGGTTGGTTGGCTGGTTGGTTGATTGTTTGGTATGCTGGTTGGCTAGTTAGTTGGCTGGCTGGTTGGCTGGTTGTTTGGTTGAGTAGTTGAATAGTTGAATGATTATTTTGTTAGTTGGTTGGTTAGTCGGTTGGTTGGTTGGCTGTTTAGTTGCTTGGTTGGTTGGTTGGTTGGTTGGATGTTTGGATGGTCGTTTTGTGTTTGGTTGATTGGCTATTTGGTTAATTGGTTGATTGGTTGAGTCATTATTTAGTTGGATGGTTGGATGGTTAATTGGTTGATTGGTTATCTACATAGTTGGTTGGTTTGGAGGAAGGTGGGGGGGTTGAGCAGTAACTACACTGTCTGACAAGTCTAAAAAGACACGATGACTTCAAGCCTGTAGTTTAAAAAGACAGCAGAAGACAAGTGTTCTAAAGGGAAGAATAAAGAGGTCTAGTGCTGGACAGTAGTAAAGTACGGAGGGGGGGGGGGGAGCCCTGTGTGAAATATAGACTATGTCTGCCTGGGACAGCTGATCAATATTGCTGACAAGATGACTCCAGTACAAAACCCGTACAGCACAGTACACTACCGATAGACGATGTCTTGATGTCATGGATGTCTTCTCTGTCAAGTCTCTATTATGTGTGTGTAGTGTGTGTAGTGTGTGTGTGGGGTGGGTGGGTGGGTGTAGTGTGTGTGTGTGTAGTTTGTGTAGTATGTGTGTAGTGTGTGTGTGTGTAGTGTGTGTGTGTGTGTAGTGTGTGTGTGTGGGGGGGGGGGGGGTGTAGTGTGTGTGTAGTGTGTGTAAAGAGTGTGCGTTGTATGTGTGTGTGTAGTGTGTGTGTGTGTGTGTGTGTGTGTTTGGTGTTTGTAGTGTGTGTGTAGTGTTTGTGTGTGTGTCTGTCTGTCTCGGTCTCCCACTCTCTCAAACACGTGCACATAGACACATACAACACACAGGACACACACAACACACAAGACACATACAAAACACACACACACAAGACAAACAGACAGACAGACAGACAGAAAGACAGACACACACACACACACACACACACACACACACCACGGGGGGGGGGGGGGGTAGTGGATAATGAAATAAGCACTCACGCGCTTTAAAATTTGTACATCTAGTGCCTCTGTGCCTGCTCTTTTGTGAATTTTGTCATTTGTTCCAACCGGCACACAAAGCCCTACTCTACCGGAGAGAGAGAGAGAGAGAGCGAGAGAGAGAGAGAGAGAGAGAGAGAGAGAGAGAGAGAGAGGAGAGAGAGAGAGAGAGAGAGAGAGAGAGAGAGAGAGAGAGAGAGAGAGAGAGAGAGAGAGAGAGAGAGACAGACAGACAGACAGACAGACAGACAGACAGATAGACAGAAAGACAGACAGATCGAAGGACTGATAGGGTGAGGATGAATTTCTCAGAAGCTAGACAGCTTGAAGACACGAAGACTATTCAGGCTGTCCCCCCCCCCCTTCTCCTTCCCTCCCTCTTCATCTACACCCCCTCCCCATCCTTCTGTGTTCTTTAATCCAGCAGACGAAGACATTCTTTGATATATCAAAAAAACCGTTTCCCTTCAAGCTAAGACAAGACAGGAGAAAAAGGTCAGGACAAGACAGAACAGGACGGGAAAGAACGGGGCAGAGCGGGACAGAATGGGACAGAATGGGACAGAGTGGCACAGGACAGGCCAGGATAGGACAGGACAGGGTAGGACAGGGTGGAAGATGACAGGCAGACACGGGGACAGAATGGACAGGATAGGACAGAACGGGAAAGGACGAAACAGGACAGGGCAGAGCAGGACAGGAAAGAACGGGAAAGACATTCAGGAAAAAATGAGACAAGACGGGATAGGACAGAACAGAACGAGGCAGGACAGGACAAGACACGACAGAACAGGATTAGACAGAACGGGAAAGGACAAGACAAAACAGAACAGAATGGGACAGGACGGGACAGCTCAGCGCAGCACCGGCCGAACAAAAGGAGACAGAGCGCAGAAGCACTAAAAAGCAAAAGCTGTAGACAGACTGATCCCTGAGGCGAAGAAGAGAGCAGCAGTGATCAATACTATTGGCTGTGCAGGGCCTTTCAACACTGCAAACGCTGCAAACGCTGCACACACTGCAAACACTGCAAACACTGCACACACTGCAAACACTGCAAACAGCCCTGTTCTGTTCTGTTCTGGCCTAGTATAGTGCCTAGTGCAGCCTGCTGTCCATCAGTGGATGAAGTCTGCAGGCACCATTTATTCATTTTATTTATTTTATTTTATTTATCTATTATTATTAAATAAATGAAATAAATAAATAAAATAAACACCGCAAACAGCCCTGTTCTGTTCTGGCCTAGCCTAGTGTAGCCTGTCCATCAGTGGATGAAGTCTGCAGGCATCATTTATTTATTTAATT
>CM060328.1:10346731-10349231 GCA_030674155.1 Stramonita haemastoma | reverse complement strand
CTCTCTCTCTCTCTCTCTCTCTCTCTCTCTCTCTCCATCGCTCTCTCTCTCTCTCTCTCTCTCTCTCTCTCTCTCTCTCTCTCTCTCTCTCTCTCTTCTCTCTCTCTCTCTCCTCTCTCTCTCTCTCTCTCTCTCTCTCTCTCCATCGCTCTCTCTCTCTCTCCACCTCCGTCTCATATCATCACAGCTTGTGAATACACTTCTTCTAGTGTAGTGTCCTGGGTAGATGGATATATATATATATATATAATATATATATATATATATATATATATATATATATATATATATATATATATATATACTTTCGCAAGTATGGCGTAATACAGATTTAGCAACCTCATGGGTTGGGATGGTTAGTTAGAAGTAGTCTCAATAGGAGCGATGTGACATTCGGCTTTGGAGCAAGTCTATGTAGTAAACGGGTGGATTATATACATATAAAAACAGAAGCATTCATCATCATCATCTGTCATTCCTGATTCGGAGCCTGCCTGCTTCATTCCCAGAACTCTATTGATCAGTCAGAAAGTAGACAACAGGGACCAGGATGCTAAGGGAGGGGGGAAAGTTAGAGGCATGGGTTGGTGTGTTAGCGGCTTCAGGCATCAATTGTAGGCCTATATTGTACACTGGAGAAAATACGACAGCCATGTGGTGTGGTGTGGTGTAGTGTAGTGTAGTGTAGTGTGGTGTAGTGTGGTGTGATGTAGTGTGGTGTGGTGTGGTGTGGTGTGGTGTGGTGTGGTTGTGTGGTGTGGTGTGGTGTAGTGTGGTGTGATGTAGTGTGGTGTGGTGTGGTGTGGTGTGGTGTATGGTGTGGTGTGGTGGTGTGGTGTGGTGTGGTGTATGGTATGGTGTGGTGTGGTGTAGTGTAGTGTAGTGTAGTAGAGTGCAGTGTAGAGTAGTAGAGTAGAGTAGAGTAAAGTAGAGTAGAGTAGAGTAGAGTAGAGTAGAGTAGAGTAGAGTAGAGTAGAGTAAAGTAGAGTAGAGTAGAGTAGAGTAGAGAAAAGTATAGTATAGTATAGTATAGTATAGTATAGTATAGTATAGTATAGTATAGTATAGTATAGTATAGTATAGTATAGTATAGTATAGTATAGTCAGTCCTATAGACGATTTCAAAAGGTAACAAGCGCGGATGGTGAGTATATACACAAGCGAGTAAGCATGCGCGCACGCAGGCACATATGCGCGCTCACACACACACACTCACACACACACAACACACACACACACACACACACCACTAATCTCCACAATCATTTAAAAACTTTCCATTTTTTCGCTCACAACACAGGATAGAAACCTAGACAACAAACAACACAGAAAAACAAACCAAAACAAACCAAAACAATAATAACAAAAACAAAACAAACAACACACACACACACACACACATACACACACACACACACACACACACACACACACACACACACACACACACACACACACACACACACACACACACCGCTCAATACATTAAAAAAACACACGAAATAAACGCTTACTCGTCAACAACAGAATAAGACACGAACCCACGAACTTTTAAACTTTAGGCTGGAAGCATACAAATCCTAATCACTTTGTTCTTCCTCGCACTGCAAAATGCCGTTTATAGCAAACCGATTCACTGCATGCACCACTACTGCTACTACTCTACTGCCTCTGCCTATGTTTATTATATCCCAAACACAATCAATGATGACTGCAAAATCGGCAGCAGTATGCTTTGTTACTGCGCTGTGTCGACTCAATGACATAACTTAGCCTAGAAACTGTAACCTGGGCCCCGCTACTTTAAGCGTTATGTGGCAGTGTGCTGTATCTTTCTAGGCGAGTCTGATTCTTGCAGTTTAAACAGTCTGTGTTCTATTCTCTGAGGGGGGGAGGGGGGGCGGGCGGAATAGGCCAGTGGTTTGAGCGTCGTGGACTCCCGATCCTGATCTGAGGGTCACTGGGGGTTGTGTGGTGGGTTCGGGTCTCTGTTGTGAAGATGGTCGTTGTTGTGGCGATGTGCTCTCCCCCCCCCCCCCCCCCCCCGGGCGGGGAGAGAGTGTGCGGGCCAAATTTCATGAAGAGAGATCTGCTGTGACTTGATATAATATGATACGATACAATTTTAACACGAATCCATACAATGCACTACAATACAATACATTACGATACGGTACAGTACGATACGATACGAAACAATACAGTATAACACGACGTATTAGTACTATTACTAGACAATACATAGTCAATACAATGTAGTGCAATGCAACACAATACAGTGCAATACAATGCAATACAATGCAATACAATGCAATGCGATACACCACAATACAACATGATGCAATAGAATGTAATACAACACAACAGAATACAACACAATGCAATACAACGAAATACAACACAACACAATACAATACAATGCAATACAACACCACACAACACCACACAACACAACACAACACAATACGAAGTTTCAGGGACTTAGCGGGAATGGAACCAC
>CM060328.1:10339231-10341731 GCA_030674155.1 Stramonita haemastoma | reverse complement strand
CGACCGGGAATCAAACTCGGGTCGTCAAATTGCCGGGGCAATGTTCTGACCACTAGGCTATCCCGTCCCCGTCATTAATCAACCAGAGAGGCACGGGATAGCCTGCTGGTCAGAGTGATGTCTCGTGATCTGCTGACCCGGGTCTGATTCTCATTCAAGTTGATATTTCCCTCCGGAGTTAACATCAGTGCCGACTCCACTCCCCCCTAAAACCCTTCAGACGAGACTATAAACCGAGGCCTGGTGTTGCGAACGCACGCAGAACACCTTACGTACACGTTAAAACTGTTCCGTTTTTCAGAAGAGTAGGCCACTGTGTGCCGGTGGGAAGGGATGACAAAATTGACAAACCTGCATACACACGGGAGCTGGATGTAAAAAAAATAATAATAAAAGAGCACACGAGAGCTTATTCCATTATTATCGAAATAAAAGAATAAAAGAAAAAAAAAAGAGAAAAAAGGAATTTCAGTTTTTGATACACGATCCAACTTCAAAATGTATTTAATCCTAAAGCCTGGCTGGCAAAACAATTATTCGACAGCTGGTGCAACCCTTTTCCTTCATCCTCTCCATCTTTAAAAAAAAAGAAAACATCCTAAGAATAGATTTCAGTATTAATCTTCAACCTGATCGTTTTTCATCCATGGCAAATACAAAGCCCCCTGTGAGAAACACAGGATGTCAGTCAGTATGAATAGCATCTCCACCTTCTGGAAATTCTGTGCTAGGAATTCCCCCCCTTTTTTTTTTACATTCCTCTCTTTGTTTTTGCCTTGTTCCTTTTTATTCTTCCCACTTCTTTGTTTTTCCCTTTTTTTTCTCCCACTTCTTTGTTTTTGTCTTCTTTTCTTCCTGCCACTTCCTTCTTGTCTATTTTTTGTCTTCTTGGTCCATTCTCCTGCTTGTTTTCCCCATCAGTAAGACTTTAACTGATAAAAGATAACAATTCTCTCCCGCACAGGTTATATGCACTGGGCCTGACTTGTCACGCACTTAACGGCAGCACAACGCATTTTCGCTTATATTATATGACAAACCACAATACATGCTGTCTGAGTCTTGGACAAGAAGGAAGAAAAAATCCGAATCACCTGCATGCACCATAAAATGTACAAGACTGAAGTGAGTTGATGGGGGGAGGAGAGAGGAGAGTTGATGGGGACGAGAGGGGAGAGTTGATGGGGAGGAGAGTGGAGAGTTGATGGGGGGGGTGGGGTGGAGAGTTGATGGGGAGGAGAGTGGAGAGTTGATGGGAAAGAGAGTGGAGAGTTGATGGGGAGGAGAGAGGAGAGTTGATGGGGAGGAGAGAGGAGAGTTGATGGAGAGGAGAGTGGAGAGTTGATGGAGAGAGGAGAGTGGAGAGTTGATGGGGAAGAGAGTGGAGAGTTGATGGAGAGGAGAGTGGAGAGTTGATGGAGAGGAGAGTGGAGAGTTGATGGGAAGGAAGGAGAGGAGAGTGGAGAGTTGATGGGGAGGAGAGTGGAGAGTTGATGGGAAGGAGAGAGGAGAGTGGAGAGTTGATGGGAGAGAGAGAGTGGAGAGTTGATGGGGAGGAGAGAGGAGAGTTGATGGGAAGGAGAGTGGAGAGTTGATGGGGAGGAGAGTGGAGAGTTGATGGGGAGGGAGGAGAGAGGAGAGTTGATGGGGAGGAGAGGGAGAGTTGATGGGAAAGAGAGTGGAGAGTTGATGGGGAGGGAGGAGAGAGGAGAGTTGATGGGAAAGAGAGTGGAGAGTTGATGGGAGGAGAGTGGAGAGTTGATGGGGAGGGAGGAGAGAGGAGAGTTGATGGGGAGGAGAGTGGAGAGTTGATGGGAAAGAGAGTGGAGAGTTGATGGGGAGGGGAGGAGAGAGGAGAGTTGATGGGAAAGAGAGTGGAGAGTGATGGGGAGGAGGAGAGTGGAGAGTTGATGGGAGAAGGAGGAGTGGAGAGTTGAGGGGAGGGAGGAGAGTGGAGAGTTGATGGGGGAAGAGAGGAGAGTTGATGGGGAGGAGAGTGGAGAGTTGATGGGGAGGAGAGTGGAGAGTTGATGGGGAGGAGAGTGAGAGAGAGTTGATGGGGAGGAGAGGAGAGTTGATGGGAAGAGAGGGGAGAGTTGATGGGGAGGGAGGAGAGAGGAGAGTTGATGGGGAGGGTAAAGGAGAGTGGAGAGTGATGGGGAGGAGAGTGGAGAGTTGATGGGGAGGGAGGAGAGAGGAGAGTTGATGGGGAGGGTAAAGGAGAGTGGAGAGTTGAGGAGGGAGGAGGTGGAGAGTTGATGGGAGGGAGGAGGAGAGGAGAGTTGATGGGGAGAGGTAAAGGAGGAGTGGAGAGTTGATGGGGGAGGAGAGTGGAGAGTTGATGGGAAAGAGAGTGGAGAGTTGATGGGGAGGGAGGAGAGAGGAGAGTGATGGGGAGGGTAAAGGAGAGTGGAGAGTTGATGGGGAGGAGAGTGGAGAGTTGATGGGGAGGGAGGAGAGAGGAGAGTTGATGGGGAGGTAAAGGAGAGTGGAGAGTTGA
>CM060328.1:10329231-10331731 GCA_030674155.1 Stramonita haemastoma | reverse complement strand
GAGCATTCGCTTTCCCCAAGCTATTGTTAAACAGCATCGAGCGTCGTTACCAAGTGGATGGGTGACCGTTTGCGCGCCTTGGCTACAGTACAGTCCCCCAGTTCACCCAGCGGTTAATGGGTATCTGCCGTCTTTATAGTCAAGGAAGGTACAGAAAAACAGCGAGGGAGAAAAGACTACGGGACAGAAAGAAAGATAGATAGATGACAGACAGACAGACAGACAGACAGACAGACAGATAGATAGATAGATAGATAGATAGATAGATAGATAGATAGATAGATAGATAGATAGATAGATAGACAGACAGATAGATAGATAGAAAGATAGATAGAAAGATAACTGTAACTAATAATTGTACCCTCAACCCACCATTCGCCCAAAGATGACATCAAACACAACCCCCTCCAATAACATAATTGCGCAATGCCAGCATTCGCTCTGAGATGACATAATTACACTGTAATCCTAACATTTCCCCAACAAGGAAATAATGACACAATCCCCCAAATCGGCGGTGTGCTGTTTACATGAGCTCAATATCAGCCCCAAATTATAGTGGTGGCATACCGACGTGACATTTATAGGCAATGATAGGCAATAATTAACAGACATTGTTTTCAAACAGTGTCGAGAGATGTGTGCCTTCACAGCACTTTATTCTTTAACATGAACACAGTAGTGGCATTTCTCTCTGCTTCATATTCACATTATTCGTTTTGTTGTTATTGTTATTGTTAATGTTATGCATATTTTTGCTGCTATGGTATAGGACAGGCACTTTAAACTTGAATTTATTATACATGCACTTCAGTTAAATGTATGTTTGCTGATCCACTATTGAAGATCTCTGTCTCTGTCTCTATCTCTCTCTGTTTCTTTCTGTTTCCCTTTGTCTCTGTCTCTCTCTCTGTCTCTCTCTCTCTCACAAACATACACACACGCACGTGCGCGCGCACACACACACACACACACACACACACACACACACACATACATACACACACACACACACACACACACACACACACACAAGGAAACACACACACACGAAAATAAATAGTACACACACACACACACACACTCTCTTTCTCTCTCGATACATTATTGTTTTTTATTATTGTTTTTCATTGTTGTTTTTGACATTCCCTAGTCAGGGCAAGGGTCGGACAAAAAACAAAAAGTATGAAAAAAAGATAGATCATTCATTCATTCATTCACTCATTCATTCATTCATTCATTCTGTCTGTCTGTCTGTCTGTCTCCTCCACCCTCTCTCTCTCTCTCTCTCTCTCTCACACACACACCACACACACACACACACACACACACACACACACAGACACACACACACACACACACACACACACACACCACACACACACTGTTAATAACTCAACACCCCATCCACCCCACCCTCCTTTCCTCCTCTACCCTACCTCGCAGCACATACAGTGCAGTGTAAATTGTAACTGATCTTATTTGCAGGCACCGCCACACTATCTCCAAATATGCTATAAAGATAGTACTAGACATGATGTGTGTGTGTGTACACGTGTGTGTGTGTGTGTGTGTGTGTGTGTGTGTGTGTGTGTGTGTGTGTGTGTGTGTGTGTGTGTGTGTGTGTGTGTGAGAGAGAGAGAGAGAGAGAGAGTGTGTGTGTGTGTGTGTGTGCTGTGTGCGTGTGTGTGTGTGCCCGCGCGCGCGCGCGCCGCGCGCGTGTGTGTGTGTGTGTTTGTGTATGTGTATGAGTATGTGTGTGTGTCCGCGTGCGCGTTTGTGGGTATGTGTGTGTGTCCGTGTGTGCGTCCGTGTTGTTGTTGTGTTGTTGTTGTTGTGTTGTGTTGTTGTTGTTGTTGTTGTTGTTGTTGTTGTTGTTGTTGTGTTGTTGCTGCTGCTGCTGTCTTCGGTTTCATGTATGTTCAATCTTGTCTTAGTGATAGTAGACGAGAGGAAAGAGAAAGGGGGAGTGTGTGTGTGTGTGTGTGTGTGTGTGTGTGTGTGTGTGTGTGTGTGTGTGTGTGTGTGTGTGTGTGTGTGTGTGTATGCGTGTGTATGTATGTGTATGCGCGCGCGCACGTGCGTGTGTGTGTGTGCGTGCGTGCGTGCGTGTGTGTTGTGTGTGTGAGTGCGCATGCGTGTGTGTGTGTGCATAATTATGTACACGTGTGTGTATGTGATTTTAAAAAAAATTGATTTATTCTTTTATATCGAGGATAATGGAGTATGTGTATGTGTGTGTGCGCGTGCGCGTTTAAGTGCGAACGCGCGCAAGTGTACATGTGCGTGAGAAAGCATATTATACAAAAGCATTATGGGGTGGCAGGGAGAGAAGATTATGTTGACAATTCAGCTATGCGGCCACATTCCAGAGAAAGAAAGAGAGAGGGCTGACATCATAGAGTGACAGTGTCGCAATGTCAGGACTTTCACATTGAGCACTGAACTGCACTTTCCGATTTGCAGTTCTATGTTTACAGATCTCTCTCTGTCTCTGTTG
>CM060328.1:10319231-10324231 GCA_030674155.1 Stramonita haemastoma | reverse complement strand
GGTAAGAAACAGTTCTCCCCCACCCCCACCTCGGTGAAGCACCAGATTTGTAGCCTAGGCCTATTTGACAAATTTCCATTTCAGCTCCAAGTCGCCCCACCTATAGCCTCGCTGTGCAATAAACATCTAATTTCCCCCATGAGTGTGTGGCGCGGCTCTGATGTCGCAATGCCTGTGTTGACAGATCCCCCACTCCCAGTGTCGTGACAGGATTACTCCATCCAGCAAACAACCTGAAATGAACTGACAATTACAAGAAACGCAGTTTACAGGATTCCCAACCACTCCTATGAGGGACTGTTTTCAACAAAGATTAAACTGATGTCATACCATATGTCATGTCATATCCCTGTGCATACTTTTTGACAGCAGTCTTGTGCGCTACAACCTCCCTGTCTTTAATAAGTTTTTGTTTGTCACAGAGCTATCAGGAGAGTGATAAAAAAAAACCGTTCTCATAATCATGTATACATTCAATTATTTGGAGATTACACATAAGCAGTATGAAAACTCAAGTTCCAATTCCAAAGCTTTAACGCCAACTGCTTATAGAAACAATGACAATGACTTGCAGAAGTGATGGGCGGGCCAGTCAGTTCGATGAACGGCAGTTACAGTTGTAGGACTGCGGTTATCCAAGCTGACTACGGTTGTCCAAAGAAATCTCGTTCAAAGAAATCATCCGACAGCGGTTCATCCACTCCACGCTTATGCGATCGCACTTAACCCTTCCCCCAATACAGTATTCACAACTGACAAATCTATGCGAAAAAGCGCGAGACAGTGAATGATTGGGCATAAATGAGCTGCATTATCAATCAATCGTATAGGCGGTTCTTAGTGGCTGATCCACTTCACAAGGAAAAAACGTTGAGAATGAGGAAGGAGATCAACTGGATATGCCTCTCTAATTGGAGGAAGAGTAACAGTACAAAGACAGATCTGTATCACTGCACAGTGGAAATTCCCTTCTTTCTTGTTTTCTAACATAGCAAAGGCAGGTTTACATTGATATAAAAAAAAAAAAGAGTTTATCAGAAGTGACCTTCGATCAAAATATTGACCTAAAATCTGCAGGTGCCAAGATGATAACGTTTGCCGACTGTAATGGACGGATGGTCCTATGGCTCTTGCTTGCATAACACTGCATTGCTTGAGGACCAGCTGTAACATTATCATGCCCAACGCTGGGTGTTGGTTTTTAGGATGGCCCGCAGCGCCTTGTGGGATGTCTTCTGGTTACCACAGTCCCTAAATTGGATAGCTTCACTGGGACTATGATATAACCAAACACAAACAAACAAAAAATCAACGGCCCTCACACAAAAATTAAAATTTCAATTGTTCAGCGGATGACATCTTTGGGTCACCATAACGCAAATCCTCTGACAGTGATGCAATCACTGTTTGATCAAAGCGGCTCCGGTGTGTATACATGCACATCACTGCGCTCCCTTTAGTGCATGCTCGTTCACACTTCTGTCCCCTTGTAGTCAGAAAGTGGTGACGTCACCGGCTAATGCACCGAACAAAGGTGACAGACATAACCTCTGTATTATTCACTAACTGACCACTATCAGCTTTTTTTTCACCATGAACTGGGGTAACAAAGCTATGCAGGTATTATTAATTATTGCAGTGAGGTCACCATTATCCGGGTTCAGAGGGATTGAACTAACTACTACCCCTTCTCCCCCCCCCCCCCAAAAAAAAAAAGAAGCTAGACTGCCAGAACTATATTGATTTAATGATTTTTTCTTCTATTATTTATTCTTTTGTTTCGAGGATAATGGAATAAGCACTAATGAGCTTTTTACATCCAGTCCCCGTGTGTATGCAGTTTTGTCATTTTTTTCATCCGTTCCCACCGGCACACAATGGCCTACTCTTCCAAAAAGCAGAACAGGTTTTAACGTGTGCGCAATATGTTATGCGCGCGTTCGCATAAGGGACCTCGGTTTAGCCTAAAGTCTCATGCGAAGGACTTTTGGGGGAGTGGAGTCGGCACTGATGTTAGCTTCAGAGGGAAAATCCTCTTGAACGAGAATCGAACCTGGGTCAGCAGATCACGAACGCAATGTTCTGACCACCAGGCAACCCTGTCCCCAGAGATGTCAGCAATACCCTCGTTCAGAAGGATTGAACTAACGATCGCCCGCTCTCCTTCCAAATAGAAATTAGAATGCCAGGACTACAGTGACTAAAGGAAAGAGGTTTGAAAGAAAGCGAATCTACACAAATAGAAAAGCACCGCTCGCTGACATGAATACTAATACATGATAAAAAAGGGAGTCCCAATATTCGAAGTTTTAACAAAGGGAAAACACACTGCAAAGTAAATGACCTACAGAGTCCTAGAAGGTGCTGAAGAAGAAGAAGAAGAAGAAGAAGAAGAAGAAGAAGAAGAAGAAGAAGAAGAAGAAGAAGAAGGAGGAGGAGGTGGAGGAAAGAAGGTACTGGTGTCAAACAATAACTATGAATTTTTAAAAAGAAAAAAAAAACTGAATAAAAATATTCATTCTGGCGTTGGTCGATCTTCAGGATTAGATTAGATTACAAACCTACTAGTGTCTTAATTCCCCCCGTATTTTGCAGACAGAAGATCAAAATATGCATATTAAAGATCCCATAATTCATGTCAGCGTTCGGGAGATTATATTAAAAAAAAACAACGAATTTACCCAGCATGCATCCTGCACCTGGAGAAGAACAAACTCCACCACTAGGTTCAAGTTTCCCAAGAAGCTAGAGAGAGAGAGAGAGAGAGAGAGAGAGAGAGAGAGAGAGAGAGAGAGAGAGAGAGAGAGAGAGAGAGAGAGAGAGAGAGAGAGAGAGAGAGAGAGAGAGAGAGAGAGAGAGAGAAAAATTCAGAGCTACATCCCCAAACGACTCTTCAGGGACTTGGGAGAGAAGAGAGAGAACAGATACTGCCCACACTGACTGGAACTATACCATCGACCTCTACTACAACCCTCCCCCCCCCCCCACAACCCCCCCAATTTCCCTCCTCTACTCTCCCCTACTCCTCCCCACCTCCCTTTTTTCTGTTCTGTCCTCCTCCTCCTCACCCCCTCCCCCCTCTCCCCTACTGACCATCACTGGCACGTGAGGGGATGAGGGCCCATGTCAATGGCCTGTGTATTGATTCCTGTTGATTGATTGGCAGGACCAATCAGGTACATGGGCAGTTTCCTGGTTCTTTCTCTCTCTCTCTCTCTCCCTTTTACTCATTCCTCCCATCTTGTCTGACTGTGGAATGTTTTAGGATTGTGTCGAATCAAAGAAGTGTGCGCGTCCCATTTTTTTGCACACCGTGAAAATTGATTTTTCAAATTTCAGGCGGAAAGAGAGAAGTTTGTAATTTGTTTTTGAAGTGTGGAATGGGGGTTGATTGTTCAGTGGTGGACTTGAAATGTACACAAAGGAAAAAAGGTTTTAAAACAGGTATATACACACACATGCACGCACACACACACAAGCACATGCACGCACGCACACACACACACGTGCACATGCACGCACGCACACAAAGCTTTGAAACATTAAATTTTTGTAATGAAAAAGTTGTCATACAGCACGTCGCAATAAAAAAAAAAAACGTAATCAAATTTAAAAAGAGAAAAATCACCTTTGTGGAAACAGATGTCTTTAGTCATGGAAAGAGAAATGTAAATTAATAGGGGAAAAAATGGAAATGTTCATTAAAGGGGAAAGAAATGGAAATAATAGGGAGACATACATGAAATTGTTTATTGGGATAAGACAGCGGAATGTTCATCAAGGAAAAAATAGGCAAACGTTTACTATCAAAACAGAAATGCTCACAACGGAAGAAGACAACAACCTCGCCATTAAAGTTGAAATTAAATACAGGCGAAACAGAACTCTTTGCTACTGTAACAGAGTGCAGATATTTGGTCTGCCGCATCTCTGTACAACTTCTCGGCAACGACAGCACGGTCAGACAGGACGGCTTTCGACCACCCCCCAACGATACAGAACGTCGCACAATTCACAGGTGTAGATCTAAATTTAGATCCACGACTCTGCGATTGGAATTCCGATCGCATGGGAAGTAATCTAATTACCGCCCCGCCACACTTCATAAAAGATATGCAATGTTTATTGGAAGGAGAAGACATACTCAACTGCAGAAAAAGAAATGTTTCTTATGGAAAAAAGTTCAAAATATTCACAATAGAACAATTAAAATATTCACAACGAAATGTTTCCAATAAAAAGATAACATTTTCACACAAAAAAACTGATCCAGATATAGAGGAAAAGTTAATGTCCACATGGGAAAAATTGCTTTTAATGTAAAACATAAGTCTATACAGTGATAAAAACGGATACTCCCAGTGAAAAAGAAAGACGTTTGCTTTCACAAAAAACTTTTTTTAAGTTCACAAAGAAATGAAAGTTGTTCCGAAAGACAAAAGGCAATATTTAGTATAAATATAAGATTTCATATTATGGAAAGGGATGCTTTTACAAATAATAAACAAAAAGATAGTCACGGAAAGAAAAAATCTTCACCACTCAAAGAGTTTCTTTTTGGTTTTTGGTCTGTTTGTTTTTTTGTGTGTATTTTTCAACATTAAAAATAAAAGTTTTTGCTCTTTTATTTTGTTCCTCAGCTAGAGTTCCGAGGTTTAAGCAATGGTGCAAGTTTGTGTATGCGACCGATTTTGCCTACCATGAAGGTAGCCACATTCCAACTTCGGGGATGTATGTTTGGTATGTTCGTATTTCCGTAATTTAATGAACGCTGTCATAAATGACGTGTTATTTAACACGCATATTTGATCTTTTTCATGTATATATCGAGATGAAAGGAATTAAGGTACTGGCAGGTCTGCACTTGAAGTTGACATGGGAGATTGAAAAAATTCCAACCCTAACTTCACCATACGTTACCGAGATTCGAACTCACGACTTCATGGATCCTTGGGATTGACGTCAAACGGACTTAACCACTGGGCTGGATTCTCCATCGA
>CM060328.1:10304231-10309231 GCA_030674155.1 Stramonita haemastoma | reverse complement strand
ACACACACACACACACTGGGATTCCCAAACTAGACATAGATAGGCTATTAGCGGCACAGCAGATTACAAAATTTAAATAGACTCTGGACAACAAAGGAGCCACAGGAGGGGAGGTAATGATTTGACCTCAAGGTTATCTGACCCTACGTATGCCATCACAATACAGAGATGATGGAGAGAGAGAGAGAAGTAGAGAGAGAGAGAGAGAGAGAGAGAGAGAGAGAGAGAGAGAGAGAGAGAGAGAGAGAGAGTCTGTGGGTGCATGTGCGTGCGTGGGTGCGTGCTTTTATGTATGTGTGTGTGTGTGTGTTGTGGTGGGACCGTCACATAGATGCGCGCGCGCACACACACACACATGCACAAACACACACTACAAACACACACACAATCCATCTTGACCACTCTCATACTCTGTATGTAAGCATACACGCGTGTGTCCATCATGTCTGTTGCAAGCATTATTCAGCAAAGGATTATAAATTATTCAGAATGACCATGAACTTTGCTGGGGTCAGCAGCAGACAAGATCAAGAATTGCGAACTGGACAGACTGTACTGGACTGAACTGACCCAAGGCCGAGGGAATTATCAGACAAAAATCTATCGGTGGTTCAGAGGTAACGCATCTGCCTTGAAAGCGAAAAGTCCGGGTTTGAAGAAGTGTTGGGGTTCGATCAGAATTTGTGTCAGAAACTTTTACCCCCATCCACTATAGACCCAGGTGCTAGTCTTTTGGATAAGATGATAAATCATGGTCCTGTGTTGAGCACGTATTTAGCGCAGGTAAAAGAACCCACGACAAGAAGAGAGCTGTCCCTGACAAAAATTATGTAGAGAAAAGGTACTTTGATAGGGAAGCAAATACACATGCATATATACAAGAAAAAAAGAAAAAAAATTGGTGGGTGGCACTGGTCTTGCGGCGACACACTCTCACCATAGAGAGCAGTATGAATTTCATACAGAGAAATCAGCCCTGACTTAAAATGTATACAATAAATACACTACAATACACTTCAATACACTTTAATACACTTCAATGCTCTATACTACACTACACTACACTACACTACACTACACCACACTACACTACACTACACTATACTACACTACACTACACTACACTACACTACACTACACTACAATGCAATATGGGGACGGGATAGCTCAGTGGTCAGAGAACTTGCTTGCCCCAATCTAAGATAAAGCAGCGTCGAGCGTGGTTATCAAGTGCGTGGGTGACCGTTTGCGCGCCTTGGCTTCAGTATAGTCCTCCAGTTCAACCAGCTGCAAATGGGTACCTGCCCTCTTTGGGGTCAGGGAAGGTAAAGCAGCGAGGGAGAGGAGATGGGCACCGCCCTCAATATGCTGGCCCCCTAGAGAAGCTGAGGTTTCTGACGCCTCACTCCCCTACGACCACTTAGGTAATGAGACACCTTTACCTTCTTTTTTTTACAATATAATATAATACAACACAATACAATGCAACACAACACAACGATACAACACAATACATTCTAATACAGGACTGACCCACTTGTCACGACACACATTAACTGGCCTTGACTGTATGCATGCATGTAGGTAGGTAGGTAGGTAGGTAGGTAGGTAGAACTAGCTATTGACCCAAGAGGACCGGACAGGCCACAATGTACCACCATGGTCATTACACCGTGTAAGGAAATGACCAGCGAAGTGGAAGGGAAAGGCTGCTCAAACAGAGTACAGGCTTCAACCTCAGGTGTTTGGGAGAAGTGTGTGTGTGTGTGGGAGGGTGGGGATTGGTTAATGAGTGTGTATGTGTGTGTGTGTGTAGGTAGGTAGGTAGGCAGGCAGGTAGGTAGATAGGTAGGCAGGTAGGTAGGTAGGCAGGTAGGTAAGTAGGTAGGTAGGTAGGAAGGAAGGAAGGAAGGAAGGAGGGAAGGAAGGAAGGAAGGAAGGAAGGAAGGAAGGAAGGAAGGAAGGAAGGAAGGAAGGAAGGAAGGAAGGAAGGAAGGAAGGTAGAGCGATTTTGCTCAGAGGACTGGAATGGCCCAATAAATATCCCATGAAGGTAGCCACTGTTTTTCTTTCTTTTGGTTGTTCCTTGGTTAGCTTAGAACTCCAAGGTTCACCAATGGTGAGGTGGTGCGTATGAGACTGTTTCTGTATAATATCCACCCATGAAGGTAGCGCATTCTGACTTCAGGGATGTATGCTGGTGTGTTCGTGTTTCCAGGATTGCCAGGATCTTTAGCGTGCACATTTGATCTTCTACATATGGGATGGGGGATGATGGATACGTAGATTTAAGGGATGGGGTATCTTATTCCAATCTCCCCTCTCTCTCTCTGTATTATATATCTTATATATATTATATATATTACTATCTATATTTTTATATATATATATATATATATATATATATATGGAATGAAGGTACTGGCGGGTCTGGACTTGAAGTTGGCCTGAAAGTTTGTAAAAAATGCCCACCAATAATTCGCCAGACGCCACTGAGAGTATCACAACAAATGAAGCCGAAGACAGGGCCACTCAAAGTAATGACATCAACCACATAGCTTCAAATGCCAAGGTCCGCAATGGGAAAAAGTGATAGGGGTGGGGGTGAAGGCTGGTGGTGGTGGTGGTGGTGGTGGTGGTGGTGGTGGTGGTGTGTGTGTGTGTGTGTGTGGTTTTGTGTATGTTGTATGTATGTATGTATGTATGTATGTATGTTGTGTTGTGTGTGTATGTGTTTTATGTATGTATGTATGTATGTATGTATGTATGTATGTATGCTATATTGTATGTACGCTATTGAACCAGAGAGTCGAATGTCCATCAACCTGGCCAAACCGTGAGAAATGAGATGAAGCAGAAGACAGGCACGCAACCACAGGCACCTAGTAAATATCACATCACAGCTTTTAATGTCAAGGTCGGTCGGTGGTTTACCAGTGGGGGTGGGGTGGGGGTGGTGGGGGGTGGGGTGGGGGAGTAGTAATAGTGTGTATGGGGGTGGGGGTGGGTTTAGATGGGGTAGGGTGGGGGTGGGTCAATGGTGTTGTGGGATGGGTGGGGTGTGGTGTGGGGGTGTGGGGTGTTGTGTTGTGTTGTGTTGTGTGTGTGTGTGTGTGTGTGTGTGTGTGTGTGTGTGTGTGTGTGTGTGTGTGTGTGTGTGTGTGTGTGTGTGTGTGTTTTAAAGGGGAGTGGGGGCTATGTGTGTGTGTGGCATGATTTTTTTACAAAAATTGATTGTGCACAGTAGGATTTTTTTCATAATTGTTCTGTTTGTTTAGATCGCTGTTCTGTTTCTGAATCATAACATAACAGAAAAATTGTAATCTGTTCATATGTGGGGTGTATTGTATTCCTTGCGATCGGGATGCAATGTGCGTCGTGGGGGTGAACGTTTGGATCCACACCTGTGATTGTGCGACGTTCAGTATCGTTTGGGTGTTCGAAAGCGTCTTGCATGCACTTTGCCCGTAGCGGTAAAATAGTATTATGCAGCTTTTTTAAGCACATTCCCATGTCTGACGTGCTGTCTTCTGAAGTTGTACAGACGCGCAAACAAATATCTGCACTCTGTTTCAATACAAACTCTGAATTTCTTAGTACAGTTTCCAAAATCATCAACATTGAACACGAAATTTCTTCTGAAAAAAAAGACACTATTTTATAACAAGTTATCCCAGTTGATTGTAACAGAGTGGATAATATATCAATATTTGATCTGCCACAACCCTGCACAACTTCTTGGCTACAAAACACGATCCCACAGTAAGATGTGACAGATCAATTTAATTTCTACACTTGTGAAAATGCAGCTCGAGCAGGATGGCATTGCAAGAGCGCGAGTAAGGGCTGTTATTTATATTATTATTTATTTATTCATTCTTTATATGGGTAACAGAATAAGCAATCATTGCTTTTTTTCATCCGCGTCCCCGTGTGTATGCAGTTTTTGTAATGTCATTTCACGGCACACGATGGCCTCACAAAAGCGGACAGATTTAAAGTGTGCGCAGAGTTACTGCGTCGCACGGGGCCTCGGTTTAAGGGCATCGAAGGACTTTGGAGAGTGGTCGCACTGATGTTACTCAGGAAGACATTCTCGACGGACTCGAACCGGGTTCAATTGCCAGCGCAATGTTCTGACATAGGTTCGCCTTTAGAGCAAGGCAAGGCAATTTTCTATTCGAGGATAATAAATAAGCACTTGTGTGCTTTTTTACATCCAGTCCCACCCTTTTCATGGATAACATCAAGATAAAAAGATACTAAACAATAATATTATACGCAGTACCAAACAACATAGAAGAAATAAGGACACTATATAAATTGTAAGGTAATAAAAATGCACTCATTCAGAAACGAAAATCAGAAGTCACAATAAAATGAATTTGATTATTAAAGAAAAAAAAGAAAAGAAAGAAAAAACATAATCAGTGCATGTGACAAAAGAACTGGGGGATACTGACTTGAGCATCAAATAGGCAGGTCAGTTATGCTATCCATCCCACTAGTGTACCTCGTGGGGACGCGGTACGGGTTAGAGCGATGGTGGATGTGACAGGAAGGTAATTGGATTACCTCCCATGTGCGGTCAAAGACCTGTCTTATTCCAGCCTCGTGTGTCTAAATCGGGAGACACCTGCGAATTGTGCGAAGCTCTGTTTCCTTGGGTGGCTGTTTTAATGCCCACAATCGCCTGTAATTGTTAGGCTCCTGCAGTAAATGGAGCTCTAACTTTACTGTTCGGATTGTGCTTAACAGCTGAGATGGTTTTCAAGAGTCGCGGCAGTACGAATAAGTGTCTCCACTGTGTTACATGATAATTACACTGAATTACAACCATGCAGCTACAATATTGTGTAATGCGATACGAAGTAACACTGAACTTATAACAGATCGCACTAATGACAAGACACTGATGCAGCTCATACAAAGAAGCCAAAGGAACGATATTGACACTATTCATTAATCTTGTTTATCTTTTTTTTTCTCGAGCATTATTT
>CM060328.1:10286731-10294231 GCA_030674155.1 Stramonita haemastoma | reverse complement strand
CCAAAAAGAATCCCATAGGGGAAAACGGTACCACAGCACCAGTGGTCTAGACATAATGAATCTATCTAGAAAACTAGAAATTGTTGGTTCGGCTCCCTGTGTAAACCCCAATGTTCTTTCCCCCTCCCCCCTTCTTTATCTACTGTACTAGACCTTGAGTGGTGGTCTGGGTACTGGTCTTTCGGATGAGGTACTAAATTGAGATCAACTCTGAGTGTGTATGAGAGATATATTTAGAGCAAGTAAAAGAACCCGTGGCAAGAAGACAGTTGTCCTTGTAGGATAAAAAGCCACTCTCGACGTAAAACAAATACAATTACTGACATGGTAAAAAAAAAAAAAAAAGGAAACCAAATTATGGGTGGCGCTAATAGTGTGGCGTCCTACTCGGAAAAAGCAGCTCAAATTCCATGCGGTGAAATCTGCCTTAAATGAAAAAGCTGTACAATAATTGTAATGTGTGATATCTAATACTTCCTGGGTTCTTTATAATGCTTGACATAGATGGGCTTTGAGAGGTTTGACTTGCCGTGAAAAAAACACCAACTCAGCGCACTAGTGCAATTAGATTCAAGTTTAGATTTATAAAGGTCTAAGATTTATTAGTGTTAAATGTGTTTTTATTCACTGCTAAACAAAATTTCTGTGTATAGAAGTGGGGTGTGTGTGTGTGTGCGTGCGTGCGTGCGTGCGTGCGTGTGTGCGTGCGTGTGTGCGTGCGTGCGTGCGTGTGTGTATGTGTGTATGTGCATACAAAACTCCGCAGCTCGTCTGGTCCTCAGAAAGAAAAAATCTGAGCACATTACCCCTCTCTTGCAATCTCTTCATTGGCTGCCCGTACCACAGAGAGTAAACTACAAGATCAATACCCTCTGTTACAAATGTCTCCACAATACTGCACCCTCCTACCTCTGTGAATGTCTTCACTTGTACACACCTTCTCGCTCCCTCCGCTCGTCGGCAGATACTTTGTCCCTAAGAACACCCAGATTTAACCTATCTACCGTTGGCCGCCGCTCTTTCTCTGTTTCCGGTCCATCGATGTGGAACGACCTTCCTCTCTCCCTCCGACAAAAGCCTACTTATGACACTTTTAAATCCAACCTCAAGACACACTTATTTCAAACCTAAGTTTTTCTCCTTCCGCTTTCATCTCTTACCTGTCCCTGCCTTCAACATCCACCTGCCAAAGTGCATAACGTTTGTAGGTGTGTGTGCGTGCGCGCGCGTGTTGCGTGCGTGCGTGCGTGCGTGTGTGTGTGTGTGTGTGTGTGTGTGTGTGTGTGTGTGTGTGTGTGTGTGTGTGTGTGTGTGTGTGTGTGTGTGTGTGTGTACATTCGAATTTGTCAAAACTGTAAATAGTTGCTGATTGTGCGTCGTGTAGGTTGAATGCAAGCGCTTTGATTTGTTTTTGCAAGATATAGCGCTATACAAATTCCATGTATTTTATTATTATTATTATTATTATTATTATTATTATTATTATTATTATTATTATTATTATTTAACAAATATTACCTCTTATCATGTGCGTTCAAAATATATATGCCTATTTCTAATTAGTTGAGTAGACATGTTTTTAACCACTGCATAACAAATTTCCTTTGATAGAGAACAATAAAAGAAATTGAATTGAATTGAATTAATACATCTTCGGTTCTTAATAATCATCGACATAAATGCACTCCGACAGGTTTCAACTTGCCATAACAAAAAAAAAAAAAAATCAGTGCATACATCATTCCAGAGATTCCACAAGAAGTGAAAGGAGAGAGTCACGCCAAGTGGCAAGACACGTTAAGGACACGTTCCCCACTTAAGGACCCGGTGGCTGGCTAAACGCCTCTGACAGTCATCGATCACACCGCGGGCTGGCAGCCACAGTAACGATTAACACACCACCTGAATGGTCAAGCCATGTCAGCAACACTTATTCTTGCCGTTCCTTGGTAAACAGTGAAAAAACCAAAACAAATACAAACAATAACAATACCCTACCAGGCACGCGTGCACGTGCGCGCGCGCACACACAGACACAGATGCGCGCACACACACACACATACACACGCACGCAAGCACGCACACGCACACACACACGCACGCACGCACGCACGCACGCGGAACATCTTGCGCACACGTTAAATCCTGTTGCGCTTTTCGTAAGAGTAGGCCATTGTGTGCCAGTGGGAACAGATGACAAGATATACAAAAATGCATGCACACGGGGACTGGATGTAAAATAGAACACGAGTGCTTATTCCATTATTCTTGATATAAAAAATAGATAAATAAAATAAATACAACACACACAAACACACGCACACACACACACAAACACACACGCACACACACACACACACACACACACACACACACACACACACACACACACACACACACACACACACACACACACACACACACACACACACACACACTGGCATAACAGTTCCTGAGTAGGCGTAGAACAACAGTCGGACTCAGACAAACAAGGTGGAATTTCTCCCAGAAAACCGTATAATTAATTATACACCCCTGGAAAGTGTACCTAATGTATTTTGCGGGAATTTACTAGACAGATAAATTAAGGAAAAAATAAAAGCATTGAATTACACCAACTGGGAACAACAAGAACACTTCTTGCATTCATAAATAAATGAAAGGGACACTAAGGTCATCTTCTTCTTTTTCTTTCTTTCTTTCTTTCTTTCTTTCTTTCTTTCTTTCTTTCTTTCTTTTCTTTCTTCTTCTTCTTCTTCTTCCTTCTTCTTCTTTCTTTTTTTTTTTTTATTTCTTTCTTTCTTTCTTTCTACTTCTTCTTCGCAATTCTTCTTCTTTGCAATCCTTCTTCTTTTTTCTTCTTCTTCTTCTTCTTCTTCTTCTTCTTCTTCTTCTTCTTTGTTGTTGTTGTTCTTCTTCTTCCTTCTTCTTCTTCCTTCTTCTTCCTTCTTCTTCCTTCCCCTTCTTCTTCTTCCTTCTTCTTCTTCTTCTTCTTCTTCTTCTTCTTCTTCTTCTTCTTTTCCTTCGGTGAACGCTTAGGAAGGGATAGAAAGAGTAAATTCGTAGCACAAAATTCCCAGAAGTTGGGGATACTATTCATACTAACAGACCCCCCGGCATCCCCACGGGGAAAAGCTAAGATATATGGGCCAGGTGCTACTACGAAACCAAGATATATACTTCAAGAATACCATCTTTCAAAGCAAGACCGAGGGGAAAAGAACAAAGAAGAAAAAAAAAGGCAGACCACTAGCTTCTCTCCTTGGCAACATCACCACAGAATCCTGTGGCATGAGAATCCATGAAGTCAGCAGGGCCACTGAAGACTGGAGCAAAATAATGGAGAAGGAGGATCATGTCGGTGTTATTGGGTGCGGTGATACCGACAGGTGAGACTTGATATTATGCATTATGGCAAAACAACATCATGCACAGGGAAGCATATCAAGTTGCTATGTTTCGATACGGATGTATACAGCTGCTGTGTTGCTATGGTATTTGCAGCAGTCGGCTATTGGTCTGTTGGTTGGTTGGGATGGTAAGGTTCTATTCCAACAGGCAAACTAAAATTAATCAAACAATTGTGGATTTTTCCCGACTTGTGTAGCCAGAGTTTGGTTGTGCTAGCTTTGAAATGAAAGGATAACAGACGATGTAGCCGAGTGGTTAACACCATTCGACTTCAATCCCACATGTCCATGAAGCCGTGGGTTCGAATCTCGGTGGCGTCTGGTGAATTAAGGGTGGGGATTTTTACCATCTCCCATGTTGACTTAACGTGTAAATATGCTAATGCCTTAATTTACTTCATGTATATACACATGCAGAAGATCCAATATGCACGCTAAAGATCCCGTAATTCATGTAAGCGTTCGGTATGTTACGGAAACACGAACACACCCAGCATACATCCCCGAAGTCGGAATGCAGCTACCTTCACGGTGGGAGAAAACGGTCGCATACTCAAAGTCTTACCATTGGTAAACCTCAGAGCTCTAGCCGAGGAATACAATAAAAACCTGGAAGGATTGGGACCACACGCTGTCAGGTGTCATGCATTTCAAGGATGCCAAATGGATTCAGTTGTTCACATAAATTGACATTCACACCCAGCTAAAATTGCTTGGGGTTTTCAACGGCGACAATCATTTTATCTCTACCCAAGTCGTTCAGATGAAGACTTTGAAATTGGTCAGCAGAGCATAATTATGCAGGTCTTATACATTATATTTTAAACAAACAATAACCATCGCAATTTTCAAAAATCACATAAATAAATAAACAAATGAGATTAAAAATAGAGATACAAAATAAATTACCTCAGGTAAAGCGAACAAGAAAGAATGTTTCAAAACTTGCTTTCAAAATGAATTAGAAAAAAAAAAACAGGAAGGAGGAAAAAGCACCATATGAAAGTTCAAATATGATTGTGTGCGTGTGTGCGTGTGTGCGTGCGTGCGTGCGTGTGCGTGTATATGTGTGTATGTGTAGATGTGTGTGTGTGCTTGCGTGTGTGTGCGCGCGCGCGTGTGTGTGTATGTGTGTGTCTGTGTGTCTGTGAGCGTATGTCTATAACCTTTCGTTCATTTTCTTTTCAAACTAGACCTACTCTATCTCTCTTAAACTAAATGCTCAAAAAGAAACAACAACAACAATCACAAACACACACCCAAAGAATCGATCCGAACGTGTCTAAACTACGTGGCTAAACTGACAGCAATGTGAGGGGTTAGGTTAGCAGAAGATGGTCAGAAAAACCACAGAGAGAGCTTAGCCACCCCCCCCCCCCCCCCCCCCCCCCCCCCCCTGCTAAGATTGATCACCAAGATGCGCACTGAGTCTGTCAGATCCCTACTTCCCGGAGCAAAGATGATAGTACCATCCGCACTGGCTAGTCACAAAATGCTACACGCACACACGTACACGTATCAAGCTCGTGCGAGCACACACATACACACACATCAGGCTCGCGCACGCGCACACACACATACAGACACACACTCACACACACTGGCGCGTGCTCGCGCGCGCACACACACATACACACACAGACACACACCACACTCACACACACTGTCGCGTACGCACACACACATTTACACACATTCACACACAAATTCACACACACACGCACACACACACACATTTTCACACACACATGCACGCAGCCCTCCCCCTCAACACACACACAGACGCACACACATACGCATCAAGTTCCCTCGCACACACATCTCTCCCCCCCTCTTCCCTACACCACCGTCACCACTACACATCAACCAACCACTACTGACCACCACCACCACCACCACTACCACCACCATCACCACCACAACCACCATCATCATCACCACCACCACCACCATTGTAATCATCATTGTCATCAACTGATGGCTAAAGACTATGATTGTCTGGCACCAGACAAAAAGATGTACGGTGTCGACTTCCTGCGTTCTTGGCAGTGTAAGGAGAGAATGAATGAATGAATGAATGAATACATGAATGAATGAATGAATGAATGAATGAATGAATGAAGGAAGGAAGGAAGAAGGAAGGAAGGAAGGAAGGAAGGAAGGAAGGAAGGACGGAAGGAAGGAAGGAAGGAAGGAAGGAAGGAAGGAAGGAAGGAAGGAAGGAAGGAAGGAAGGAGGAATAATCTTTATTTTCCAAGGGTAATAGAGCAAGCATGCACGTACTTTTTTTTCATCCGGCCCTCGCCCTGAATAGGGAATATCAGCCCCCCAAAAAAAGAGAGAGGAGAGAAAGAGAGAGAGAGAGAGAGAGAGAAGAGAGAGAGAGAGAGAAGAGAGAGAAGAGAGAGAGAGAGAGAGAGAGAGAGATGAGAGAGAGAGAGAGAGAGAGAGAGGTGGAAGGACTTATACTAGAGAACACTACAAAACGCAGCAGTACAGTACAGTACAGTATACTACAGTACACTACAGTACACTACACTACACTACACCAGTATTCACCAACTCTATGTGCGTGTGTGCGTGCGTGCGTGCATGTGTGTCCGTCTGTCTGTCTGTCTGTGCATTTGTGTATGTACTTGCGGCGCGTGCGTGCTCGTGTTTGTATGTGTGCTGCATACTTTCCACGCCACTATTTAGGTAAAAGGTAAAGCTGTCCCATAACCTATCTGGTCATAGGGAAGCGAGGCATCAGAGACCTCAGCTTCTCTAGGGGCCAGCGTATTAAGGGCGGCGCCCATCTCCTCTCTCCCTAGCTGCTTTACCTTCCCTGACCCTAAAGAGGGCAGGTACCCATTTACAGCTGGGTGAGTGAACTGGGGGACTGTACTGAAGCCAAGGCGCGCAAACAGTCACCCATCCAGTTGGTAACCACGATCAATGTTGCTTAACCCTTAGCTTGGGGAAAGCGAGTGTTCTGACCACTGAGCTATCCCGTCCCCCTGTAAACAGTCTTAAGCGCTGGATAATCCGATAGTCTGCATGACAGGATTCAACACAATCCAGTCTGGCTGCTTATAGCTAGACAAAAAAGCCCCCGCTAAACCTTTTATATATCTCATTGTTTGTGTCTTTTTTTTTTCCAAAGACAAGGGAACCAAAACGCACATATGCACGTAAGCATGTAAGTACTCACACGCGCACACCTGCACATTCACACATTCGTACACTTGCATGCAAACTCACACACACAGACACACACATAGACATACACACACAGAGTCATACATACACAGACACACACAGACACACAGAACACAGACACACAGAGACACAGACAGACACACAGACCGCACACCAACAAGCACGCATACACGCAACACACACACACACACACACACACACACAACACACACAACACACACAACGCCATACTCCTGATAAGCAGAAATTTTCCCATCTAAAACAACTACAAAAATACAGAAAAAAACAACAGCAAAACAAACCAAAAAACAAATAACACAAACAAACAACACACAATCTCATGGGCTATTTTCATTATAATGTAAAAGCTGCTGAAACCGATTCCTGGAAAGTGTATTCTTTTGCACTTTTTCTTTTCGTCTTGTTCTGCTTTTGATTCATTCTTCTCTTACATGTTCATAATTTTTCTCATCTTAACACAATACAAATATCAAAAACTTACATTGCTACTATATTTCATTACATTCATATCTTAAACTCAAATATACGACCACACAAACATCAACAACATTCTTATCTTTCTTTTTTCATTTTATTTGTATCTTTCTATCTGATTTCTCTTTGAAAGTTTGTATTTCCTTTTTGCACTTCTCTCTTTTTCTTTCTTGGGTCTTGTTTGCTTTTGCTTTGTCTTTCATTGGATATTTTGTCTTTTATTACCATTCTTTTCTTTTTCTTTTCTTTCTTTTTTTTTTCTTTCTTTTTTTCTACATTCTTTATCTTTTATTTTTCTTTCCTTTCTCTTTTTCTTTATATTTCTTTTTCTTTCTTTCTTTCTTTTCTTTCTTTCTTTCTTTCTTTCTTTCTTTCTTACTTTCTTTCTTTCTTT
>CM060328.1:10276731-10281731 GCA_030674155.1 Stramonita haemastoma | reverse complement strand
AAACTAGAGACAGAAAGACAGAGACAGAAACAGACAGAACTAGACATACACACAGAGACAGAGGCAACTGTCAAAAGATTATTATTCCTTTCCCCTTTGAGTTTAACCAAATTAGGCGAAAGAAAAGCTATATAAAGCCTACTGGGTACACAGCGTGAAGACAGTCTTCCAAGCCACAACCACCTTTAAGACATTGATTTTCTGTCTCTGTCTGTCTGTCTGCCTGCCTATCTCTCTGTCTGTCTGTCTGTCTCTCTGGTTGTAAAAAAAAAGCACATGAGTGCTTATCCCATTATCCTCGATATAAAAGAATGAAATAAAAAAAAAACTAAATAAAAAATGTCTCTCTCACTCTCTTTGGGTTTTGTTTGTTTTGTTTTGTTATATTATTATTATTATTATTATTATTATTATTATTATTATTATTATTATTATTATTATTATTATTATTATTATTGCTTTTTAAAAGGGTTTTGTTTTTGTTTTGATAGTACAAGGGCTGGATGAAAACAAAGTATATGAATGCTTATCTGTAACCCTCGAAAAATAAAGATTATTTATTCAAAAATAAATAAAGATTATTCATCTATTCTCTCTGGTCCCTAATCAGAGAAAGGTTTGGATGAAAAAAAAATGCGAATGCTTATCTCTAGCACTTGAAAGATGGAATATCATTCATTCTATCATTCATCCCCCTCCCCCCTCCCGTTTCTCTGTCTCTGTCTCTCTCTGTCTCTCTCTATCTCTCTGTCTGTCTGTCTCTCTCTTAAGGAACACAGAATCTCTCTCTCTCTCTCTCTCTCTCTCTCTCTCTCTCTCTCTCTCTCTCTCTCTCTCTCTCTTTCTTTCTTTCTTTCTTTCTTTCTTTCTTTCTTTCATTCTTTCTTTCTCATACATACACACACACTTTATCTCCCTCCCCTCCTCTTTCTCTCCATAACACGGGAAAAAACGAACAAGAAGATTGAAAAACAACAATAGTAGAAAGATGAGGAGATAGGAGAAAATCATTGGAAAGCTTTTGATAAAATTAGGAATAGGATTTTTTTCTATGAACCTTTCTAAAACACAGGGTCAGGAATAGAATGAATGCCGTCCACGCGTACACGCACATTTGCTCATAGGCACGAATATGCGTGAATAATTTCAGGCGCATAATTATAATCGTGAGAACGCATGTATGTATGAGCGCGTGCGCACGCACAGACACACGGTTAGACAGACAGATACACACACACGCACGAACACGCACCACACACACACGCACAAACACACACACATGGACATACATGCGCGTGTGCGCTCGCACACTTCACATGCGCACGAATGAACACACATTCAAACACATACACACACACTCTCTCTCTCACACACACACAGACATACATACATGCATACATGCATACATATATATATATATATACACACAAACACACACACAAACACACACACGTACACAAACACGCACACACACACAGCCCCCCCCCCCCCCCCCCGACACACACACACACACACACACACACACACACACACACACACACACACACACACACACACACACACACACACACACACACACACACACACATCACGCAAAAGTGTCAGGGCGGAGGTCAGATAATAGGAAGAGGGTAAATGGCTAGGGGTGGGGGGTGATGGGTCTGCATGCCAAAACAGGGCAGTTTCCCAGATGGCCAGTGACCCCCAGAAAGGGCCCGGGTCTGTTGGGGATGGAGTCTTCAAAGGGCACGTCACCTGAGCCCTGGACATGGATTATCTCCCTGTGTGTCCACTCTGTCTGTCTGTCCATCTGTTTGTCTGTATGTCTGACTGTCTTTTTCTGTCTAATTGTCTGTCTGAATATCTTTTTTGTCTATTTGTCTGTTTTTGTTTGAATGTCTATTTGTTTGATGTCTGTCTGTCCCTCTGTTTGTATGTCTGTCTGACTGACTGTCTTTCTTTCTGTCTGTCTTTGTTTGTTTGTTTGACTTCCGGCCAGCCTGTCTGCCTACCTGTCAGCCTGTCTGTCTTTGTCTGTCTTTGTCTATCTGTCTGTGTCTATTTGTCTGCCTGTCTCTCTGTCTGCCCTTCTGCCTGTCTGCCTGGCTGTCTGTCTGTCTGACCGTCTGTCTGTCAGTCTGTGTGTCTGTGTCTTCCTGTCTGTGTGCCTGTCTGTTGTGTCTGCCTGCCGTCTTTGTCTCTGTCTTTGTCTGACTTGTCTTTCCTTCTGTTCGTTTGTCTGTCTGATTGACTATTTTTCTTTCTTTTTTTCTGTCCTGTGAGGTCAGGGTAATGGTTAATCAATACACATAAACAGAGCGCTCTGCTTTTTCCTTCACTACCCCCACTTCCATTACGATGGCACTAACCTCCCGCCTCCCCCCGCCCCACCCCCACCCTCCTTTCCACATCCGTGTCCAAACCGTAAACAACTCCATATGCATGCAAACGTGCGCGCGCGAGAGCACACATACATGTACAAACACACACACACAACACACACAACACAACACACACACACACACACACACACATATATATATATTATATATATATATATATATAATATATATGCACATAAACACACACACACACACACACACAACATACGCGCACGCGTGCTTGTGTGGGCATGAGCACGCACACATATGAACACACATGGTGATGGAATGGCAACCATAATGGTAATGGTAATGATTATTACAGTGATAAGAATATAGTGTGAATGATGATGATAATGACGATAGTGATGAAAATGGTAAAAGCAAGAGTAATATGGCAATCGTAATGGTACTACTACTATACTACTACTACTATACTACTACTACTACTACTACTACTACTACTACTACTACTACTAATGATAACAACAACAGCAACAACAACAAAGATATCATAAAAAATAAAACTTATTATTTTTTGTAATACACACGCGACACACTGCACAAACAAAATAATGGTAAAACATTCAAATAACACAAAATCTTCATCACTTTTCATAACCAAATGAAATATGATACAGCGTGATCATGTAAATCCTCCTTCCTCCCCACCCCACCCCCTTATTCCCCCCCCCCCCCCCGCCCCCGACAACACTTCTTTGTCGTCTGCACAATTCAAAGGACTAGCCCACTGTCCTGTTAAATGCCCTATACTGTCCACATCAGGCACACTCTGCTGCCATTTGGACGTGTCTGTCCTGTCCTATTCTGTCCTGCCCTGTCCCGTCCTGTCCCATTGGAGCGAATCTAATGGACTTTTAGACACATTCCAGTGCCAAGTCTGTTTTCTCTTTTTTGTCTGTCAAAGACAGAGAGAGAGAGAGAGAGAGAGAGAGAGAGAGAGAGAGAGAGAGAGAGAGGAAGAGAGAGAGAGAGAGAGAAGAGAGAGAGAGGAGAGAGAGAGAGAGAGAGAGAGAGAGAGGAGAGGAAGAGAAGAGAAGGGAAGAGAGGAGAGAGAGAGAGAGGAGAGGAGAGGAGAGGAGAGAGAGAGAGACAGAGAGAGACAGAGACAGAGACAGACAGACAGACAGACAGACAGACAGACAGAGACAGAAGAGAACAGACAGAGACAGAGAGATACAGAGACAGAGACAGAGACAGATACACAGAGAGAGAGACAGGAGACAGAGAAAGCGGATGGACACAATCTACTTAAACTTTCAAAGCTGCAACTTGAAGCCTTCAGGGAGTTGTCTTTCAGTGTGGCTGCCCCGACTGTCGGGAATGCTTTGTCAAACTCTTTCACAAATCTTCACCGATTCAACTCAGCTCAAATGTCTGTTTAAAAAACACATCTACACACGCACGCACGCACGTACGCACGCACGTACGCACGCACGCACACACACACAACACACTTACTTTTTTTTCTCTCTCTCCCCCTTCTCTCTCTTATTTCTCTATCTACCTCTCTTTGTCAGTCTGTCTCCCCCTCTCTCTCCTCCTCTCTCTACCCACCTCTCTCTATCTCTGTCTGTCTGTCTGTCTGTCTGTCTGTCTGTCTTTCTGTATGTATGTATGTATGTATGTCTGTCTGTCTGTGACTCCTCTGACTGTCTGTCTGTCTCTGTCTGTTGGTTGTGTCTTTGTGTAGCAGCAGAATAGGCAGCAGTCACGTTCGTTGTCGAAGTCGTGGAGCTACCAGCCAGAGGGGCCCTGCACTGCTGCTGGGTCACTTTTTTTTGCTGCCTTATCTTCTGTGATGTTCCTATCCCTGCTGCTCCCGCGCCGCTTGTTTCGATCTCCCCGCCACAGCCATACCCAGGTTCATTATGTCTCATCCTCAGGATCGGAAGTCCACCGGGAGCTCATCAATATCAGGCCGATGTGGGGCCACCAGCAGAGGGGCCATGCACTGCTGCTGGGTCACTTTGGTGGTGTTCAGTGGTGCCTGTTCTGAGCTATAATACGCAGGACACCACCTACTAAGCCCCCTGCTAACGACAGCATTAGCTCAGTCGCGGAGCCAGACTGAGTGAGACGCCCACCGAGGTGGCGACCACCACAATGTCCTTCCAACGACCATTCCCCCACAAACGTCCAACCCCACTTTTTATCATAGGATGATGAACAATGGTGATGAGGTTGATGAAATGATTCTGCTATGGAAGTGCACGTGTTTTGAGACTACTTGTCAAGGCTGTATTCTACGCTTACTTTCATACTAAATCCCGGCGTCAACCAACCCGAGAGATAAAGACACCTGCAGTGCTGTTTTGGTCATTTGAGCAACACTCTCAAACTCGCATCCGTAAAGTGGATGAAGCTCGGCTGTGTAGTACCAATATTCCCACTGAGCCCACAGCACACTCACTCTGGGTAGGAGACAGCTCGAGGCCGAAAATTCCCTATGACTCTCATGGGATTCGAACCTGCGACTTTCCAGTCTGTAAGCAAACGCACTAACCACCGCCCCAATGCAGCTGAACCCTAAGAATTCTTGTCACCCTGTTATGATCATGCAGTAACACCAGTAACAAAAAAGCTGTAAACTGGCGC
>CM060328.1:10264231-10269231 GCA_030674155.1 Stramonita haemastoma | reverse complement strand
GACCACACACACACACACACAAACACACAGACACAGACACAGACACACACAAACACACACAAACACACACACACACACACACACACACACACACACACACACACACACACACACACACACACACACTAATATCACATTAAGTGAACAGATGTAAAATTGAAGACACACACACACACTTACCCACTCACTCACACACACGCAATCATGCATAGGTTGTCAAGTTAACAAGTACAGAGTAGACACCATTATGCTTGGACTACCAATGATTCCCAAGAAATGAATTTCCACCCCCACCCTCTACATGTATACATAAAATTTTGATCTTTGTATCCTCCACACGTTACCAAAATATCATTACCGCACATGGTAGACAGCTGAATGTCTGTGTGTCAAATAAGACGGGGGACGGGATAGCCTAGTGGTCAGAACATTGCGTTCGCAATTTGACGACCCGGGTTCGACTCCGTTCGAGGAGATTTTCCCCCAGGGAGTTAAATCAGTGCTGACTCCACTCTCCCCAAAAGTCTTTCGGATGAGACTTTAAACCGAGGCCCGTGTGCGAACGCACGCAGAACATCTTGCGCCCCGTTAAATCCTGTTCCGCTTTTCGTAAGAGTAGGCCCATCGTGTGCCGTTGGGAGCGGATGACATTTACAAAACTGCATACACACGGGGACTGGATGTAAAAAAGCACAAGAGTGCTTGTCCCATTATCCTCGATATAAAGAATTAAAAAAAGAAAAAAAAGATGTTTCTGAAATATTCAGACCAATCATCCAGCAACCCGCTCTGACAACATTTAATAAATGCAAAGAAGTATGTGACAGTCGTCATAGTCTTTAAATACTAAAGTGATGATGATTTAATTCTTAAGCATTCTCACCATGTATTTACAAGTCTAGACCAATAAAAAAAAATGCAACGAAAAATAATTATGACAGTGGGGTTGTCACAGTGCAACAAATCCAACATCACTCAGTCAAGAGTGCTAAATTTAGCGCGCTCCTTCCTTTTACCTAGTCCATGTGTGGTCAGCTCCTGCTATAAATAGTGCCAGCTGGCCCCAGCTGGGCTGGGATGGAATGAAATAATTAGCAGCTGAGAGGAACTTTATGTGGGGGGAAACTGACAGCTGTGTAATTGTCAGACGGTGGATACAATAACGGTAATTTCACAGTAAAGTCTGAAACTGAAACTGTACTGAAGCCAGGGGTGCAAACGGTCACCCATCCAATTGGTAACCACGCTCAATGCTGTGTCACCTTGGCTGGGGGAAAGTGAGTGCTCTGACCACTGAAGACTATGATAACAATTTCACGCAATTAAATACCTTCGTTAATGATTTCAAAAATATTTTGTTTTAGAGACCGTCTTCTTGCTTGCTTTTCTCTGACCTGCTTGGGTGTTTATGGGTGGTAGAGGATTGCTTGTTTGTTTATCTTGTTCTGTTCTGTATCAATTGTTTTGCGTTGGAAAAATAAAACGGAAAATTTGAAATCCTTTGTGGCTAAGAAAAAAAGCTTTTAGTTAACAAGAGAACTACATCTTTGTTGAACGATTGTGCAATTTCCCCACACCCACAACTTTTAGGAGGGGAAGTGTGAACAAATCATTGATCTAATTTACTGAATTACCCGAAGACAAATCATCCTGCCCTGTCGCTGTCCACTTCTTTTTCCATTCTTTTTCTCTCTCTCTTTCTCTCTTTCCCTCCTGAGCACATCTTTCCCCCTTGAGGAGCAGATTAAGAGGAGAGAGCTGGGAGGGAATCAATACCCCCACACACAGTGGAAAGCTTAATGCCAAGAAAAAAAAGAGAGTAAAAGCCCTTCTTCTCTTTCTGTTCGTTGAAAACCCTGACAAAGCACAGAGCAGAAAAAAGAGAGGGTCAGGTGACAGTGATGGAGAGTTCTGTAGCAGAAACCAGACAACGAGGAAGGAAGAAAACAACACACACACACACACACACACACACACACACACACACACACACACACACACACACACACCAACACACACACACAACACACACACCAACACACACACACACACACACACACACAACACACACACAACACACACACACACACACATACACACACACACACACACACACACACACACAGAGCCAAGGCTGTCTGTGTAATCCTGTTGACAAAGCGCAGACCACTCACTGCGTGCTGAAAAAGGCCACAGCCTTGCCCGCCAACCTGACTGATGCTGTTCCTGAAGGGAACGCCTGACACAGACGCTGTGCTGCTGCACAGAAGACTAGTCCTGGACACAGTCACGGAACGTTTCTCTGATCCTTCATTATCCGGTTTTTATCTGAAATGATCTCTTTAGATAGAAGTCGTGTCGTTTTGTAAGGATGGCTGCAAATCCACAAAGCAAATTAATGATGATGGCAAAAGAACTGAAGCAGCTGAAATGAGGTTGTCTGTTAAGAATAACTGGTCAAGGTCAGCTACACAGACAGAACAACACACAGAAGAGTATGAAAGAATTGGGGGGAACAACAAGAAAACGTCTATCATTTGTACAATGAAGGAAATTGATATATGCAGGTTCTAGGCCATGCCCTATGAAACTATAAAAAAGAGAGAGCCACTGGCTCTATGATCACTGTCTTTCAAGGTCAAAACGGAGACGACAACAAAAAAAGAAAAAGAAGATGCAGACCACCAGCTTCTCTCATTGGCGGAGTCATCTGATCCTGTGGCATAAGAATCCATGAAGTAAGCAGGGCCAGATCAAAGACCGGAGCAAATGGAGGAGAATAATCATTTTGGAATTATTTAATATAGTTGATCTTGCGTAAACAAGGCTCATTAATACAAATCCTATTATAGAGTTGAAAAAATTCAGTGTTGTTTTATCAGAAATCCTCTGCAGGGATAGAAAAAAAGGAAGATGGTATTTGCGACATTTCACATGCATTGCAATTGTACTACGTAAACATTCATACACAGCGCGCAAGTACTTACAAATATAAGGTAGGAACTTTGTACTCATCCCACTAATTATGCCGGAGACGGAACACTACTGACGAGAAATAAAGCAAGAAAAACACCAGGTCTTATGTGGAAAAGTGGATGATGAAGTAGGAGGCACAAGTATACTACTTCACAGCTTAGTGACAAGGATACTCCAGTGTGCCTTTAAGAACAGAGTTTTGCAATAGTCTATTAGTGAAAGAATCAATGCCCCAAATTCGTAATGGATTCTCTAAAGAGAAACATCAAATATGACTGATTTTACGCAGCGCAAAACTGTGGTGTCCCACAATCTATGTGGTTGTAGGGGAGCGAGGTGTCAGAAACCTCAGCTTCTCGAGGGGCCAGCATATTGAGGGCGGCGCCATCTCCTCTCCCTCGCTGCTTTACCTTCCCTGACCCTAAAGAGGGCAGGTACCCATTTACAGCTGGGAGAACTGGTGGACTGTACCGAAGCCAAGGCGCGCAAACGGTCACGCGTCCACTTGGTAACAACGCTCGATGCTGTTTAACCGTGGCCAGGGGAATGCAAGTGCTCTGACTACTAAGCTAGCCTATACCCGGCAGTAGCGCAAAGTAATTGAATTTAAATCTGTTTAAAAGCTGATGCTGATTGACATCAGAGGTTGAGATGAAAGCAAATATCCAGACTACAAAGCCCTGCTGAGACAGAGATGAATGTGTTGCTGATGAGGGCAGACTAATGAGGCCATGAGGGATTAAGATAGTCCCTGGACATGCAAAGGCAGTTCTCTCTTTTATCGATCGTTCTTTAGAACTAATTCATCCAGTCTGATCCAGACTTTGACATCAATGATACTCTCCTTTGGTCGATATCACGCCACACACAGCAAATGTATGAGTTTCTGAAACACAAAAGCAACCAAAAATACTGTGTGTTTTGTTTTTTTAACAAAGTCGTCAAATAATTATTATGGGGATGTAGTTGACGATAGTGTACATACGAAAAACATACCACAAACAAAACTGTTCAAGGAACACAGCTCCAAGTGACAGCCAAAATCAGGAAAGATGATGAAGAAAATGCTTTTTGCCTTCAGTCAGACACAGACACTCAGAAAATGCAAAAGCACATATCATTTTCTACACACTGCTCATATAATCATGTTCAGAAAGAGAGAATGGTCAATGTTAGCAAATATCACATTTGCAATGTTTATGAACGAGTATACTTGACATGGAAGAATATCGAAACTTGTAAGATTCAAGACTTGTGGAAGAATAAAGCTAATGTCTTGCAGCAAGTAAAAATAGGAAATCGATATAAAGATATACAATATACAAACGCCTATTTGCCTTTAAAACACCTGGAACTGCTATAACAATATACACACACACACATATATATATATACATATATATATGCATATATATATATATATAATATATATATATCAATAGCAAACTCATTCATGTCTAAAAAACCATATACAGACATCACTGGAAACATGCAACAGAGAGACAAACAGATTGGACTCAAGAGAGATAAAACTCAGCAGAGCCCATTGACCCGACCGTAACTCTTGCAGACAATTATGCCGAGAATCTGGCAACAGCCATTCCTCAGGCAAGATGGAACTTTCCCCACAGCTGCCTGCACATGGGGACAGGGAGACAGTGTGCTGGAAAAAAGCTGCTGTTGCCTGCAGGATGTGAAGAAGACATCCACAGAAATGAAACAACATTACTTCGTAGCATCCTGATAATTAACCAAAAAAAGCACATACTGCATAACCCTGTTCTCTGTCTGTCTTTCTTTCTGCTGTCTGTCTGTCTGTCTGTCTGCCTGTCCCTGTCTCTCCCTCTCTCTGTCTTTCTCTTTCTCTCTCTTGGGGACTGAATGTAAAAAAGGCACACGTGTGCTTATTCATTATCCATGAAATAAAAGAATTTGCCTTCTCTCTCTCTCTCTCTCTCTCTCTCTCTCTCTCTCTCTCTCTCTCTCTCTCTCTCTCTCTCTCTCTCTCTCTCTCTCTCTCTCTC
>CM060328.1:10254231-10259231 GCA_030674155.1 Stramonita haemastoma | reverse complement strand
GTACAGACCCAATAATAAATAATATCTGCTCTTTACGCTAATACGTATCCCTCCTGTCCCAGGCATATTCCCAGTCTGTCTATTCCTGCAATCTAGTTGATCAGCATTGCCAGCTTATAGAATATAGCGTATCTTCGCCGACAGGGCACTGTGTCTATGGGTTTTGGTCATGAAGATGGGTTTCAGACCATCCAATAGGGCTTTAGATATGACGCTGATTGGATTGGAACTGCCTTTCCCTTTTTGCCAGCTCGTTAAGCGCTCTTTGTAAAAGACATTACGGTGATGCCATGAAAAGGATAACAGGATTGATCAAATAACTTCTCTCTGTCTGTCTTTCTCTCTCTGTCTCTCTCTCTGTCTGTCTCTGTCTGTCTCTGTCTCTCTCTCTGTCTCTCTGTCTTTGTCTTTCTGTCTGTCTGTCTGTCTGTCTGTCTCTCTCTCTCTCTTTCTCTTTCTTCCCCTCCCCCCTCTCTCTCTGTCTCTGTCTCTCTCTCTGTATGTATGTATGTCTATCTGTCTCTGTTTCTCTATTTTACTGACGTCCTTGAGAAGAATGGGAACTGGATGTTAAAAAGCGCACGAGTGCTTATTTAATGTCCTCGAAATAAAAGACTTTTGATTTGATTTTTATTTGATTCTCTCTGCCTGCCTCCTGTCTGTCTGTCTGTCTGTCTGTCTGTTCTTCTCTCTTTTCTCTCATCTCTCTATCTCTCCTCTCTCTCTCTCTCTCTCTCTCTCTCTTCTCCTCTCTCTCTCTCTCTCTTATGGCTAGAGGTTGTTCTAAAAAAGCATGTTTGCTTATGCCATAACCTTCTTTAAATCACATTTATTCAACTCAATTCAATTCATCTCTCTCTCTCTCTCTCTCTCTCTCTCTCTCTCTCTCTCTCTCTCTCTCTCTCTCTCTCTCTCTCTCTCTCTGTGTCAATGTCTCAAATTTTGTCATATCATCTTTTGTAGAACAGATTTCAGAACCGCTAAGGTCAGTCCCAACTGGGGGAGGTTTTTGTTTTGTTTTCTAACATTTTTTACCAACTTCTTCCTGTTCTTTCACACACAGCAGACGTCAATCTGAAGCCCTCAGGGGAATGGCGAGGCGAGGGAATGGAAAGGAAAACATGCATAAACGGGATATGTTGCAATGCATCACATGTCAACCTAGTCTTAACACCTCTCTCTATGTTGGGGAGAAAGTTGTATGGATAAGACAATGGGATTTTCGTTTTAAAAAAAAAAGTCCTTTAAAGTCGCAGGTTCAAATCTCATAGAAGCCTTAAGATATAAAAAAGAGTTTATGATCATCTGAGAAGTGGGTATCCGTCAGTCTCGGAAGACTATGAAGTTGCGCTCTAGGCTCTAGAGCAAAAAGCCTGGGTAAGTAAGTATGGAGGGCAAGCTGTTACCCGTGCAGCAGACCCCGCCCCCCCCCCCCCCCCCCCCTACTACCTCTCCATGTCGCTGGAAGGGTTCATTGGAGAGGCATATCTCCGATACGAATGGTTCTAGTGCCATCTAGGACAACTCCTATGCAGACCTGCCAACGTTTTGGTTAGTCTCTTTTGAGATTTATGCAGATCTTTGCGCATTGTGCAAAGCTGCAGTGCTGCAATGAAAGTGCGTGAAATCAGATCTGAAGACATAACTACCATGATGTACATTGTCGGCTTTAATCAGAGTTTAGCTTTTTACCACTGATGTAATTCAGTTTTTTCCTCCCTTTCTGTATTTGGTTTGTTATTACCCCATCCCTGAGGACAAATAGGGGAGTTGGAGTCCCAGGGAGGTTCGGGGCTGTATATGGCAACGTTCTGGCGGCTCCTGCGACGGCACTGGAACCATTCGTATCGGCAATTGCCTTTCCAATGGAACATTCCAGCGATGTGGAGGGGGGGGGTGTCTGTTGCATGGGTAACAGCTTGCCCCCATACATACCCAGGCTTTGCGCTCTAGAGCCCAGAATGCAACTCCATAGCCTTCCGAGGCTGACAGATGCCTATAGATATCAATAAGTTGCACCCCCCAAAAAATTAAAAGACCCCCCCCCCCCAACACACAGAGTTTATTTTATCAATCTTCAAGGTTAACAAAGCACAATCTTAATCTTAAGAAACAATATATCTATCTGCTGTTGTTGTTTTAACCAAAACCAGAAAAGCTGTTGCTGTTATTCTTTTAACCAAAAACCACAGCCGTTCTTGCTCTTGTTTTAACCAAAACAATAGCTGCTGTTTTATAGTTTTAACAAAATACACAGCTGCACATTGTTCTTATTTTAACAAAAAAAATACAACCACAAACTATTCTTGCTCTAAACCATTCCCTTCCTTGGACGGTGGAACTGGAAGAAGAGCACTGATCTCATTTACCCATGATAAATCATCCTGTCCTGCTGCTGATGTTTCTTTTTCTCCATCTCCCATGCACGTGCTTTTTGTCCCCAAAATAAGAGCAGACGAATTGTAGCAATTGAACAGAATCAACCCAACTACGAAAATGATGGAAGACTTCAAATTTAAATACTCAATAATCTCAAACAGAAAAAAAATTCACGTAGGTTACTAGCAAAGGATTGAAATTAAAGGACATAAAGAATAAATAGCAAACCTGTCATTACAGAGGTTACATAACCATACAAAATCAACGTGTTTCGTCTTACTTTTGCCACCAAGAGACAGGAAAATATGTTTTTCTCTACCCATTTAAAGCCACGATACAAGATACAAGAGAAAAGAAGAGGATGAACAGACTGTCATGGAGAATTCTGTTGGCAACACAATTGCCAACAATAGTTGCTGCCTGAGCGTCGGCGATGATAATGAACAGTAACGAAGAGAGAGAAGAAAGAAAGAGAAGAAGAAGAAAGAAGAAGAAGAAGAAGAAGAAGAAGAAGAAGAAGAAGAAGAGAAGAAGAAGAAGAAGAAGAAAGAAGAAGAAGAAGAAGAGAAGAAGGAGGAGGAGGAGGAGGAGGAGGGGAGGAGAGGAGGAGAGGAGGAGAGAGGAGGGAACAAAGGAACAAGAAGAACAAGAAGAACAAGAACAAGAACAACAAGAACAGCAACAACAACAAGAACAAGAAGAAGAACAAGAATTTGCAGAAATAAGACAGTCATTAAGAAAATCCACAACCAGGCTGTCTGTGTAATCCTGTTGACAAAACGCAGAACCCTGCGTGCTGAAAAAGGCCCCAGCCTTGTCCGCCATCCTGACTGAGGCTGTTCCTGAAGGGAACGCCTGACACAGACGCTGTGCTGCACAGAAAACTAGTCCTGGACACAGTCACGGAACCTTTCTCTGATCCTTCATTAGCGGTTTGCTCTGAAATGATTCTATGGGGAAAAACAATGCAGACCTTTAAAGCATATACATGGTACAGCAGTACACTGCAACCTAAAAACAACAAGAATATGCCACTGCAAAAGAATTTTGATTCAAGCGTAAGTCTCTTATCAAGCCAGTTATATATATATATATTATATATATATATATATATATATATATATATATATATATATATATATATATATATATATATATATATATATATTGTAGTCCCTCTCACACACACCCACGCCCCCCCCCCCCCTAAAAAAAAAAGGACAAAAAAGAAAAGAATAATGTTAGTTCCGATCACCAAGAGCTGCACTACTTTGTACAATGGTGCTGTATAATATAGCTAACAGACTACCAACCAGCCTTACAGCACTTTCTTAATATACTGATATCATTAAGAGTGAACAGACATTAAATGGAAGATTTTCTTAATAATTCAGATTGCAGATGCTGCATGCAGTGCCTTTCAGGGAATAATCCCAACAGTCCATCACATATGCATCAAATCACACTGCTTGCTTACTAACTTCTGCAAAAAGACAAAACATAATATCAACTAGAACTAGTTTTCCAAAAGATTACGATCACTTATGTTACAAAGATCTGTTTGAAAGCTGATAGTGACAGCTGAAATTTTGATGAAAGCAAACATCAGGACTAAAAACAAAACATTGCACAGACAGTGATCGATGTGTTACTGATGAGGATAGACTAATGAGGCTATGAGGAATTCAGACAGTCCTTAGACACAGTCTGTTTACCATCATTCAGATGCACCTCACTGTGCCTCATCCAGGTTGTTACAATCAAGGACGCACTCATTCGGTCAAGATCAAGCTAGCATAACAAATCACGTTCAGAAATAGAAAGCAGTTAACGATACTGGGATTTGTTTTTCAACCAAACTGATGGGCAGGTAGAATGGAGTGACTGTTGATGACATCAGCACGAGAAAAGAATACAACCAATTAAATGGTTTGTCCGAAAATAAGGCAGGAGTGACAGTAGTGTGAGTCATGACAGATGGAGGAGAAAATACTGCCCACCTACACAGTGACAGGGCATCAGTCAGGGAGGCCTAAGAAATGCAGAGGCAGAATTGTCCACAGAATGCTGGCATTGTGAGAATAGTCGATATCATTAAAAGTTGATTTGCAGTTTTTGTTTTTAAAGAGCAAGGGGTATTTAATCCTGAAGAATACAACATTTGATTGAGAGGGAAATAAAGTCGGAGGACTTGCAACAAGTTCATAATATCGATGAAATCGACATGCATATTATCTATCTATCTAATCTATCTTATCTATCTATCTATCTATCTACTATCTATCTATCTATCAACATACATATTATCTATCTATCTATCTATCTATCTATCTACTATCTATCTATTATAAATATAGACAAACGCCCTGTTGCTAAAAGAACACCTGGACATTTACAATAATTATGTATATGAAACATCAATCACAAACTCAAGATACCAAAATATCTGTACACTTCCTCAATCGTCGACTCATTCATGCACAAGACCACAACAGACATCACTGGAAACAGACAGACGACCAGACAAACAGATTGGACCCAAGAGATAAAACTCAGCAGAGCCCATTGACCCAACCGTTACTCTTGCAGACAATCATGCCGAGAATCTGGCAACAGCCATT
>CM060328.1:10246731-10251731 GCA_030674155.1 Stramonita haemastoma | reverse complement strand
TTTGGAGTGTAATCAGCTTGGGGCTGTTTATCACGTAGTTGATTCAGATTCTGTCTCCTTGTTTTTTTTTTAAAGTTGTTCAAACTCTAGCAACATGTAGAGCTAAAAGAAACAATTGAATGGCAGATAAACATTAAAACCGCGAACTGGCAAAACAAGGACATTGTTTTCATTAATCACAATGCTGGCTGGTTTTTTTTTTTTTAAGAAATGCAAAATGAAATTCCCGTGTATTGAACAAAACGGACGACTATTCCGCTTTGTCGAAACGATTGGACAAGTTTATCACCTGCACAAGCGTTTACTTTCCCATCCAGTTGCATCCTCAGTCTTTTGTAAACATACTGCAGGGGTGGATATCTAGAACTGGCCCCTTCAAAACACTTCTTAGGAGCATGGATCACTTCTAAAAACACAGATATCCCGAAAGCAACTGAAAAAAACACACAAAACAGCAGACTAAAAACCCCACCACATGACCACTAGCTAGATCTAGAATTAAGAGAAGTAACCCACAATATTTCAGAATAAAACTTTCCTGAGAATTGCACGGTCCAGTCTTAATACCAGTCACAAATGGGAACACAAAAAATGAATGACAAATGAATACATGTGAGATTTCCCCTGGCAAGTTTGAAGCATAAGAAAAAAAGGACGAAAGGGTGGGGGGTGGGAGGTGGTTCAAACATCAAGACTAGATTTGTATGCAAGTTTTAGAACTATGAGAGCGAAGCAGCAAGGAAAGCAAAGATATTCTTGGGTTCCAAAATAATGCGCAGGCTATGGAGGCATACCCTGTATATAAGAATAAAGAAGACCGATCTCTTTTGCCGAAACAGCAAACACGGCAATAATGACCATAAAGAACATGTCGGCAGCACTAGGACAGCTCTGACTCAGTATGTCTAGAATGATGGCAGGACGGACAGATACACGATCGGCCAGAAATGCATCCACAAAAAAAATGGTGGATCAGAATTCTTCCTTGCTGGCCATAAATCTGTCAGGGTAATCAGGGAATCAGGCAGCAACCGTTTCCAAGTGCCAGACATTTTCCTGCCGGCCATCCACAAAGAAGGGAAAGATGATACTATACTGTGCGGGAGGAAGTAATGGCTGACATAAGCGAAAGTATACGAAGTTAACATCTCTGTATAGCATCATAATTATTATCTAACTCGTACCGAACTCTCTGATTCTGGGCCCCTGTCAGTACGAATACCATTCCCACATTTTGGAAAATTTTGTGCAAGAATTTCCCTCTTTTCCATCCCTTTTTCTACCTTGTTTCCTTTCCTTCCTATCATCCCTTTCTTGTCTATTTTTGCCTTCTTGGTCCACTCTCCTGATTTTGTTCCGAGAGAGACTTTAAAAAAAAGACAATCCTTTCCCAAGCTAAAGTCGCATGCGCTGGGCCTGACTTGTCTAGCACTTAACGCTAACGCAGTGTATTTTAGCTCATATGACAGTAACAATACTTGCTGTCGGAGCGTCCTAACAAAAAAGAAATGCCAGAGAAGGACATGGTGCCATGCTACTAAAAAAATTTTCTAATTCATTGGTTTAAGTAAAATATTATTATCTCACTCATTTATTGAAAAATGTACGTAGTTTGTGCCTTTCTGAGGGAAATTCTGGACGAAATGAAATTCCAACAACACAGTTTTGTTTCTTTCCACGAGTCTAACGATTCCTTTGGGAACCTTGATTGAGTACACATCTACCATTCTTCTGAAAGACTGAGAGATTTTGTAATTTCAGTCCATGCTTTTTCTGGAATTGCTTGATAAGAATAACACACATAGAAGCGTTCCACGCAGAAATAAAAGTAAAAAGTTGACCAGTTTTTTCCCCTGAACAAAGTCGGTCTGTATACTTTTAAACATTCACACCACCAGTTCCCGACTGCACTTCAAACTTACTATTTGTCCTCAGAAACACAAACATCTCTACATGTAACCACACACCGACCAAACACACAGAAGACTAGAAATACACTCACGAGAACTCAGACCTTAAAAAAACCTAAGTTGAATTCCAACACCTCAGACAAACTAGACCAGCTCAAACAGACAGAGACAGACCTTGCATTCGGTCACTTCATTATCTCCCTTCCCGGCGACATCTTTGTCAACAGAGCCAGAGGGAAGACAGCACAGACTCCATAACATCTGCCATCCACACCGGTGGAAGTTGTCTCCTCTTCCATGCAGTCATTCTCCCAGCAGCCACGTTTACTATGCGTTGCTGCGGTCACGTTCATCATCGTGCTTATTCTGCAGCACTGTGTGTGTGAGTCCATAGAGGGTTGGTCAACTGTTCTTCCATCAACTGCCCTTCTATCAGCTGCGCTTTCCATTAGCTGCCCTTCTGTTAACTGCCCTTCTATCAACTGCCCTTCTGTAAACTGCCCTTCTATTAACTGCCTTCTGTAAAGTGCCCTTCCACAACTGCCCTTCTATCCACTGCCTCTCCACCAAACTGTCCCTTTTATCAACCTGCCCTTCTACAATGCCTTCTATCAACTGCCCTTCTATCAACTGCCCTTCTATCAACTGCCCTTCTATCAACTGCCCTTCTATCAACTGCCCTTTATAACTGCCCTTCTATTAACTGCCCTTCTATCAACTGCCCTTCTATAACTCCTTCTATAATGCCCTTTCATCAACTGCCTTCTATAACTGCCCTTCTATCAACTCCCTTCTATACTGCCTTCTATCATGCCTTTTTAACTGCCCTTCTATCAACTGCCTTCTATTAACTGCCCTACTGTCTATTTACTGCCCTCTTTTACTGCTCTATTAACTGCCCTTCTATCAACTGCTCTTCTATAAACGTACGTATCCTTCTATAACTGCCCTTTTATTAACTGTCCTTCTATCAACTGCCATTTCTATCAACTGCCCTTCTACTCCAACTGCTCTTATATCAAACTGTCCTTTATCAACTTCCCTTCTATTAACTGCCCTTCTATCAACTGCCCTTCTATAATAAATGCCCTTCTACCAAAATGACCTTCCATCAACTTCCCGTCTTTTTTTAACTGCCCTTCCATTAACTGCCCTTCTATCAACTCCCCTTCCACCAACTGCCCTTCCACACCAACTGCCCTTCCACCAACTCCCCTTCTATCAACTCCCCTTCCACCAACTGCCCTTCCACCAACTCCCCTTCTACCAACTCCCCTTCCACCACTGCCCTTCTATCAACTGCCCTTTCATCAACTGCCTTCCCTTCCATCCCGATGCAACAGTTGTTCAATCGATGGCAGCAGCTGTGCAATCGATATCTTCTTCACTCTCCTCTCCTCCTCTCTCCATTTCCTTTACCATGTACTTGGCAAAGACATTGGGGCAAAACTAGAGGCAATCAAAACACAGCAAGACTGGTTAGTTGAGGGCTGGTTGGTTGGTTGGTTGGTTGGCTGAGTAGTTGGTTGGTTGGTTGGTTGGTTAGCTGGCTGGTTGGGTGGCTGGTTGGCTGGCTGAGTTGCTGGTTGGTTGGTTGAGTGGTTGGTTGGTTGGTTGAGTGGTTGGTTGGTTGGTTGAGTGGCTGGTTGGTTGGTTGATTGGTTGGCTTGTTGGTTGGTTGGTTGGTTGGTCGGCTATTTCTGTCTTTGTTTTGTGTTTATCTTCTATTACGGCCTCCTCGTTTGTGGCCTGCTAGCATTGCTACTTGTGTTCATCCAGACGTCTCGCTCAGACAACAGTGCCATTTCAGATGTCTAACGTTGTGAGAATAGCTGGTGACAGGGCGGTGATTTTATTTATTTAGTTAGCTATTTCTTGATTGATTGATTTACTTTTTATTTTATTTATTCTTTATTTATTTATCTATTTATTCATTTATTCTTTCTTTCATTTCGAAGATAAGAAATAAGCACTCCTGTGTTTTTTTAACATCCAGTCCACGCGTGTCATCCGTTCCCACTGGCACATAATGGCCTACTCTTCCGAACTGCGGATCGGGTTTAAACGTGTGCGCAAGATGACGTGCAATATCGGATCGGAGAATCCTCAAAATCATTTTCTTTTCTTCTTCTTCTTCTTCCTCTTCTTCTTTCTTCTTCTTCTCAATTTTCTTCTTCTTCTTCTTCTTCTTCTTCTGCTTCTTCTTCTTCTTCTTCCTTCATTCTTCGTCATTCTTCTTCTTCGTCATTCTTCTTCTCCTCTTCGTCACATGGTCAGACAGCAATTACTGTTAATCTGTCATAATAAGCCAACATGTGTTGCGCTGCCGTGAAGCGCCTGACAAGTCAGACCCAGCGCCTGTGACTTCGATGTGGAGAAAATTATTATGTGTTTAAGACTTTTGGGGTAAAAGGAAAGGTGAATGGACCCAAAGGCAGAAAATAGACAAAACGTGTTGGTAGGAAGTAAAAGAACAACAGCAGTAAACGAGAAAGAGAGGGATGGGAAAAGAGGAATATCCTAGCACAGAACTCCAAGAAGGCGGGATTAAGAAAAAAAAAGGTAAAGGTGTCTCATAACCTGTGTGGTCGTAGGGGAGCAAAGTATCTAGACCTCAGCTTCTCTAGGAGCCAGCATATTGAGGGTGGCGCCCATCTCCTCTTCCTTGCTGCTTTACCTCCTTCCTGACCCTAAAGAGGGAAGGTACCCATTTACAGCTGGGTGAACTGGGGGACTGTACTGAAAACGGTCACCTATCCACTTGTAACCACGCTCGATGCTGCCTTAATCATAGCTTGGGTAAAGCGAGTGCTCTGACCACTGAGCTATCCCGTTCCCCTACAGATGGATGTTATCATCGATATTAGCTCCATACGAAGGAAGCGCAGGAACAGCCTGAAGCCTAACGTCACATAACAACAACACCATGTCACATTACCCAGTTTTGGGGTTGTCTCAATTTTCGGAATCTTGCAATGATCGTCAGACATGCAAGAAATGGATTTATTAATCGTCTGAGGAGGCAAACTGTCCCAGAAAAAGTTGATAACTGCTTTTCTGCAAACTCCGGGGTCTCGTGTGCGATGACCG
>CM060328.1:10241731-10244231 GCA_030674155.1 Stramonita haemastoma | reverse complement strand
AATATCTATCAAACAACAAGCGCTACAATAGCATCAAACTCAACAGAATTGTTATTCTCACGCTAGAGTCAAAGTGAAACTTTTGATTTAAGATCTATCAATCTTAAGCGTAAACTTAAAAGGTACGGGCATGTCACAAGATCAAAAGGACTTGCAAAAACAATACTGCAAAGCACTGTCCAAGGAGGAAGAAAAAGAGGCAGACCAAGGAAGAGATGGGAGGATAACTAAGTGAATGGACAGGCCTAGAACTCAACATTTTGAGAAAGGCAGAACAGAGAGAGGAATGGAGGGAACTGGTTGTCAAGTCTTCAGGGATGCCGCTACAGTCGCCAGACTAAGGGATAGATAGATAGATAGATAGATAGATAGATAGATAGATAGATAGATAGATAGATAGATAGATAGATAGATAGATAGATAGATAGATAGATAGATAGATAGATAGATAGATAGATAGATAGATAGATAGATAGATAGATAAACAGACTTTGAAAAAGCAGTACGAGGGATTTTTTGTTTTCATCAGCCCAGCCAAACACACAGAGTCGTGTGTGTATGTTTTCCTCTGACGACTCTTAGTGACGTTTACGAGGACAGAAGTGTATCACCTGGCGATTTCAGTAATACGATGCTGCTCAAGCAATGGCTACTGGTTTCTTGGTGATCGCCCAGGCATTATGTTTGATCCTTCTAAAGTCATACAAGGTGTGACGTCACCGGAAAGATCCACATTTTTTGTTTTAAACGGGATAAACGTATACGCTTTTGACTTTGAAAGAGCTTAGATAGTTTGGTGAAAGTGGAACAGTGTCCGTGGTCTATGCTGTGAAGTGTATCTGTGTACCAATGAAAAAGATGTTTTTGTTTTTATTTTTTAAAATACTATAGTACACAAATAGACGTATATGAGTGAACCAAAAATACCACATCAAGAGATCATTCATATAGCAAATAACTCTATAGATGGTGGGTGCACAGTGAGTAAACACAAAAATCTATCATTAATGAAGAAATGGATAAATATATAAGCTGGTTCATCATAAAGTAAGAAGAACAAGAGAAAGAAAGACAGGAAAAAAAATTCCATACTCAACACTTTTTTTATTTTACCAAAGCATCAGTTGGCCATTTTGTGGACAAGGAAACCATAGTGCTGATTTTTAATTTATATTAATTATGTTATTTCGAATATAAAGAAAAACATACTCACGTAATTTCTCACATCCAATCCCTCGCGCTCATACAGTTTTCTAAACTGTGTCATCCGTTCCCACAAACTACACAATAGCCTACTTTTCCGAAAAGGCGGAACGGGCTTGATTTTTCTAGTGACGTCACACCAGACCTGACTTCAGCGGGACTGAATATAACTACACCCCTCGCGGTCAGTGTGAGACAAGAGTGTATTCTCTCAACTGACCACTAAGGCAGGGACACAGTGAAGAAAATTTAATGTCCAGGCACGATACTTGATGGACAGTATGGTCAGATGACCAGTGTAACGCCATTCCACTGACCAGCGTTCTGGTTACCATGGCAATCAGCATTCCAACTGTGCTGGTCAACCATGTTTCTTTAAGACGGCTTAACGTGTCAGTCTGTCTGTGTGTGCCTGTTTGTCTGTCTTTCTCTCTCTCCCCCTTCTCTCTCTTTCTCTAAACTAAACAATATTCTAGTTCCAGCTCTCTCTCTCTCTCTCTCTCTCTCTCTCTCTCTCTCTCTCTCTCTCTCTCTCTCTCTCTCTCTCTCTCTCTCTCTCTCTCTCTCTCTCTCTCTCTCTCTCTCTCTTTCTCTCTCTCTCTCTCTTACTTGGTAAATAGAAAACATATGTATGTTGTCATATGTCTTTTCTTAATAACCACAGTTAAGAAATACACCCACCCATACACACACAAAGTTAAGAAACACACACACACACACACACACACACACACACACACACTCACTCACTCACTCACTCACTCACTCACTCACTCACTCACTCACTCACACACGACACGACGCGACACGACACGACACATGACACGAAACCACACAGGTCGAAAAGACAAAATAAACATATACACTGCAGTAAAACTAAGGGTAAACGTCTAACCTCGCCTTCTTCACTTCACCATTCCGAACAAACAAAAATGTAAACTGAACAAAAAATTAATAAATGAATAAAGAAATAAAGCAAGCAAAGAGAAATCCCGAATGTAACAACAACGTAACGAAATTCCGGGTTTTAACATTATGTAGGGAAGGAAAATAATGTGTGTGTATGTCTCTGTCTCTGTCTCTGTCTCTCTCTCTCACACAACACACGCACACACACACACTTACACACACACACACACGCACATACACACACACGCGCATCTCACTTACCACACATACGCACGCACACACATAAACACACACACACACACACACACATCAGATGGCTTGATGAAAAAAGTCAATCAATGCTTATTCAATGTACTATCTGAAAATAAAAATTTGACTTTAACACACA
>CM060328.1:10234231-10236731 GCA_030674155.1 Stramonita haemastoma | reverse complement strand
AAACAAACAACTAACCAAATAACCAGACCAAAACAAACAAAAACCAACCAGGAAAACAACAACAGTCATGCCCCAATCCCAAACATCAGAAACTCCTGGCAGACCTCCACTTCACTGGACGTGTCGTCCACCCTGTAGATGGAGGAGAACTTCTTCTTGAAGGAGCTGCTGGACTCTGGATCCAGATCCACCTTGATGGCGAAAGGCATCATCTTCTTGGAGTCGTTCTTGCTGATGTGGAGGGTCTTCAGCGCCTTGTAGTACTTCACGCCTTTCCGCACTCCCTTGGAATCCTTCAAACGCGTCAGCTGCCCCTTGGCTTTCTTCAGGACCGTGGTGTAGCGTCCTGTGCGGATCTTGGGCCTATGGAAGTTCTTCACCTTCAACCGAGCTCGCTGTGTCTGCCTTTTCTTCCACTGCTTGAAGGACCCTTTCACGCGACGAACTCTGGACCCCACACGGTTGTCCTCTTCGGCATATGAGGGCGGTACGGATTGATCGTCCTCCTCCTCCTCCTCCTTCTTCTTCGGTCTCTTCCTCCTCCTCCTCCTCTCCTCCTCCTCCTCCACGGTTCTTTCTGTTCCGTTCTTCTCCTTCCGTCCTTGCTGCTCCCGCTCCTCCTCGTCTGTGGAGTGTGTGCTGACCTCATCATCGCCGCCCTCCTCAGCGTCCAGGTCGGAGAGCAGGGTGTCCTTGGAGTTGAGGAGCCGCGAATCTGAAAACATGTCCAACTCGGCTTCCTCCAAGGAACTCTCCAGCAGCTCTCTGTGGGTCAGGCTTCCCGGGGTGAGGGGCAGGGACCCGGGCTCTTGCCCGTCCGCGGCAGAAGCGGGAGTGGCGGGAAGAGACGTCAGCTCTTCCCGGGATTTCCCGCCGTCAGGAAGCGAGTTCAGGGCCGAGGTCTGCGGCAGCTTGTCCTTTCGCCACCCCCACCCTCCTCCACCGCTCCTCTTCTGCTGCTTGCTCGCGTCTCCCGCCCTGGCTCTGAAGATGGATCTGGCTGCCTTCAGGGTGTTCCTGGCCAGCTTCAGCCTCCGGTACACGGCCCCTTTCTGCGCGCCTCTCTCTCGCTCAGCCTCTGCCGCCTCTCCTGGGAGAGGCGTGGCCGGGGTGCAGGTGAGAGGCGGGGTTTCGGGCGACGCCTTGACGTCCACCGCCGCCTCCTCCTCCTCTTCTTCTCCTCTAGGGGTCCCGAGACTCGGGGTGGTGGCGGTGGCGGGGTCAGCGGGGCTGGGGGCTAGACGGGAGGAGGAGTCCACGAGACTCTGGGGGACACTGAGGTGCGTGTCGTCCCAGTCCGCGTTGTTGAAGGACATGACAGAGGAGGGGGTCAAGACGACCGCGGCGGGAACCTTCACACAGTCCGCAAAGCGCAAAGCCCAAAAGCCAAAAGGATGAATGAAGCCCAGCGGCCATAGTAAGTGTTTGTGTGTGTGGGTGGGGGGATGGGGGGGGGGGGTAGGGGGTGGGGTGGGGGTACAACAACACAACCACTCACCCTTGTTGTAATGAGGACAAGTGACAAGTGAAGGTGAGAATTATTGGATAGGATGTGCTGACAGACAGACAGACAGACCAGGGGAGAGAGAGAGAGAGAGAGAGAGAGAGAGAGAGAGAGAGAGAGAGAGAGAGAGAGAGAGAGAGAGAGAGAGAGAGAGAGAAGACAGACAGACAGACAGACAGACAGACAGACAGACAGACAGACAGACACACACACACACACACACACACACACACACACACACACACACACACACACACAGCACGCACACACACACACACATGCACACACACACACACACACACACACACACACACACACACACACACACACACACACACACACACTACAGGTGACGGAACACAGTCACACACAAGCTTATACAGTTCTCCTGCTTTGCTCCCTATCTGCCTCCCTCCATCTACTAATTTAATATCTCTGATAGTGAGAAAGACATGAGATCAAAAGAATGACCACATAGGTTATGGGAACACCTTTACTACCTTTACTGTAGGGGACGGTATTGCTCAGTGGTCAGAGCACTCGCTTTCCCTAAGCTAAGGCTACTCAATGTGTGAGTAGATATAATTATACATATAGAGATATATGCAGATATACATAGATCTCTATCTCTCCTTGTATATATAGAGAGAGAGATAGAGAGAGAGAGAGAGAGGGATAGATAGATAGATAGATAGATAGATAGATAGATAGATAGATAGATAGATAGATAGATAGATAGATAGATACATACATACATACATACATGCATACATACATACATACATACACACATACATACATAGATACATAGATACATAGATAGATGTGTGTGTTATAGATATGTACATATAGGGAGAGAGAGAGAGAGAGAGAGAGAGAGAGAGAGAGAGAGAGAGAGAGAGAGAGAGAGAGAGAGAGAGAGAGAGAGAGAGAGAGAGAGAGAGAGAGAGAGAGAGAGAGAGAGAGAGAACAAATAGAGACAGACAGACAGACAGA
>CM060328.1:10219231-10229231 GCA_030674155.1 Stramonita haemastoma | reverse complement strand
ACCCAGCGACTAAAGAGCGACATCAAAAAGAAAAAAAAAAGAAAACCCACACAAGTACTTAAAACACTTACCGAGCGGATAGGACTCCCCCGAATCGTGAAGGTCATCGCACTGAGAAAGTAGCTAGGTAATTCCCCCACCAACACACACACTTCTCTCTCTCTCCTCCCTCTCTCTCTTTTTTTTATCTCTCCACAATTCTTACTCCTCGTCTCCCTCCTCTCTCCTCTCTTCACTGCTCAGACGACACAGACACAACAGAACAAGCAACGGAACCAAGCCAAGGCTTCGATTTTCCCTTCTCAGAAAAATGGTGACAGCGACACAACACACATCTCTCTCTATATATATATGAATGAAAACACACCACTGGCCGCCGCACCCTCCGAGATGTCTCAGCGGTAGTGTAAGAGTCTGGCGTTTTCACAGACAGAGGCGCAAGTCTCCCCCCCCTCTCTCTCTCTCTGTCTCTCTCTCTCTCTGGCGCAAGTCCTCTCTCTCTCTGTCTCTGTGTCTCTGTCTCTCTCTTTCTTTCTTTCTTTCTCTCCCTCTGTGGCGCTTTCACAGACAGAGTCACAAGTCTTTTCTCTCTGTCTCTCTGTCTCTCTTTCTCTCTCTGTCTCTCTCTCTCTTCTCTCTCTCTCTCTCTCTCTCTCTCTCTCTCTCTCTCTCTCTCTCTCTCTCTCTCTCGTTCGTTTCTTCTTTCCTCCTTGGGCAATTTCGTGCGCTTGGTTGTGGCGTCGGGTATGGCAGTGCTCCTGGAACTATTGATTGTGTGTGTGTGTGTGTGTGTGTGGTGCGTGCGTGTGTGTGTGTGTGTGTGTGTGTGTGTGTGTGTGTGTGTGTGTGTGTGTGATGTGTGTGTTGTGTGTGTTTGTTGTGTGTGTGTGATGTGTGTGTGTGTGTGTGTGTGTGTGTTATGTGTGTGTGTGTGTTGTTGTGATTGTATGTGTGTGTTTATGTGTGTGTATGTGTGTGGTGTAGTGTGTGTGTGTGTTGCGTCGTGAGTGGTGTTGTGTGTTGTTGTGTGTTTGTGCGTGCGTGCGTGCGTGGTGCTTGTGCATGTGTGTGCGTGTGTGTGTGTGGTGGTGTTGTGTGTGTGTGTGTGTGCGTGTGTGTGTGTGTGTGTGTGTGTCGTGTGCGTGTGTGTGTGTGTGTGTGTGTGTGTGTGTGCCACCAGATCAGCCTGGCTTAGAGCTTTGCCTCTATCTCCAGCCTTTGCATGCATGCATGGACGGTTTTGCTTTGGCGGCTTGATGGGGGGATAAATTACCTTTTGTCTCCATCCCTCCCCCCTCCCCCTCCCCTTCCCCCAATCCCCATCGACCTTCCTTACATCTTGTCGCCACCCACCTCTTCTCTCTCTCTCTCCCCCCCCCCCCCCGCCCCCATTGCTCACCTTATTTTTTTCTTCTTCTCTGTCCAAAAGTAATTATTGGGGTGGTTTACTTGTTCTTGTTTGTGTCGCGAGTGTGTTACGCTAAAAGGTTTATAAATACCAATATCAAAGGTTTTAATATCACGGAATATCGAAGGTTTATACCAATATCACAGGTTTATACCAATATTATACAAATCAAGTTTATACTAATACCCGTATATGAACAAAAGTCGTGTTGGGTTTTTCGGGGGGGGGGGGGTTGTTGTTTTTTTTTTCACCTAAAGTTCTCGAAGTTTTTTTTGAATGAGTCAGATGTGCTGGGCCTGACTTGTCAGGCGCTTAACGGCAGAGCAACACATTTTCGCTCGTGTGACACGACAATGGTTGCTGTTGACGTTCGACGACGAAGAAGAATGAGTTCATTTATTATTCATCCTATGTGGTGTGGCAGTCTGATGTTGGAGATGAATGCTTTGTTCTAAAAAAAAAAAAAAAAGAAAAAAATACCCCCAAATCCTGGTTTCGATTCACGTTCTGTTGGAAATGAAAATGGCGCATACCTGTTTGTGAATCATTGCAGATAAAAAGAGTTGCCGATCATCTCTTGTTACGACTGTAAAGCATTACTGAAATTGCTTTTTAAGATATCAAATGATCGTATAACGCATTACTTTCTATGCTACGGTCATCAAACGATATTAATTTACTTGTTTATTTTTATTTCATTTTCATCTTTTATTGTCGAGGATAATGCAATAAGCATTCATATGCTATTTATTACATCAAATCTCCGTGTATGTGCCGATTTGCAAATTTTTGTCATCCGTTCCCACTGGCACACAAACGCCTACTCTTCCGAAAACGTGACAGTAGCCGCGATAGCGTTCACGTGTCTGTTTTTTTTTAGTTTTTTTTTTTAGTGCTTATTGCTATTATAGCTATGGGCTCTTTCTATATTCTTTTGTTTCGAGGATAATCAGATAAGAACTCATGTTTTTACATCCAGTCCCTGTGTGTATGCAGTTTTATAAATGTCGTCATCCGTTCCCACTAGCACACAATAATATTGTCTACTCTTTCGAAACGCGGAACAGGTTTGAACGTGTACGCAAGAGATGTTCTGCGTGCGTTCGCACACGGGGCATCGGTGTATTATCTCATTCGGAGGACTTTTTTGGAGGAGTGGAGTGAGCACTAATGTTAGCTCCAGGAAAAAAAAATCCTCTGAACGAGGTTCGAACCGGGGTCAGCAGATCACGAGTGCACTTATTTATTTATTCATTAAATCATTTATTTATTTATTTATTTATTCTTTATATCGAGTATAATGGAATAAGGACTCATGCGCTTTTTTTTTTTACATCCAGTCCCTGTGTGTATACAGTTTTGTCAGTCTTGTCATCTATTCCCACCAGCACACAATGGTCTACTCTTTCGAATAGCGGAATAGGTTTTAACGTGCACGCAAGAGATGTTCTGCGTGCGTATGCACACGGGACCTCGGCTTATAGTCTCATCCGAAGGACTTTTGGGGACAGTGGAGTCTGAACTGATGTTGTTAACGTTAGGGGAAAAATCCCCTCCAAAGGGATTCGCACCCGGGTTGTCATATTGCAAGTGCAATGTTCTAACCACTAGGCTATTCTGTCCATTACTTTCTCTGATACAGCAGCTAAAAAACCCAACAGCTGTGGAATGGATGGTTTTGTATTTTTTGGTATTTAGCACCACTCTATGTCACAGCAGATTTCTCTGCGCGAAATTCAGGCTGCTGATCCCGGGGAGAGCGCGTCGCAACAAGTGCAGCGCCTACCCTTTTTTTTTTTTTCTTTTTCCTGTAACCGTATTTGTTTGGTCTGGTCATCATATTAATTTTGTGGAGGCAATAGCGTCCATAACTCTGCCTAGGACGGTCCCAAGCCCGGCTGAAAAAGGAGGAGGGTTTGGCGTAGGGTTAGCTACCCCACCCTGTGAAAAAAACTCTAGCTACAGAAACGCCAAATAGCAATATAACAGACATCGCGGACCTGGGGAGGGATGGACCTCCAGCTGGGAGTATGAAGTCGGGCGGTGAAAGCCAGAATCATCTGGAAGCCGTCAGACCGAAGACCATCATCTCCACCAGGACCACCACATCCATCGGTACATGGAACGTCAGGACCATGTACGAAACGGGGAAGACAGCGCAAGTAGCCGCAGAGATGAGGAAATTCAACCTCACCATCCTAGGAATCAGCGAAGTCAGATGGACTGGTTCTGGGCAGAAGCGACTGACTTCCGGGGAGCTGCTGCTGTTCTCGGGGCACGAGCAGGAAGATGCTGCACACACCCAGGGAGTCGCACTGATGCTTTCCAAGCCAGCACAGGGAGCGCTCATCGGGTGGGAGGCACACGGACCAAGGATCATGACAGCCTCTTTCCGTACAAAGAAGAAGAGGATCAACATGGACATTATCCAGTGCTACGCCCCAACGAACGACAGCGAGGAGGAGGAGAAGGACGACTTTTATAACAGATTGCAGACCATCATACAAGACAGACCGAAGAGAAACATCATCATCGTAATGGGCGACTTCAATGCCAAGATAGGTAGTGACAACCAGGGATACGAGGAGATCATGGGGTGGCATGGGCTAGGCGAGATGAACGACAACGGGGAGAGGTTCGCAGACCTGTGTGCCACAAGCAACCTGGTCATCGGAGGAAGTGTTTTCCCGCACAGAAGGATACACAAGGCAACTTGGGTGTCGCCAGACCTGTCAACGGAGAACCAGATCGACCACATCTGCATCGTGAAGAAGTTTCGCCGCTCCCTACAGGATGTACGCGTCAAGCGAGGAGCAGACGTCGCTTCGGATCACCATCTACTTGTTGCCCGACTGAAGCAGAAGCTGAAGAGAAATTGGACGGGGGGATCCAGTCAACGCCAGCGTTACAACACCACGACGCTGAAGGACAACAGGAAGCAAGAAGAGTTCAAGGTCACTCTATCCAACAAGTTCCAAGTCCTAGGAGAGCTGCTTGAAGAGGAGACGATAGAAGAGAGGTGGCAGAGAGTGAGAGAGACAGTGACCTCAACATGTCAGGAAGTACTGGGCCCCAAATCATTCACACACAAGGAATGGATTTCAGCAGCTACCCTAGAGAAAATAGAAGAAAGAAGAGAAAAGAAATTAGCCGTCAACAGCAGCAGGACACGATCAGCAAAAACAAAAGCCCAAGAGGAATACACAGAAGCAAATAGGGTTGTAAAGCGAAGCATTAAAGCAGATAAGCAAAACTACTTGGAGACATTGGCAAAAGAAGCAGAAGATGCAGCTCACCAGAACAGCACCAAGGACCTGTACTTCATCATCAAGAAGTTATCAGGGAAGTTTGCCAAGCCAGAGAGACCAGTAAAAGACAAGAACGGAGGAGTAATAGCTGATGACGAAGGACAGAAGAACAGGTGGATTGAGCACTTCCAGGAGTTACTCAACAGACCAGCACCTACAAACCCACCAGAGATACCGACAGCCGCAAGCGACCTGCCGATCAAGTGTAGTGCTCCCACAAAGGAAGAGATCCGCAGCGCCATCAAGCAATTGAGGAACGGTAAGTCTGCAGGACCTGACAGCATCCCAGCAGAAGCCCTGAAAGCCGACGTCGAGACCAGTGTGGAGCTCCTCTACCCGCTCTTCGGCAAGATCTGGGAGGAAGAAGAAATACCAACAGAATGGAAAGAGGGTTACCTCATCAAACTCCCCAAGAAAGGCGACCTCAGTTCCTGCTCCAACTACAGAGGGATAACGCTGTTGTCCATCCCAGGAAAGGTGTTTAACCGCATCCTGCTGAACCGGATGAAGGACGCAGTAGACCCGCATCTCCGTGACCAACAAGCTGGCTTCCGAAAGGAAAGATCATGCACGGATCAGATTGCAACACTGCGCATCATCCTGGAACAGTCCCTGGAATGGAATTCGCCACTATACATCAACTTCATAGACTATGAGAAGGCTTTTGACAGCGTTGACAGACAGACCCTCTGGAGGCTACTGAGACACTATGGAGTGCCAGAGAAAATCACCAACATCATCAGGAAATCATATGAAGGAATGACCTGCAGAATAGTTCATGGCAGACAGCTCACCGACGCCTTTGAAGTAGATACCGGAGTAAGGCAAGGATGCTTACTATCTCCTTTCCTGTTCCTGCTGGCCATCGACTGGGTCATGAAAACCTCAGTGGACCAGAAACGTAATGGCATCCAATGGACACCCTGGAAACAGCTAGACGACCTTGACTTTGCAGATGACCTGGCCCTTCTCTCCCACACCCAGCAACAGATGCAGGAAAAGACCAACATCGTTGTGGAGAACTCAGCTAAACTGGGCCTCAACATCAACAGAGGAAAGAGCAAGGTACTCAAGACAAATGCAGCCAATGCAACACCCATCACAGTCAAAGGAGAAGCGCTGGAAGAGGTGGAAAGCTTCACATACCTCGGCAGCATCGTGGACACACAGGGAGGAACAGATACAGACATCAAAACCCGCATCGGTAAAGCAAGGGCAGCCTTCAAGCAGCTCAGAAACGTCTGGGGATCAAGCGACATCAGCATCGCCACCAAGACCAGGCTCTTCAACACCATCATCAAGCCAATACTAATGTATGGAGCAGAGACCTGGAGAAACACCGTCACCACCATGAAGAAAATCCAGGTCTTCATCAACACCTGCCTCAGGAAGATCCTCAAGATACGATGGCCAGACAAGATCAGTAATGAAGAATTATGGCAAAGAACCAGACAACAGCCTGTTGAGAAAGAAATCCTACAGAGACGTTGGCGATGGATAGGACACACCCTACGGAAACCTGTATCCAGCATCACAAGACAAGCTCTCACCTGGAATCCACAAGGGGAAAGAAAGAGAGGGCGGCCTAGAAATACCTGGCGCCGGGACCTGGATGCAGATGCGAAAAAGATGGGCAAGACGTGGGGACAACTGGAACGCCTAGCCCAGAGCTGAGATGCCTGGAGACAGCTAGTTGGCGGCCTATGCCCCAGAAGGGACCACAGGCAGACATGACATGACAATAGCGTCCATGGGGAGAAATACGCCCTGAGTGGACAAACTGAGGGACAAAAGGACGGACAACAGAGGGTGGGGTACTCACCATAATGACCACATTGATAAAGTCAGTACGAAAGAAGATGGCAGGATGGGTAAAGCATTCACCTGCCTAATAAGTAAGCTGTGAGGTTCTGGGTTCGATTCCCAGCCTTTTCCTTTCTTCCCAGTTTGACAAGAAAACCCAATTGAATGTTAAAATCCTTCGGATGAGACTTAAAATCGAGGCCCCATGTGCGAATGCACGCAGAACATCTTGCACACACGCTGAAAACCCATTCGACCTTCAGGAAGAGTATGTCATTTCGTGCCGGTAGGAACAGGTGGCAAACTTTTAAAGACGCATGCACACAGGCGTCGTGTTTAGACACCATCTCCGAAGTCTAAGTGGTGTGTGTGAGAGGGGGGGGGGGGGTATAGATGCATTCGCAAAAATCTCACCATTGGTAAACCTCGGAGCTCTAGCCGATAAACGAAAAAAAACACATCAAGAATGCAATCAGTGTTAGTGTAACTATACCTTGCTTTGTTACCATTCAACCTAAGATCCGAACACTAGCAATGTGAGGTATACTTTGCGCTAGTTATTTTTCATTCAAACTGTCAAGCAGTAGGAATAAATTTAGTTGTGAAAGAAGTGATGGCATTGTCAACATGGATATGAAAGTTTCCAAGAGTTACTGGAACGCCCATCACAGGCTGAAAAAGGTAAAGGCGTTCCTATAACCTAAGTGGTCTTTGAGGAGTGAAGTGTCAGAGACCTCAGCTTCTCCAGGGACCAGCATATTGATGGCGGCGCCCTTCTCTCCCTCGCTGCTGTACCTTCCCTGACCTTAAAAAGGGCAGGCACCGTTTACAGCAGGGTGAAGGGAATGGGGAAGGCAGTACTGAAGCCAAAGTGCACAAATGGTCACCCATCCACATGGTAAACACGCTCAATGCTGCTTAACCTTATCTTGGGGAAAGCCAGCGCTCTGACCACTGAGCTATCTGGTCCCCTCTCTCTTCCTCTCTCTGTCACATACTTACCCCTACTGTACAAGAGTTGGCATCTTCTGGATAAAAGAAAGGGCTTTGTCTGTATGGTGGGTCGTAGATTTAAAAAAATACAACCTAGTCCAAAAAACAAACAAAATACATCAGAAACAACAAAACAATAAACCTACCCCAACCCCCCCCCCCCCCCCTCTCTCTCTCTCTCTCTCTCTCTCTCTCCTCCCTCTCTCTCTCTCTCTCTCTCTCTCTCTCTCTCTCTCCTCTCTCTCTCTCTCTCTCTCTCTCTCTCTCTCTCTCTCTCTCTCTCTCTCTCTCTCTCTCTCTTCCATTCTTTCTTTCTTTCTTTACTGATTTAGCGTCCCCTAAAAGGTCTGAAAATTCCTGAAGAAAAGATACGATTACGGTGTTAATAATGAACCTGTGGATCTACGACAACAGCTGCAAATAGCATCCTACACACAAACAACACAACAACCACAACACACAACACACACACACACACACAAACACACACACCACACACACACACACAGTAGAACAGATAAAGAAGTGGTAAGCTACTCATCCAATGACAGATCAATTGATGCACTTAACTCCCCACACACACACACACACACAAAACACAACACACACACACACACACACACAACACACACACACACACACCACAGCACACACACACACACACATACACACACACACACACACACACACATACACTCACACACACACAACACACACAACTCACTCACACACAACATACACACAAATACAACACACACATCACTCACACACACACACACACAAACACACACACACACCAACACACACACACCACACACACACACACACACACACACACACACACACACACACACACACATACCACACACACACCACAACACACACACACAAACACACACACACACAACACACACTCACACACAACAACACACACAACACACACACACACACACACACACACACAACAACACAACACATACACACACATACCCTCCCTCCCCCACCCCCCCACACCCCACCCCCACAGATCTATGAACCCATCCAGAGTCTAAAAAAAGGGGCCAGACTCTAAATCCAGCCTCCTGTGCACTAAAAGACAGCCATTTCCGCGTCTGTTTCCACAGCAACCCGGCTAAAGAGGGCAGGCTGATATCACAGGCTGTGCACGTCACAATCCTCAGGTCTCATGAACCTTGCCTTTGATGATGTGCACTGCCCCCTCCCTCCTCCACCCCTCCTCCCCCTCCTCCCCTCTCCCACGCCCACTGACCTCCCTATTTCTTACTGCCAATTTCTTGCTGACCTGCTAATTTTTTTAATGACCTGCTTATTTCTTATTGACCTGCCCGACCTGCCTATTTCTTACTGACCTCTATGTTTCTTTCTGACCTGCCTTTTTTTTCTTTCTGACCTGCCCATTTCTTACTGACCTGCCTATTTCTTACTGGTCTGCCTATTTCTTACTGACTGCTTATTTCTTATTGACCTACCTATTTATCATTGACCTGCCCACAACCTCCATCCCACTGACCTGCCCATTCCTCAATGCTCTGCTCAATCCCGATATACTTTCCCTTTCCCTTTATCTTCCCAGCTCCGATCATCTGCCCACTCCTGCTGACATTCGATATGCCCACTACCTGTGATAATTTCACTTCCTATGACCTTCCTGCTCCCGATGGAATTCAGACTTATTGTTTGGGTAATGGCTGTTGTCCATGACACACGATCCATTTCGCCCTTGTAATTCTCTGATGAACCATTCAAACCTGATTCTTTCCGACCTGTCAGTGTGAAAAGGATGCATTATCACACAACACAATGGAAAGATGTACAAAGTGACAGGTCCAGAGTTGTTGTTTTTTTATCATACACACAAAGCACAACCCATATTGGCAGCAGACACAACACATGACCGTTCGTCTCTTATCATTCTAAGAGAACAGATGTACGTAAAATCGAAGATATACAACATTGACTGTCAGCTTCAAAACTGAAAACTGATTGGCTGAAAGATGCAAGCTGTCCGTTTGAGATGGAGCACGACCTACTCTGAACATGTCGTGTTTAACATGATGCACAGCTGTCAGTTTCCACCACATTCAGCTCCTCTCAGCTGCTATTTAATTAATCCATCCCATCCCAGCCCAGCCCAGATGGGGCCAGCTGGTGCTTAATTATAGCAGGAACTGACCACACTTGGACTAGGTGAAAAAGGAAAGGGCATGCTAAATTTAGTACTCTTGATTGAACGATGTTGGATTTGTGCGCTGTGGACACCTCAAGCCGCTTGATTCCAGATTTAGATTCTTCCAGATTTAGATTCAAGATTTACTTCAAGGACTCCTACCCTCGCCCCCCCCCACCCCCCCCCCCCCCCCCTTACCTATCCTGGGGGTACATGAAATTCAACAAGACCACAACTTGCAAATGTGGGCTTGACACGTAAGGCTTGCATTGACAGCTACAATCTGTGTGGGGTCCGTGT
>CM060328.1:10211731-10214231 GCA_030674155.1 Stramonita haemastoma | reverse complement strand
ACACATACACACACCATACACACACATACACGCACAAACCCCACACACACACACTACGCGCGCGCGCGCAGCACACACACACACACACACACAACACATTTTCGGTTTTTCATTACTCGTCTACATCTGTATTAAGCTATGTTGTACAGTCTTGGTTTTGTTTTTCCTTATAGTGTGAGGTCTGATTGTTTTCTTCTTTTTTTTAACCCAACGTTTTCCTCATTCCTTTTTGCTCTTTTAAACATAGATTAATAATGTTTTTTTGAATGCTTGTATAAATCAATTTTCTTGATCTTTTGTGAGGGCAGGAGGGAAATAAAGCTGTGAAAACTTAATTTTGTACCGTCAATAAAGATCCTTTTTACTTGACTTGAGCAAACACACACACACACACTACACACACACACACACACACACACACACACACACACAAATTCACACACACACATACACATACACACACACGCACTCATACACACACGCACACACTTACATGCACACACACTCACACTCACACTTACACGCACGCACACACACACACACACACACACACACACACACACACACACACACACACACACACACACACACACACACACACACACACACACACACACAATTTATACGCGCGCGCGAAAAAGTCAGTCAGTCAGTCAGTCAGTTAGCGACAACGGGTCCCTTAAAAATTCATTCCAGGCTAAAAAGAAAAAAAATCCGGTCTGCTACCGGTTTTGGGGGTATGCAATCCCAAAAGCTAACATGGTCATTACTGACCCCCTTTGACAACACTTCAATCCCTGAACCTTTCTCTCTATCCCCCCCCCCCCCCCCCCCCCCCCCCCCCCCCCCCCCCCCCCCCCCCCCCCCCCCCCCCCCCCCCCCCCCCCCCCCCCCCCCCCCCCCCCCCCCCCCGACCTCCCTTGCTTTGGCCTTGGTCTTTTGACCTACAGCACAGGTCAAGGTCTATTTGTTGAGCGTGTTTGTCTGGAAAGTGGGTTGTGTTGAATTGCTTTATTATATTGGGCGATGTTATACTGTGTTGTTGTGTATGTCTGTTAATTGTATCATATGATGTTGTATTGTGTTCCATTGTATTGTTTTATATTGTATGGTATTATACTTTATTGTGTTGTTTGCCTGGTAATTGTATCATACATCATAATGTTGTACAATTGTGTTGCATTGTATTGTTTTATATTGCGTGATATTGTACTGTGTTGTGCTGTCTGCCTTGTTAATTGTATCCATTTATAATAATAATAATAATACATGGAATTTGTATAGCGCTATCTCTTGTAAAAACAAATCAAAGCGCTTTCAATTCGACCTAAACAACACACAATCAACAACTATTTACAGTTTTAACAAATTCAAATATACACACACACACATTGTCTTGTTTAACTTTGCTGATTTTCACAGATTTTTTGAAAGTATAAAAGAATGCAATGTACCCTTGGTTTTGGGGATTGAGAACATAGCGCAATACCAGATAGTCACGAGAAAGTTGGAAATGATCGTCAGGTAAGGACTGCTTGTTTCTACAGTGTTAACCCCACAGTTGCATATTGTGGTTAGGAATCTAGCAGACGACAAAGGAGTGGGGAAAAGGGGGACGGGGAGGAGGGGTATAATGTTCGCTGAAAAAAATTAAAACAAAGAATTCAAACCTACCAAATGGGTGTAAAATCACATACACATTGAGTCAGAGGTTCGTGTTTCATTAAAAAAAAGTGTTGGAATTTCTTTGTGGATGCCTTGGTATGTGTGGTATGACTGCAAGAGTAATATAGGAAAACAGACGGAAAAGTGGCCAAAAAATAATGGTGGTGTGTAGCCTCTGTGAAAGGAGTCAGTAAAGCCCCATGGCTTGAATTGTGTAAATGTGGGCAAGTGGGGTTACGACCTTTTTTGTAATACACTTCAGTCATACCAGGAGATCCCGTTTCTTCAGAAAAAAAGAAACCAAACCCAAGAGTAAATGGGAATTTTGGAGTGTTTGTCGCCGAGCTTTACACACACACACACACACACACACACACACACACACACACACACACACACACACACACACACACACACACGCACGCACACCCGCACGCACGCACGCCCGCACGCACGCACACACACACACACACTTTAGCTTTATTTCAGTAATGCAAGGGTTTCTCTATTTCTGTCTACTTTTTTACAGGGGTTGGAAGTTTTAGTTTGCTCAGAAGAGGGGGGGGAGGGGAGATCGCGAGGGCATGGGGGTGGGGGAGAGGAAGAAGCCTGGTCATTGATGTATCCTTGGACTTGCTCATGCACACACATGTTGTGTATTCTTGTGCGCTTACGTAATCTTTGCTAATGCGTTTGTGTACGTGCACTTGCATTGTGATAATTATTTCTTCAACAACATGATTTTTCAGGTTTCGGGGGTAGATGGGAAAGCTAGACCTACACAAATAATTAAAAAGTGAAACAACCTGAAATGAAATAAGATAAAATAAAATTT
>CM060328.1:10191731-10199231 GCA_030674155.1 Stramonita haemastoma | reverse complement strand
GAGAGAGAGAGAGACAGATACAGAGAGAGACGAAGAGAGTGCAGTGATTATCAGTGCACTTCATTAACATCATCATCATCTTCTTCTTCTTCTTCTTCTTCTTCTTCTTCTTCTTCTTCTTAAATAAAAAATAATTTTAAAAAATAATAATTCTCCTCCTCCTCTCTCTCTGTCTATCTGTCTGTCTGTCTGTCTGTCTGTCTCTGTCTCTCTCTCTCTCTCTGTCTGTGATTTTTCTCTCTTTAATGGAACGTTACTTTGTTTATTTTGTGCACCTTTCATTTGCTTTTTGTGAATGATATGTTTGATTTACTGTTTGATGTTACTTTTTTTCCCCTCAGGGCCGCATGAACCAAAAGCTGTTGTGTATGCTTTTTCCTTTCCCTCACAAATAAAAATCGACTCTAACTTCTCTCGATGTTTATCGTTATTTTCAGATGATGTTTTGCTTTCATGAACGCAAATTGGATCGCAATATCAGTTTAAAACGATCGTGGAAAAGCATCTAAAGCTCTAACACAAAACCTAAATAAAAACTACGGGACGAATAGCCCAGTGGTCAGAGTACTCCCTTTCCCCCAGCCGGGGTTAAGCAGCATCGAGTGGGGTTACCATTTGGATGGGTGACCGTTTGCGCACCATGGCTTCAGTATAGTCCCCCAGTTCACCCAGCTGTAAATGGGTACCTTCCCTGTTTAGGGTCATGGAAGGGAAACCAGCGAGGGAGAAGAGATGGGCGCCGCCTTCAATATGCTGGCCCTTAGAGAAGCTTAGGTCTCTGGCGCCTCGCTCCCCTACGATCACATAGATTATGGAACACCTTATCCCTTTACCTTTATCTAAATAAAACTTAAGAGTTATGGTTTGTAGAAAGGGAGATTATGTCCCTAAAGCTGAGAACTAGTATTTTGATGGTTAGAAAATTGAAACGTTTAACCGCCCCAAATATATCTGGGGATTTTGTTGACGGTCAAGTTATCCTTGTTTTTCCTGCGTCAAGAGCATTTGCTGGTCTGGCAAAAGAGCAAGTAGTTGGTATTATGGTAACAATAGTGAACCTTATGAGAATAACAGTTCAGAAGAATTATTTCCCGTATGAGAGGAATGGTTGACATTATGAGAACAATTAATTATTAACATTATGAGAAGAAGAATAGCTGACATAAAGAGAACAAAAACTAAAATTATGAGAACAATAGTAGACGTAATGAGAATAATAATTAACATTATGAGAACAACAGTTGACATATGAAAACAATAATTTAACATTCTGAAAACAATAGCTGACATGGTAAGAATAATAGTGGGGGCCTCTTTGTTTCAAAATCATCGAGTCAGCGCACTAATTTATTTGTCAAAGATTCCACGGTGTATGTCTAAAGACCCTAAATAAAAGGATCTATGGTGGCATCAGTAGATATCCTCTTTATATTCCTACTTAAGCCTAGAAAATAATTCAATCTCTCTCTCTCACTCACTCTCTGTCTGTCTATCTGTCTGTCTGCCTCTGTCTCTCTCTCCTGTCTCTCTCTCTCGAGGGGGGGGGGGGGGAGGGGAGCGGATAGCCTAGTGGTCAGAACATTGCCCTGACAATTTGACGACCCGGGTTCGATTCCGATCGAGGAGATTTTTCTCCTGGAGTTAACATCAGTGCTGACTCCACTCTCCCCAAAAGTCTTTCGGATGAGACTTTAAACCGAGGCTTCGTGTGCGAACGCACGCAGAACATCTTGCACACACGTTAAATACTGCATACACATGGGGACTGGATGTAAAAAAAGAATGAAAAAGCACAAAATTGCTTATTCCATTATCCTCGATATAAAAGAATAAATAAATCAATCAATCAATCCATCAGTCAATCATACACACACACACAGAAAGCACACACATACACACACTCACACTCACACACACACACACACACACACACACACACACACACACACCATAGGAAACACATAATGCACACTCAATCATACACACACACACACACAGAAAACACACACATACATAAAAACTCACTCACACACATACACACACATGGAAAACACACACATGGAAACACACACACACACACACACACACACACACACACACACACGCGCGCGCGCGCGCGCGCGCGCGCGCACGTATCACTTGTTAAATTAAAGAATCCACACACATACTCACGCACTTATTCACACACACACACTTACACACACACACACACACACACACACACACACACACACACACACACACACACACACACACACACACACACACACACACACACAACACACACACACACACACACAGCTGAACTGAATTGTATGGCTACAGCCTGAGTTATCAGACGACAGGCTTCCTGTAAGGAAAGAGGGATCAAAGACAGAGAAAATGGGGAAAACTAATGGAGTTACGTCTGTAACAAAGAAAGAGAGAAAGAGAGAGGGAGAGAGAAAGAGAGAGAGAGAGAGGAGAGAGAGAGAGAGAGAGAGAGAGAGAGAGAGAGAGAGAGAGAGAGAGAGAGAGAGAGAGAGACAGAGAGAGAGAGAGAGAGAGGACAGAGAGAGAGAGAGAGAGTATGTGTGTGAGTGTGTGTGAGTGTGTGTTTTGTGTGTGTGTTTTGTTTTATTCTCTTTTATTTTTATTTCATTTTTTTATATTCCTTTATATCGAGGATAATGGAAAAAGCACTCATGTGCTTTTTTTTTTATCCAGTCCCCGTGTGCATCCAGTTGTGTAAATATTGTCATTTGTTGCCACCGGCACACAATGGCCTACTCTTACGAAAAGCGGAACATGATTTAACGTGTGCGCAAGATGTTCTGCGTGCGTTCACACAAGGGGCCTCGGTTTACAGTCTCATCCGAAGGACTTTTGGGGAGAGTGGAGTCAGCACTGATGTTAACTCCAGGGGAAAAATCTCTCCAACGGGAATCAAACTCGGGTCGTCAAATTGCCAGCGCAATGTTCTGACGACTAGGCTATCCCGTCCCGTCCCGTCCCGTCTGTGTGTGTTGTGTGTGTGTGTGTGTGTGTGTGTGTGTGTGTGTGTGTGTGTGTGTGTGTGTGTGTGTGTGTGCGTGCGTGAAAAAATCAATCAGGGAAACCTTCGAAATACTAGGGATCTGCCTGTCACTTCTTCATTGAGACGTGATCTAACGCTCTCTCTCTCTCCTCTCTCTCTCTCTCTCTCTCTCTCTCTCTCTCTCTCTCTCTCTCTCTCTCTCTCTCTCTCTCTCTTCTCTCTCTCTCTCAGTTGTAACATCATTGTTAACTATTGTGACTCTCAAATTGTTGATTGTATATTGTATTTGAATGTTTTTGATGATGTGGGTTTTTCTTCACTTTCCTCTTCAATATGGGCTATGGCCTTATGAATAAACATTCGAATCTCTCTCTCTCTCTCTCCTCCTCTCTCTCTCTCTCTCTCTCTCTCTCCTCTCTCTCTCTCTCTCTCTCTCTCTCTCTCTGGACTGTGGAGGGGGAACAGATAGCCTAGTTGTCAGAACATTGCGCTTGCAATTTGACGACCCGGGTTCGAGTCCGGTCGAGGAGATTTTTCTTCTGGAGTGAACATCAGGGCTGACTCCACTCTCCCCAAAAGTCCTTCGGATGAGACTGTAAACCGAGGCCCCGTGTGCGAACGCACGCAGAACATCTTGCGCACACGTTAAATCTTGTTCCGCTTTTCGTAAGAGTAGGCCATCGTGTGGCGGTGGGAACAGATGACATTTACAAAACTGCATACACACGGAGACTGGATGAAAAAAAGCACATGATTGCTTATTCTGTTATCCTCGATATAAAAGAATCTCTCTCTCTCTCTCTCTCTCTCTCTCTCTCTCTCCTCTCTCTCCTCTCTCTCTCTCTCTCTCTCTCTCTCTCTCTTCTCTCTCTCTCTCTCTCTCTCCCCCCCTCTCTCTCTCTCTCTCTCTCCCCGGGGTGGGGGCGTGGGTAGGGATAGGTATGGAGGGTGGTAGTAGTATGATCATAACTGTATGATGATTGGGCCAGACTAGAAGAAATGAGATGAGAGATAGACTCAGGCAGACAGAGATTGCAGATGGGAAAAAAGAACAGACATAGAAACAAACACACGGACACAGACCACACGGCAACACACACACCACACACACACACACACACACACACACACAACACACACAACACACACACACAACATACATACATACATACGTACATACAAACACAACATAAGCACACACGCACTCACACACGTAAGCTCGCACATACATGCACACATGCGCGCGCGGACACACACACACACATACAAGCACACGCACTCATCATGCACACACACAATATGTAAGTATGTATGTATATTATGTAAATATGGGAGAGGAGAGAGAGAGAGAGAGAGAGAGAGAGAGAGAGAGACAGAGACAGAGCAGAGAGAAAGAGTGGTGAGTATGAGTGAGTGGTGAGTGAGTGAGTAGAGATGAGTGAGGATGAGGACACACACACACAACGACAGACAGACAGACAGACAGACAGACAGTCAGATAGAAACAGAGAGAGAGAGAGAGAGGGGGAGGAGAGGAGAGAGAGAGAGAGAGAGAGAAGAGAGAGAGAGAAGAGAGAAGAGAGAGAGAGAGAGAAGAGGAGAGAGAGAGAGAGAGAGGAGAGAGAGAGGGAGAGAGAGAGAGAGAGAGAGAGAGGGGAGAAGAGAGGAGAGAGAGATGGAGAGAGAGAGAGAGAGATAAGGTTGTGCACAGATTTAGAAAAGAGGAGAGAAAACATCAGCTATTTTCTTACAACATATTTTGACAAGAAAGGTGCACACACACCTAATGATAACAGTAAGAAGAATAAAAACTGTAGAAAAAAGAGAAAAAAGAAAAAAAGAAATAGGAACAGTAAAAAGAAAAAAAAAGAAAGAAAGAAAGAGAAAAAAGAAGACTGTCAAAACTGAAAGGGTGTGTTGTTCATGCAGAAAAGGTTTGCTTCCAGAGTTGTAAAACAAGGGTCAATGTCCATTAGTGTCGGGTCAATGTTGACGTTAGGTAAAGTGTCCAGCAATCTGGAACTGTTGATTAACACGATAAACAGTGCACAACAGTGAGTTCAAACACCCTGGGCTTATATATATATATAATATATATATATATATATATATATATATATATATATGTATATATATATATATGTATATATATATATATATATATTCTCTCTCTCTCTCTCTCTCTCTCTCTCTCTCTCTCTCTCTCTCTCTCTCTCTCTCTCTCTCTCTCTCTCTCTCTATATATATATATATATATATATATATTACATACATACATACATACATACATACATACATACATACATAATTATATATGGTGTCCCATAACCTATGTGGTCGTAGGGGAGCGAAGCATCAGAGACCTCAGCTTCTCTAGAGGCCAGATTATTTGAGGGTGGCTCCCATCTCCTCTCCCTCGCTGCTTTACATATATATATATATATATATATATATATATATATATATATATATATATATATATATATGTATATATATATGTATGTATGTATGTATGTATATATTATATATATCCACAACACACACACATACATATATATTATATATATTTTTTTTTTTTTTAATTTATCAACTTATTTATTTTACGACAAAAGATGGTGAGGGAAAACAAGTGGAAGTAACTATTACAACTCCTTCATTATTGCGAAAATACTTCAAAAGATTACCAAAAAAATAGAAGAAAGAAAATGCTATAAATGTAAGCCTTTGGTGACAGCATTGAAGCCCTTTTTGCAGTAAGGACCACTTTGATTTGCCCGACCTGGATGAGCATATATATATATATATATATATATATATATATATATATATATATTTTTTTTTTTTTTTTTTTTTGCAGTAAGGACCACTTTGATTTGCCCGACCTGGATGAGCAATATATATATATATATATATATATATATATATATATATATATATATATATATATACATATATATATATAATGACGGGGCGGTAATAAGATTACTTCCCATGCAAACAGACCCGAGGCAGCGCTGTGTCGCTAAATCAGGAGACACCAGCAAATTGCGCGAGGATCTGTTTCCTTGGGTTGCGGTTTTGAAACTACTGCTGCGCATACCTAGCGTACGCAGTAGTGCAGAAAAAAATGTGTATATCCTCCGTACAGAATCTGCATAATTCCCATTCGTTTAAACAACGAAAATAATTCATTATAGATCTATATTCGAGTTCGTAATCCTTGCAGATAACACATTCCTTTTGCTATTTATACAAAATCGAATATAAACATATCTTCTGTTACATACACATTTGGGTAAGTAATTCATTTAAAACGAATTCCCCCACCCCCAACAACTGGTATTATATAGTCCATCAAAAAGAGTCTTTCCACCAATAGTCACTAAAGAGCATTAGATTACAAACTGAGATTCCATATGTCAACACAGGTAAGGCTCAGTAGCGAAGTAGTAGGCCTCATTCTGTCATCAAAACGCTAGCTCTTTATAAATTCAAACAAATGAGTGGGACAGACCTGGCAAAAGTAGGGGTATTTTTCTTTCCATTGTCAGGAGTAAGTCTTATACCTGGATTACGATAAAATAAAATAAAACCACTGAGAGGGAGGGTAGAACAAAACGTGTTTCATGCGCGAATATAAAGCAGGGATTAAAAACTGATTCATGTTGAATCAGACTTTTTCACTCATTAAGGGCAGTACACTAACAGTTTTCCTTTGATCGTAATCTTCATGCACTGTTTATACAATTTGAGAAAACATTTGATTGTACATTTGGGAAAGTGCTCTGGTTGAGAGTGAGTACTTTCACAAGCTACTTTCGGTTTTGTTTTTAAGTTCGAGGCCAATTTCAACAAAGTTGCTTCCCTTGCAATAATACCATTAGTAACACCATCACAACACGGGTCCGGATGCGCTCTTATATGCCCCATTGAAAAGGAACAAGTGATAAAAGGTGTTTAAAATTACCATGAATTTTAACATTTGTTTCTCATTTATCAAAACAAAAACCCAAACTACCTTGTGAAACACGCTTTAGCTGTATAAACCACAAAACGGGAAGCAAACAAAAAAAAAAAAAAAGATGGCACTTGAAAACTTTTTCGAACTTCGATTTGTTTTTGCAAGATAAACCGCTATATAAATTCTATGTATTTATTATTAGTAAACTGCATCATTGAAAGTCAACAGTTTAACATTTTACATTTGAAAAAGCATAAACACATGCATATAACACACTTAAAACGTCTGGAGAAAGAATGTGAGAGAGAAGAGAAAAAAAAAACATGAAAAAAAGATCGGCAACATCGACAGAGACAAACTTGCAAATCAAGTTCTAAGGCAGACACAAAATCATCAAATTTCTGTTTACTTTTGTACTTGTATTTTTTTTACTTTTTAAAAAAAACTTTAACACCAGTTTATGTCGTAGCAGATTTCTCTGCATGAAATTCGGGCTGTTCTCCCTTGGGAGAGTGTGCCACCA
>CM060328.1:10171731-10179231 GCA_030674155.1 Stramonita haemastoma | reverse complement strand
AGGGAAGCCATTGATTCTTTCTTAAAAGGTCTCTCTGCTGCTTTTTGCAAGACCATGTCCCGTGGAAAAGCCATGTTTGGGACATTGCTTCACTTTGTAAAAGGCTTGGCGTTACGAGGTAAACACTCTTTCAAAGAGCGGCTCTTCAATATAGAGTAGCTATTTCGCTGTCTTTGATAATGTTTTTAAGGTTAGCACACTCTTAAGGACACACATAGACACATACATACATACATACATACATGCACGCGCGAGCACACACACACACACACATACACTACACACACACATACACATGTACGCACGCACACAAACACACACGTGCGCGCAAGCTCGCACGCATACACACACACTGCGCGCACACACACACACACACACACACACACACACACACACACACACACACACACACACACACACACACACACACACACACACACACACACACGCAAGGCAATAAAAACGCAAAAAAGGACTCTTGGGAAGACAACACACCAGACAACCTGAAATTGTTCGGCAGTATTTTTTTCTGTTGTTTATTTACTCTTCAGAATTGTTTTCATAAACATAAGCACCGAGTCACCCGGAGTATTACAGTCTATACTATCTCTTTCCCAGCAGATGGGAACTCTGTGTGTCAGTTCAAAAGTGTTACATGTATAGCTGTTATCGCCACACAAGCAGCTATACTCCGTCTTCATAGGACCTGGGGTTGGCGGTGGTGCCGGTGGAGAGCGTGTGTGTGTGTGTGTGGTGTGTGTGCTCAGTGCCGTGCGTAGCGTTTGATGCTGTTCACGCGATGCTATCTCGCGTGCGATAGCGTGGCGTGTGCGTGCGTCGCGGCGCGCCTCGGCTGTGTGTGTGTGTGTGTGTGTGTGTGTGTGTGTGGTGTGGTGGTGTGCGTGCGTGCGTGCGTGCGTGCGTGCGCGCGCGCGTGTGTGTGTATGTGTGTTGTGTGTTGTGTGGAGGCGCGGCGAGTGTGTGTGTGTTGTGTGTGTAATGTGGTGTGTGTGTGCGTACGTGAGTGCGTGCGTGGCGGTATGTGTGTGAGTATGTGTTGTGTGTGTGTGCGCGCAAGCGTGCGTGCATGTGCGTGCATGTGCGTGCGGGGTTTGTGTGTGTGTGTGTGTGTGTGTGTGAGTGTGTGTGTGTGTGTGTGTGTGTGTTGTAGTGCTTGCACAAGCGTCCGTGATTGTACGTATGCATACTCGCACACAAGCGCGTACACTACACCCCACCCCCACCCGTGTGCGTGTTCTTCTATGCACGCACGCACACATGTGTGTGTGTACTTACAAGCGTACGTACCTGCAGGTGTGCAGATGTGTATTGTGTTGTGTGAGGTGTTTGCGAGGTGCCTGAAACTGACAGTGTGAGCTAACGAAGGTTTGGGCTGCTGTAAGGGGGAATTTTTTTTCTGTCCACTTTTTTTCTTTTTTCCTTTCTGTTCAGGTCTGTCTGTCTGTTGATTGGTCTTCGCTTGTTTTGGTTTCTTCCTCTTATCAATCATCAGTCTCTCTGTCTCCCCCTCTCTGTCTGTCTGTCTGTCTGTCTGTCTCTGTCTCTCTCTCTCTCTCTCTCTCTCTTCTCTCTCCTCTCTCTCTCTCTCTCTCTCTCTCTCTCTCTCTCTCTCTCCTCTCTCTCTCTTAAGCAGTGCTGGCGATCAGTCAATACATCTATATGAAGATGTTGTTTGATTATATATCTACCTATCTGTCTACCTACCTATCGTGCTACTACCTACCTACTTACCTACTACCTACCTACTTACCTATCCACCTACTTACCTATCTACCGAATGACCTACCTACCTACCTGCCTGCCTGCCAAGCAACCTGCCTACCTACGTATCTACGCATCTACTTACCTACTTACCTATTCACCTACTACCTACCAACCAACCAACCTACTCACCTCCTCTCCCCAGGGACAGCAGTCTGCATTTCACGCAGAGAAATCTGCCGTAACTTAAAGTGGTATAAAATAATTAAATTTTAAACAATAAAAAAATATATAAATACCAAACCTACCTACCTATCCACCTACATACCTGTCCACCTAAACAAGCTGTTTACCTACCATCAATCTCTACCAATCAGGTACGCCCACTTATCAATTAGCCGTTTTTTTATCAGCTGATCAATTGACGTAACTAACAATCTTCCCACCAAATCTTGTAGTCACCGAGTAAGCCTGCCAAACTATATTCTCTTCCTGCCTGCTTGCCTGCCTGCTGTGTGCTTGTGTGCGTGTGTGTCTGCCTGCTTGCTACCTGCTGCCTGCCGTGTGCCTGTGTCTGTCTGTCTGCCTGCCTGCCTATCTGCCTGCCTGCCTGATGCTCACCGAAATACCAACCAGAATACTTCCTACCGTTCTTGAGTTATTTTCTATTGCGAACAACATAATACAAACACATCAAACGCTCTTTACTATAGTTTGCAGCACATTAGTTCACGACTACCGGTGACAACAGTATCGTGACTTTGCCCTGGTTTCAGTGCCCTATGGTGTATTGAACTTGCAGAAATCTGCTTGCTTTGCTTCGTGCTATGTTGCATAGTGTTTCCCTATGAATGGATTTGAATCTCTTTCAATAGGATTTTTTTCTCTGGCGTAAACACCACTACCGACTCCACTCGCTCCCAAAAGTCCTTCGGGTAAGACTATAAACCGAAGTCCTGTGTGCGAATAGCACGCTGGACATCTTGCGCACACGTTAAAACCTGTTCCACTTTTCGGAGGAGTAAGCCACTGTGTGCTAGTGAGAACGGATGGCAAAATTGACAAAACTACATACACACGGGGACTGGTGTAAAAAAAAGCACATGAGTGCTTATTCCATTATCCATGAAATAAAAGAATAAATAAATGAAATTTTAAAAATTGCATTAGATATAAAAGCTAATCTCGTGATGGCATACAGATATGAGACTGCTTTTCCTGAAGTTGTATTCATGAATCATGTTAGTTTGTTTTTTAATTACACATTCTAAAACATCGTTTGTTGTTGTTGTTGTGATTAAATCAACGTCCCAGCGGAGATTTCCGATTTAGGGACTGGAAACATCGTTTCCGATGTGGATTATTTTAGATGCTCTTGTCGTGAACCGGATTTTTCTGTTTATTCAAAAAAAAACTGGCACCCAAGCTGCATCATGTAAAGTGTATCAGCACAGAAAAAACAGTTATATTCTGTTTCGTGCAGGAATTTTGAATTACAGATTTGAAATCCCAGCTCACAAAAATCACAATTTATCTGATACGATATTGATACAAACATACACAAACATAACCAAAAAACCACCCACAACCTTTTCCCATGGTGAAAATCTAAAAACCTGTTGAAGCCAACTGAACACGCACAAGATCTTTGTGTGGTTCTTGTGTGGTAGAGTCTTCTTTCTAAAACGGGAGGATAAAAAAGGTGCAGGTGTGAATGAAAACATTCAATTATTCATACGATGGCCATTGAATCAGAGGAAACAGATGCATATTTTATGAGCGTGGCATGTGTGCGGGCATTTCTGTTCTCTATGGAGATGTTATCACTGAATAGCAATGGCAATGACCGCGCCGCCCATATACTGCCTAAATGCAGACACCATTTAAATACTGTGACCTTCCCCTTTTAAAAGAAAAAAGTCTTACTTATAAAAGGATTGCAACATTTATTCCCCTGCCCCTGTTCATGACGCAAGAACAAAAACCAGAATAAGTATAAACAGCAGCCAAAACAACAGCAACAACAACAACAACAATCGAGACAAGTAAACCACAAGAACAAAAGAAAAAGAAACAAAACCTACACAAAACATTTTTCTTGGAAAAGACTGATGTCATAACTCATTTTTCAATTGGAATATAATCAATTTTTCTTTCATGAATATTTGTCCTTTAACCCAACAATCCTAACCGGTTTTGTCCAGAAAACCCACTTATTTTTCAAAACGCCAACAGAAATCTATCAATCAGAGAAACGTTTCAAAAAGGGTTTATTTACGGAAGATCCAAGTTAACACTGATCTCTGTGTGTGTGTGTGTGTGTGTGTGTGTGTGTGTGTGTGTGTGTGTGTGGTGTGTGTGTGTGTGTGTGTGTGTGTGTGTGTGTGTGTGTGTGTGTGTGTGTGTGTGTGTGACTGCTTAGGCCTAACTTGTTTGGGTCAGCTAGACAGTCTTGCGAAACCCACAAGACCTAGAAACATTGGTCATGGTTGTTGCTATGACGGTGTGTTTCTCTGCTAAGCAACTGGGCACAAAGAAACACTGGGGTTACAAAACTGAAAACATGATTACTCTGGTTTATTATACATTATGACGTTTCTGCGCGCGCGCACACACACACACACACACACACACACACACACACACACACACATACACATACACACACACATACACACACAACACACACACACACACACACACACACACACACACACACACACACACACACACACACACACACACACACACACACACCCTTTTCCCCCTTTTCTTTCTTTGTTGGTTTTATTGTTTTGCTAGGAATTTTCTGCTTTGATTTTTGTTGGTTTTTTGTGTTGCTTTATTTTGTTTTTTGCAGTTGTTTTCGTTTTTTTTTTCTTTTCTTTAGATAGATGGCTTGATGGAAAAAAGCAAATCGATGCTTACTCAATGTACCATCTGGAAATAAAAATGTGATTGATTGATTGATTGATTGATTGATTGATTGATTGACACACACACACACACACGTACCCCTCCATCTCTATCAGTCCCTTCCCTTCCTTGCTATCCTATCCTCCCTCCTCATTCAGAATAAGCTGCATATTTGTGTGGCTTATTTTTCTGGCAAAAACCTACGCTTATTTCGCGATCATTTTCCCTCTTCTTTCTCTACGACCATCCTTACCGATTTTAAAAGTCATTAAGTAAAGATTTTCTTCTTCCCAGTGTGTGTGTGTGTGGTGTGTGTGGTGTGTGTGTGTGTGTGTGTGTGTGTGTGTGTGTGTGTGTGTGTGTGTGTGTGTGCACGCGCAAATTCAAATACTTCCTTGTATCGCAGATAGAGAAAATGATGTTATATATATATATATGAGAGAGAGAGTGTGTGTGTGTGTGTGTGTGTGTGTGTGTGTGCGTGCGTGTGTGTCTGCGTGCGCACACATGCGTGTGTGCTTACCGTCCCTCGAAAGCAATCACACTTGCCCACCTGTACACCAACCTTCCTACGAAGCTATTTACCATCAATCTACCATGCCTACTTATCAATTAGTGGCCAATTTATCTATATACCAATTCACGTCACCCCAATCTCCCTACCAATCTGTTAGTCAATCAACACTAGACAAACTCTATCCCTCTGTCTGACTGCCCACGTCTGCCTGCCTGTATGCCTGCCTGCATGTCTGTCTGCATCTCTGCCTGCCTGTATGGCTACCTGCCTGCCTGTCTGTCTGCATCTCTGCCTGCCTGTATGGCTACCTGCCTGCCTGTCTGTCTGCATCTCTGCCTGCCTGTATGGCTACCTGCCTGCCTGTCTGTCTGCATCTCTGCCTGCCTGTATGGCTGCCTGCCTGCCTGCCTGTCTGCCTACCAACCTGCCTGCCTGCCTACCTGCCTGTCTGCCTGTCTGCCTACCTACCTGTCTGCCTACCTACCTGCCTGCCTACCTGCCTGACAGCCTGTCTATATGTCTGCTTGCCTCTCTGCCTGCCTGTGTGACTGCCTGCCTGCCTGCCTGTCTACCTGTCTACTAAGCCTGCAAGCTAGCCTGTGACTCTTCAGTACCAGTACAGAATCATTCACGCTGATCTTAAAATTTACTATCTATTCCAAGCAGTATACAGACACATAAGACGCTGTCTTTCCGTTCGGGACATTATAGTTCCCACCACCAGTGCAAACAGTACATCTTTGTCTCTGTGTCATGGTTGCGGTTTTATTGCATGAACTACATTCTATTGAAGTAGTGGGGGGTTTCCACATGGTTTGCTTTGGGTTATGCCGGGTTGTGTTCACCTATGAATTGGGTTGGGTACAACAATCTCCCTACAATGATTTGCCTAGCGCCTGTAAAGTGTGTTGGGTACAACAATTTGCCCATGAGTTGTGTCAGATACAACAATTTGCCTATGAATTGTTTTGGGTACAACAATTTGCCTATGAATTGTGTTGGGTACAACGATTTGCCTATGAATTGTTTTGGGTACATTAACTTGGGTACAACAATTTGCCTATGAAGTGTGTTAAAGGTAAAGATGTCCCATAACCTCTGTGGTCGTGGGGTAGAGAGACATCAGAAACCTGAGCTTCTCTAGGGGCCAGCATATTGAGGACGGCCCCAATCTCCTCTCCCTGGCTGCTTTACCTTCCCTGACCCTAAAGAGGGCAGGTACCCATTCACAGCTGGGTGGACTGTACTGAAGCCAAGGCGTGCAAACGGTCACCTATCCAACTGGTAACCACGCTCAATGCTTCTTAACTTGACTTGTGGAAAGGGAGCGCTATGACCACTTAGCTGTCCCTGCCCCCATAAAACTGTGTTGGGTACAATTTGGGTACAATAACCTGACGTTGAACTGTGTTGAGTACAAAAATCTCGTCACGGTGTATCGATTTCAGGCTACTCTCCTCATGGACGTAATGATGAACCCGTTACCATTAAAAAAACAACAACTATACTTAAACAACTCTCTCGATACTGATCCCCTTTAATTTTACAAATATATCTTTACACTTGCTAAAACATATTGGATGTGAAGTATTTTAGATACTTTGTCTACAAACTCAATTTCGATTTTCATTCAAAAGACTTGCCCTCAGACTCTCTCTCTCTCTCTCTCTCTCTCTCTCCTCTCTCTCTCTCTCTCTCTCTCTCTCTCTCTCTCTCTCTCTCTCTCTCTCACACACACACACACACACACACACACACACACACACACACACACACACACACACACACACACACACACACACACACACACACACACACACACACACACACACGTCACACAAGACAAAATCCGTTTCGTGTAGAAATTTAAAAACTACTGATGTGAATTTTCTGGCTTATAAGAAACTCAACTTGGCTGACATCATCATCAACACGATACAAGCAATAAAAAAACAAAAATAAACCCCAAACATTTCCCTTGATAGAAACATTAAACTGTGGAATCCAACTTTGAACATACAAAGAGAATCTTTGTATTCTTTATATTTTACAAAGTATCGTTTCCAACATGGAAAACAAGAAGGAATAAAAGTGTGGAATGAAAACATTAAATTATTCATACAATGTCCTTTGAATCTGTCGACGCGGGCTCATTGTATTTTGTTTTAGAAGCATTGTATGTTTGCGTTCGTTGTGTATGGAGATGTTTTCACACGGAAACAAGATCAATGACCGTGCAGTGTAGCCTATACAATGCCCAATGCAGACAGCATTGAAACCCACTGACCTTCCCTCGGGGAAAAAATAATATTCTCATGTTAAAAGGGTCGCAAGCATTGTTTTTT
>CM060328.1:10141731-10149231 GCA_030674155.1 Stramonita haemastoma | reverse complement strand
TTTTGCAACCAGCTTCCTCCACTCCTCGGCGCCCTCCGCCCTCCGTAGCAGATCGCTCAACCCAAGGCCTGTCCACACTCTGATGCTGTCTTCCCATCGTTTCCTCTGTCTGCCTCTTCGTCTCCCTCCTTTTATTGTTCCTTGTAGGACAGTCTTGGCCAGTCCAGATTAAACTGAATGTCAAAGTCTTTCGGTTGAAATTATAAAACTAAAGGATTTAATGATATGATGGGTTTACAAGAGTTAGGCATTCCTTTGCTTGATGATAATTATTATCTTGCAGACTTTGATCCCTAGGGAAAGGTTTTGAAATTAAAGAAGTTAATCTATGTTCTGGGAAGAGGAGAAAAATATGTTCTACAGAAAATATCAAGTATCATACCAGACAAGAAATCTGCTGATATCTGCATTGCTCTCCTCTTCTCCGCTCTTCTTTACTTTATTCATGTTTTGTACTTCTCTTCCCTGAATATGACTGTACTTCAACAGATTACACTGCACTGACACTGCACTGCACTGCACCTGCACTGAGCTATACTACACTACACCGCACCACACCACACCACACCACACGATTCTGGATCGGTGGTCTAGTGGTTTAGGATGTAACCCGCCTGTTTAGAAGCGAAAAGTCTGGGTCAGAGTGTGCGGTGGTTCGAATCCCGTGTGGGCCTTAAACTTTTCCCCCATCCATTAGAGCATGAGTAGTGGTCTGGGTACTGGTCTTTCGGTTGAGACGATAAACCGAGGTCCCGTGTGTTATACATCATTATTTGGCGCACGTAAAAGAACCCACGGCAACAAGGGGGATGTTCCTGGCAAAATCCTGTAGAAAAAAGCCACTCTGATAGGGAAACAAATACAGATGCAGACAGGAAAAAGAAAAAAAAAAATAATGGGTAGGCCTGCACTTATGGCGACGCGCTCTCCCCGGGGAGAGCAGCCCGAATTTCACGCAGAGAAATCGGCTGTGACATAAAGTGGTATAAATTAATAAATAAATAGATACCACACGACACAACACTACCCTACACTATACCACATAACACTACACTACACAACACTACACTACATTACATCACCCACACTACACTACACTGCACTGCACTGCACTACACTACACTACACTTCACCACACCAACCACACTACAACACTACACTACATACACTATACTACACAACACCACACTACATCACACCATACTACACTACACTGCACTGCACTACATCACACTGTACAGCACTACATTTTTTTTAGCTGTAAAAGAGTATAATACACTACAATTCAGTACACTACTCTACAACACAACACAATACAAGACAAGACAAGACAAAACAAGACAAGACAACACAAGACAATACAATAAAATTGCTCGTAGACCCATTCAGTAAGGGAAATGATTAATCAGCAATAGTTCATGGCTTTTGACACAGCGTCCTATTCCTATCCTCTGAAAATGGCCATTGACAGCAAAAGCCATAAATCTTTAAAACCTGAGATTCACGCTTAAAGACATTAGTACCGGTCACTTAAGGGCCTCCTTTACGGTGTCACTGGGCACGTGGCATCCTACTGGATTAATCAGTCCTTAAGGTCAGAGAAAGGTGTGACAGACTGACCATCAGACCATTAGAATGCGCGGTCATGAAATAGAGATATAGAAGTCGCTGAGCTCTCTGTGTTACTTCGCATTTGAAGTTGTACAGAAACGAATCTCTGTCTGTCTCTTTCTCCCTTGCCCGAAACCATATAAGGTAAACAGTAAAGGTGTCCCATACTCTATGTGGTCGCAAGGGAGCGACACATCAGAGACCTCAGCTTCTCCAGGGCCAGAGAGCAGGTACCCGTTGACAGCTGAGTGGACTGGGGGAACTGTACTGAAGCGCAAATGGTCACCCATCCAATAGGTAACCACGCTCCATGCTGCTTAACCTTAACATGGGGAAAACGAGTGCTCTGACCACTGAGCTATCCCGTCCCGTCCACTGTGTACCATTTCATAAAATTTACGAAATTCTCATAATACGCCAAATCGCCCTGGCAATACGCCAATTAATAAATGTCCAGTATTTTGATGAAAATCCGACAGAGAAACAAATATGACTCTGTGTGTGTGTGTGTTGTGTGTGTGTGTGTGTGTGTTGTGTGTGTGTGTGTGTGTGTGTGTGTGTGTTGGTGGTGTGTCTGTGTCTGTGTCTGTGTCTGTGTCTGTGTATCTTTGTGTCTGTGTTTGCGTCTCCTCTCTCTCTCTCCCTCCCCCTCTCTCTCTCTCTCTCTCTCTCTCCCCTCTCTCTCTCTCTCTCTCCTCTTCTCCTCCTCTCTCTCTCTCTCTCTCTCTCTCTCTCTCTTTCCCGCATATTATACAACATGGCTCAACTGCCTCCTATTTGTTTGTTTGTCATCGTTTTCCCCATCAATTAGATCATGAGTAGTGGTCTGGGTGCTAGTCTTTTGGATGAGACGATAAACCGAGGTCCCGTGTGTTACACATTACTATTTAGCGCACGTAAAAGAACCCACGGCAACAAGAGCGTTGTCCCTGGCAAAATTCTGTAGAAAAACGCCACTTTGATAGGGAAACAAATACAACTGCAGACAGGAAAAAAAATTAAAAAATGGGTAGACACTGCACTAGTGGCGACACGCTCTCCCCGGGGAGAGCAGCCCGAATTTCATGTAGAGAAACCTGCTGTAACATAAAGTGGTATAAATAAATTAATAGATAAATAAATAAATAAACAAATAAAAAAATAAATAAATAATAAATGACAACCTTAATACCGACTCACGTGTGTGCGGTGTATCCACATACTTTTATTGCCAACGACCACAAAGGTTACGGGAACACCTTTACCTATACCATACAAGAGCTACCTTGAATAAACACTGGTCTGAAGTTCTGACCGTCCTGCCAATAGCGTTCTGGACCTTATCACAAGAGTAAGAACTGACAGTAGTCTAGTTTTCCAGAGAAACATATCTGGCAATATTTTTTTGGCCAAAGTCCTCAGAATCCTATAAAAAAAACATAAACAAACAAGTGGTTTATCTGTCTGGCGTGACTTTTGTCTACAGTTCGAGTTGTGCAAAGTAGACAGCAGAGTTGGAATGGTCACTGCATACATGGCAAGCTTTGAACTTTCTCTGTTCCTGTCTTGATGTCATGATAAAGTAAGATCTTGATCTTTCAGCAGAGATTTGTTATGACTAACTTAACCATAAGTATCTACATTCAGCATGACTGAGGCAAAAGTGACACAGAAGGTGGGAAAGTGAAATCCCAAATTAGTCTGGCTGCCAAGACAATCTTCTGGTTGTCTGCTGAGAAAACACGATGCAGTGTACGTGTATGCACAGTGTAGGGTTCTGTTCACGTTTTCCATTGTCCCCTGTGGCTTTGCTCAGGAATAATACCCCCTTCCCTTCTGTATCCGTCTCTCTGCCTCTCTGTCTGATTTTTTATTTATTTTTGTTATTTTATTTCAAGGATAACGAAATAAGCACTCATATGCTTTTTACATCCATTCCCCGTGTGTATGCACTTTTGTAAATTTTGTCAACCGTTCACACCGACACACAATTAATGGCCCACTCTACCAAAAAGCGGAACGGGTTTTAACGTGTGCGCAATGTGATTTGCGTGCGTTCGCACACGGGACCTCAGTTTATAGTCTCATACGAAGGACTTTTGGGGGGAATGGAGTTGGCACTGATGTTAACTCCAACGGAAAAATCCTCTTGAACGAGGTTCGAACCTGGGTTAGCAGATCACTAGCGCATCAATCTATCCCGTCCATTCTGTCTGTCTTTCTGTCTGTCTGTCTGTCTTTCTGTCTGTTTGCTTGTCTTTCTGTCTGTCTGTTTACCTGTCTCATTTCCTCCTCATTTCCGTTTACCTCTCTCCTACAATTATTCTTACAGACAAGGAAAAGGTTGAAGATTGAACAGAACAGTAGAAGAAAAGGAATGTGAGCGTCAGCAAAGTGCAGACAAAAACAAAATGCCCTAACGTGCACAGATGTACAATATTTGCTCACACACTCTGTGTGTGTGTGTGTGTGTGTGTGTGTGTGTGTGTGTGTGTGTGTGTGTGTGTGTGTGTGTGTGTGTGCGTGCGCGCGCGTGTGTGTGTGTGTGTGTGTGTGTGTGTGTGTGTGTGTGTGTGTGTGTGTGTCTGTCTGTCTGTCTGTGTGTGTCTGTGTGTGTCTGTGTGTGTCTGTGTGTGTCTGTGTGTGTCTGTGTGTGTGTACATGTTTGTGCGCGTGCACATTATTAATTCCTTTTGATAGATTTCGGCATTTCCCAATATAGTTATTAAGCAATCACGCTGTCATTTCCAGTTCACAAGTAACAATTCTTTCCACAGAAACCAGTCTGACGATGTCCTGTCAAATTCAGAGATCTCAATCCACCACCAGACAATCACTATGTGCACATTCAGATTCAAAGATCCCAATCTACCACCAGACAATCACTATGTGCTGTCAGATTCAGAGATTTCAATCTACCACCAGACAATCACTATGTGAGATTCAAGAGATATGTCGGATTCAGAGATCCCAATCTACCACCAGACAATCCCTAGTGCACATTCAAAGACCCTAATCTACCACCAGACAATCCCTATGTGCACATTCAAAGACCCTAATCTACCACCAGACAATCCCTATGTGCACATTCAAAGACCCTAATCTACCACCAGACAATCCCTATGTGCACATTCAAAGATCCCAATCTACCACTAGACAATCTCTATGTGCACATTCAAAGATCCCAATCTACCACTAGACAATCACAATGTGCACATTCAAAGACCCTAATCTACCACCAGACAATCACAATGTGCACATTCAAAGACCCTAATCTACCACCAGACAATCACTGTTACTGACTCAGCCCACTGTCAGTGGCCATCATTCAGCACGACAGAGGCGACAGTGACACCGAAAGGTGAGAAATCCAAGGTAGAATCCCACATCAGTCTGGCTGCCGAGTCAATCTTTCGGCTGTCTTGCTGAGACAACAAACTCCAGTATGTGCAGAATGGGATGTTGTAGTCACGTTTCCCATTGTCCCCTGTGGCTATGCTCAAGTTCAACACCCTTCCTCCCTCCAAATGTCTGTTTATTTCTCTTTCTCATTTCCTTTTCATTTCCGCTTACCTCTCTCCTGTTTTGTTTTCCTCTCACAGACAAAGAAAAAAGAGGGTAATGATTGAGTAGAGAAAGTGATAGAAAAGAGTGTGTAAGTGAAAAGGGACTAAAAGAGAACGGCTAGAAGTGCAGAAATATTCAAGGAAAGTTTGGACTTTGTACACACACATATATATACACCATACAAGCGCGCGCGCACGCAGCACGCACGCACGTACACATACACACCATACACATGCATGCATACATACATGCATACATATATACATACATGCATACATACATACATATATACATACATGCATACATACATACATACATACATACATACATACATACATACATACATACATACATACATACTACATACATACATTACATTACATTACATTACATTACATACATACATACATACATACATACATACATACATACATACATACATACATACATACATACATACATACATACATACATACATACATACATACATACATACATAAACACACACACACAAACTCACACTCGTGTACACACACATAAACACACACACACACACACACACACACACACACACACACACACACACACACACAACGCGCGCGCACACACACACACACACACACATACACACACACACACACACGCACGCGCGCGCCACACACACACACACTACACATTTTATTTTTTTTTTTTTAAAAACAACAACTTAGTCACTTTCATATAGTTCTATAGGGTGATAGTCCAATTCAACCATTGCCTACACCACATTCACTTACACAGAACTATTTTTTTCAAGCAAAGCTCTTCTACATATTTAACACAGGAGCTTGCCACAAAGCTGTTTACACTAGCTTACATACTTATAAACAAACCACTGATATTTACTGCACACAAACGTAGCTGATAAAATAAGAGACAGTTTGGAAACTTTAAGAACAAATCAACAGAAAGTTGTGCCCCTTGCTTAGCAACCATATACAGAATCAGATGAGTTTCCGAACTTACAGTGGTAGTTATAGAATTTTCTCTTCACTGTCTATGCCACTTACTGTTGATGCAACTTCATGTAACCACCTTCCAAACTAGCAAAAAAACAACCTCCAAACTTTTCTCCTCACTGTCAATATATCTGGTAACTAATGGACTATCACTGCTGGGACGGAACAGCCTAGTGGTTAGAACATTGCGCTCGCAATCTGACGACCTGGGTTTGAATCCCGTTCAAGGGAACTTTTCCCCTGGAGTTAATATCAGTGCAGACTCCACTTTCCCCAAAAGTCCTTCGGATGAAACGATAAACCGAGCTCCTGTGTGCGAACGCTCGATCGAAGACCATCTTGCTCACAGGTTAAAACCTGTTCCACTTTTCGAAAGAGTAAGCCATTGTGTGCCGGTGTGAACAGATGACAAAATTTACAAAACTGCATACACACAGGGACTGGATGTAAAACAAGGTCACATGGATAAAAAGCCAAGATAAAGGCGTTCCCACAACCTATTATGCGGTCATAAGGAAGCGAGGCGCCAGAGACCTCAGCTTCTCCAGGGGCCAGCATATTGAGAGCGATGCCCATCTCCTCTCCCTTGCTGCTTTACCTTCCCTGACCCTAAACAGGGAGGTACCCATTGACAACTAGGTGAACTGGGGGACTGTACTGAAGCCACGGCACGTAAACAGTCACCCATCCACCTGGTAACCATGGTCAATGCTGCTTAACCTTAGCTAGGGCAAAGCGAATGCCCTGACCGCTGAGCTATCCTTTCCCCACAATAACAAGTCCTAAATCTCACAACCAGACTCCTTGGTCACACATTCCCAGCCGTTCCCTTTCAACCCCACAAGAAACAACTCTTTTAACAAACATCAGTCAGTCTAACAATGAAGTATCATCATCCAAGATTTTCAATCTTCCAATGCAAGCAGATTCATTATAACTAACTCAACAACCATCGAACATCGATCATTCAGCACGACAGAGGTGGAAGGTACACAGAAGATGAGAAATCAAAATAAGAATCCCACATCAGTCTGGCTGCTATGTCGATCTTTCGGCTGTCTGCTGAGACAACAAAGTGCAGTATGTGCAGAATGTGGGCTTCTGTTCATGTGTTCCATTGTTCCCTGTGGCTCTATTCATGGACAAAAAACTCCATCCCCCTTCTATCTGTTGCTCTCTCTCTCTCTCTCTCTCTCTCTCTCTCTCTCTCTCTCTCTCTCTCTCTCTCTCTCTCTCTCTCTCTCTCTCTCTCTCTCTCTCTCTCTGAGGCTGTCTCTCTCTCTGTCTGTCTGTCTGTCTGTCTCTGTCTGTCTGTCTGTCTGTCTGTCTGTCTGTCTGTCTGTCT
>CM060328.1:10134231-10136731 GCA_030674155.1 Stramonita haemastoma | reverse complement strand
GTATAGCATAAGCTTTAAATTAAAAGCAGCTGAGTTTAGCTAAATATAAGACAGTAAGAATATGTTAAAAGGTAAAGGTATTTCCAAACTTAGGCAGTCATTGGGAGCAAGGTGATTTTGATTTGATTTATTCTTATTCTTATATATCGAGGATAATGGAATAAGCACTCTTGTGCTTTCTTCATCCAGTCCCCATGTGTATGCAGTTTTTGCAAATGTCATCTGTTCCCACCGGCACACGATGGCCTACTCTTACGAAAAGCGGAACAGGATTTAACGTGTGCGCAAGGTGTTCTGTGTGCGTTCGCACACGGGGCCTCGGTTTAAAGTCTAATCTGAAGGACTTTTGGGGAGAGCGGAGTCAGCACTGATGTTAACTCCAGGAGAAAAATCTCCTCAACCGGACTCGAACCCGGGTCGTCAAACTGCCAGTGCAATGTTCTGAACACTAGGCTATCCGTTCCCCAACGTGTCAAAGACCTAAGCTTCTCCAGTGGCCAGCATATTGCGGGCGGTGCCCATCTCCTTTCTTTCTCGCTGCTTTACCTACCCTGACCCTAAAGAGGACAGGTACTCATTTACAGCTGGGTGAACTGGGAGATAGTACTAAAGCCAACACGCAAACGCTCATCCATCCCAGAGGTAACCATGCTCAATGCTGTTTCACTTTAGCGTGGGGAAAGCTAGTGCTCTGACCACTGTGCTACCCCTCCCCTCCCCCCCCCCCCCCCCCCCCCCCCCACCCCTCAGCTATATTATAAACTAGTCATTTTGATTCTGGAAAATTCCCACTTTTTTTTTTGAAAAACCCTATAGTACACAGTAGTATTTTTGATAGCTGAGATGCAGAATGAAAAGAGTGCACAACTTACAAGCATTACAACTAGTTCCAAATGATTTTTTCTTGACTTAGTTTAGATATCACTAAAAAAAAAAAAAAAAAAAAAAAAAAAACCCTGAATATTCACACAATCTTCTGGATGCCCCGGTGGCGGAGACAGATGTGACAGGATACAGCTATCCCAGTGACAGTAGATGTAGACTGACACAGCTGCCGCAGTCTCAGGCACATGCACACACACACACACACACGACCTCCAAGAGTCAGACCCCTAACACTATAGCTTCATTAATTACACTGGCCTGCGCCCGTTGTGATGTCAGCAAATTTTAGCTGGCTTGTGATAGGAGTATACCATGTAATACATTTGTTAGTAATGTGGAAACAATCGGTGTAAAAACAAGAGAGAGAGAGAGAGAGAAAGTCAGACAGACAGACAGACAGACAGACAGACAGACAGACAGACAGACACACAGACAGAGGAGACGGAGACGGAGACAGAGGGAGATAGATTTTTTTTATCTATTTGTTTATTTATTTACTCATTTACTATCTATTCTTTTATTTCGCGGATAATGGAATAAGCACACAAGTATTTCTTCTACATCCAGACCTCATGTGTATGCATTTTTCTAAGAGAAATGGAGAGACAGAAAGAGGTAGAGAGAGGGAGAAAGAGAAAGGAGAAAGAGACAAAGACAAAGAGAGAGACAGAGACTGACAGACAGACAGACAGACAGACAGAGAGTGGAGTTGCCGCAGTTTTCTTGGACAAGTCGTTGCGTGCATGATGATTAGGCTGTCAAATGCTCCATCATCATTCTGCTTTTCTTCATCAGTCCACTACCAGTAGGACTCCCTCATCATTCTTTTGACAACCGCTATGATTTCTACCCCCCTCCTCCCCCCTCTGTTTCCTTCCCTTTAATGTTGGCTACCTGTTCATCTTGTAACACTGCTTTCTCCTAACTCAAAGACGTCCATTACGAAGATTGATGTCCAATTTTTATAAACTTCAATAGAAATGTGGTATTATTTCTTTTGCGCTCTCTCTCGCTCTCTCCTCTCTCTCTCTCTCTCTCTCTTCTCTCTCTCCTCTCTCTCTCTTCTCTCCTCTCTCTTCTCTCTGTCTCTCTGTCTCTCTCTCTCTCTCTCTCTCTCTCTCTCTCTCTCTCTCTCTCTCTCTCTCTCTCCTCTCTCTCCTCTTCTCTTTTTTTCTTCTCTTTCTCTTCACTTCTCTTCAGGAGGCTGTTAAAAATCACTTCAAGCTCCAATCTCAACTACAGTTAAAAAACAAAACTCGACAATTCACTCCATGTATTTCACAATCTTGTACACACTTGTATACATTTCTTCACAAAGCATTTCTCTATAATTCAAAATGACAGATGACAAGATTTACAAAACTACATACACATGGAGACTGGATGTAAAAAAAAAAAGCACACGAGTGCTTTCCCATTATCCTCGATATAAAAAAAATAAATAAATAAATGGTGTGGGTCTTTTTCTTTAGTTTTCGTTCTGCTGTTAATTACTACAGACTCAGACAGAATCAGTTGGTTAATCTGTGTCTGAAATCAGCGACAATTCCCTCCCCATCAGGATTCATTCAGTCTTTGTTTGGTGCCAGCCAAGTCTTCTGCTAGACTGTCCCTG
>CM060328.1:10101731-10131731 GCA_030674155.1 Stramonita haemastoma | reverse complement strand
CCCTCACTCTCTCTCTCTCTCCCTCTCTCCTCCTCTCTCTTTCATGTCAACTGTCAGTCCATCTTGGAGCAGCATCTCTCTTTTCTGCACCATAGCGCCCCATTACCAGGCTTGATGATTTGCAAGTCTTGTCAATGTCATTGAAAACTCCTGGTATCATCGTGTCCATCATCATTATCATCATCATCAGCAGCAGCAGCAGCAGCAGCATTATCATCAGCAGCAGCAGCATTATCATCATCATCATCATCATCATCATCATCATCATCGTCATCATCATCAACAACAACAGCAGTAGCAGCAGCAGCAGCATTCTCATAATCATCATCATCAACAGCAGCAGCACCAACAATCTCTCTCTCTCTGTCTCTCTCTGTCTCTGTCCTCTCTCTGTCTCCCTCTCTCTCTCTGTCTCTCTCTGTCCTCTCTTCTCTGTCTCTCTGTCTCTGTCTCTCTCTCTCCTCTCTCTCTCTCTCTCTCTCTCTCTCTCTCTCTCTCTCTCTCTCTCCTCTCTCTCTCTCTCTCTCTCAAGAGTGCTTATTCCATTATCCTCGATATAACGTAATAAACCCAAATCAAATCAAATAAATCAAATCTCTCTCTCTCTCTCTCTCTCTCTCTCTCTCTCTCTCTCTCTCTCTCTCTCTCTCTCTCTCCTCCTCTTCTCTCTCTCTCTCTCTCTCTCTCTCTCTCCCAAACTTGTCAAAAAGTACTTCAGATTCTAACCACACTAATGGAAACAACCTTATCTCTGTTTACTCTAGGCGTTTCAAAAACTTTATATATGAACTACCTTTCCATTTTTTCTGCACGTAACAAGTTTCCCTGTAAATCGAAATTGTTACCGTCGTCTTACTCTCATTACAACCACTCAAACAGTACAGAAAAGGTCAATAACGGAAAAGCCTGTGTGTACAGCTATCACGACCTTTACCAGAACCTCGAACAGAAATGCTAAGTGGCAAATCTGTGTGCATGCCAAAACAATCTTTACCAAATTCAAATAACTAACAATAACTAGTATTTATTTATTTATTTATTTATTTATTTATTTTATTAACCTTTCATTTCGAGAATAATGGAATAAGCACTCGTGTACTTTTTTAACATCCAGTCCCCCGTGTGTATGCAGCTTTGTACATTTCTTATCCGTTCCCACCGACACACAATGGCCTACTCTTCCGAAAAACGGAACGGGTTTTAACGTGTGCGCAAGTTGTTCTGCGTGCGTTTGCACACGGGACCTCGGTTTATAGTCTCATCCGAAGGACTTTTAGGGGGGGGAGTGGACTCAGCACTGATATTAACTCCAGAGGAACAAAAAAAACCCTCGAACGGGAATCAAACCCGGTTCGTCAAATTGTGAGCGCAATGTTCTGACCACTAAAATATGTGTCCACAAGCAACAGTTCTTGTTAGCACTAAGAATCATGTGAAAGTGCCAGATATTCAGCTGGATTTTCCTAGACTCTCTGGGGGCCAATTAAAGTTGGGGATGTTTGCCTGCTCAATATTTCAAACTGGCTGTCTTCTAGTCGATTCAATGTGGAGAGGTTGACCTCTCTAGTTAAGCTGAAAATAGGTAATCGATGGTGGTGATGGTGGTGGTGGTGGTGTGTGTGTATGTGACAGAGAGAAAGCGCGCGCGCGCGTGTGTATGTGTGTGTGTGTGTGTGTGAGAGAGAGAGAGAGAGAGAGAGAGAGAGAGAGAGAGAGAGAGAGAGAGAGAGAGAGAGAGAGAGAGAGAGAGAGAGAGAGAGAGAGAGAGAGACTGAGTAAGTATGTGTGTATGTGTGTGCTTGAGACAGAGAATGTGTGTGTATGTGTGTTGTGTGTGTGTGTGTGTGCGTATGTGTGTGTGTGTGCGCGCACGCGCACGTGCGCGCGAACTTTTAAAAGCTTTTTGCTAATTGCCCTCCATGGATGATTAAAGTATTTTTGACCTGACTTGACTTGTGCAGTGGATTTTTAAAAAAATTACAGTTTTCAAGAGTTTCTTTGACGAACTGTAAAACCAACTTACGATTTGTGTTTTGGTAAATAATTATAGTGACAAACTAAGTGATACCTCGTTTTGGTGTCATATCATCGGTTATAAATGTATGAGGGTGAAAATGTGATAGACATGCGCGCATTAATATTACCGTAAAATGTAAGAGAGGGTGAAAATGTGTTAGATATGCGCATAGATATTATCTTGAATTTTAAGTATGAGGGTGAAAATGTGTGAAATATGCATATTATAATATTATCATCTTAAATGTGTGTATGAGGTAAAACTGTGTAAAGTGTATACAATAGTTACAAGTGGGAGGAGAGAGGGTCGTAAGGGCAGGACAGCCCAGTGGTTAGAGCGCTGAACTGTGATTTGAAGCCCCAGGTTCAAATCACCACTAAGACACCCACGTGAGGGACATTTCCGCTGTAGTGAACAGAAACAGCTCCACTCCTTCAGAAGCGCCCTCGGATGAGACTTTAAACACAGTTCCTACAAAAAACACACTCAGAACAGCTTGTGCACACAGAAAACCATCCCACCTTTTGGAAGAGTAGGCCAATTCGTGCCGGTAGGAACAGATGACGAAAATAAAACCCAAACACAACACATTGCACACGGTGTCATGCTTAGACAATATACCCGAAGTCGGAATGCAGCTACCTTTATATGAGCCAACGTCGTATACGCCAAAAAAAATCCTACTTTCCGTGAACCCCGGTATTCAAGCTGAGAAATGAAAACAAAACAAAACAAAACAAACAAAAGATATGAGCTTATTTTCTTCACTTTGACTTCAAAGCACGTCTTTCCTATAAAAGATGCTTTTAGGTAGTACACTTTTAACCGTGAAGATTTTCAAAAGATGATACAAATTCTAAATCTCGAGCCCAAAGATAAAAACCTGTTCCGGATATAACGGGCTGTACAGCACAGGCGAACTCTCTGACTTGCTATTCTGCATGAAAATTTAAACTATAAGAAGGATAATCTAGAACCAGTTGTTTTTTCTCTGTTCCAAAAGACAAAGAGGACGATGGAAACATACAGAGAGAGAGACAGAGAGAGACACAGAGAGAGAGAGGGGGGGGGGGGGGATGTAGTTTTAAATATTTCTATTCAAGTTTTGCATATAAACAAAATGCAAGTAGACAGAGAGAGATTTGTAAAGGACAGGCGAGATGCGTAAACCCCATGTTGTAAAGGGCATATAAAAAGGTAAAGGTGTCCCATAACCTATGCGGTCGTTGGGGAGCGAGGTGTCAGAGACTTCAGCTTCTCTTAGGGGCCAGCATATTGAGGGCGGCACCCATCTCCTCTCCCTTGCTGCTTTATCTTCCCTGACCCTAAAGAGGGCAGGTACCCATTTACAGCTGGGTGAACTGGGGGACAGTACTGAAGTCAAGGCGAGGAAACGGTCACCCATCCACTTGGCTACCACACTCAGAAATGCTTAAGCTGAACTTGGGGAAAGCGAGTGCTCTTTCTAACCACTGAGCTATCCCGTCCTCAAAGGGCATGAGGCGAGTGTAAAGACAGATATTGTAAATACCAGGCTGTATTGAGTTTAGATATTATGTCGTAAGTTTCAAGCTGTTGTCTATGTTAATGTGTGATAAGAAACATGTAACAACCGGGGCTGCATGACATTTATGAAGAGAGACTTTGAAAAGTTCAGGCTATAGTAGTGAGTGAGTGGTGAGTGAGTGAGTGAGTGATGTTGAGTGAGTGAGTGTGAGTGATGTGTAGTGGTGTGTGTGTGTGTGTGTGTGGTTGTTGTGATGTCGTGCGTGCGTGTGTGCGTCGTGGTGTGTCGTGTGTGTGTGCGTGCGTGTGTGTCTGTGTGTATGTAGTGTGTTGTTGTGTCGTTCGTGCGTGTGTGGGAGTTATTATCTTTTAAGTCCTTCTGGAATAAAAAAAATGGCAGGAGAATGGACCGATAAGGCAATAACAAAAAACCCACAAAAATTCAGATGTGACAGGAAAAAAAAAAACAAGACAGAGGATACAAAAGAGAAGGGATAGAAAAGAAGGAGAATTCTGAGCACAAAATTTCCAGAACATGCTGTTTATACTGCCAGGCCCCTGCATCCCCAAAGGGGATGACATTACAATTGCATCTCCGGAAAAGTTAGTGAGAGAGTGAGAAAATTAACGAAGCTTGCCTACATAACCCTGGTCATCCTGACAGGTCTGTATTTACCTGGTCGATACTTCATGCTAACTGCATAACCTTCTCTCGCTTCAGGGAGAAAGGAACCATTTGCATCCCTCATTAATAGTTTAAAGTGCTGACTCCTGCTCCCCTTCTTCCTCTCCTCTCCCCTTCTCGCCCCCCTGTGGGAGGTTGAAATGTAGGGTAAGAAGAAAAGAAAAAGGATATAGGACTGAGACAAGATAGACAGATATGACAACGGATGAAAATTACACTTAGCTGAGACAAGAGACTTGTCTGAAAAGAGAGAGAGACACACTACACACACAATGAGCGAGAGTGAGAAGAAACACACACACGACACAAAACAGACAATACACACACACACGCACACACGGGAGGAGGGTGAGAGAGAGAGAGAGATAGGAGAGAGAGAGAGAGCGCACAATGCAGCACGCACAGCACGCACACAAGCACACACACATGCACACAGGGAACTAGATTAAGTATGAAAAGACAAAAATGCTTTGTCCTATTATTCTAAAAATAATAAAACGCACTCCTCACCTCTCTCTCTCTCTCTCTCTCTCTCTCTCTCCCTCTCTCTCTCTCTCTCTCTCTCTCCTCTCTCTCTCTCTCTCTCTCTCTCTCTCTCTCTCTTCTCTCCCTCCCTCCCTCCCTCTCTCTGTAAGAGCATAGTCCTGCTTAAAATGTAACCAACGAGTCACTGATGTACTTACCCAGAACTCCAAAATGACAGTGGAACTTTTTTCTCCTCATCTTCAACATATCAACAGATCACACACCCACGCGTAAAAGTTTGTTGATGTCCGAACAATATCCCTGAAAACTTGTTTTCAACGCAACACGTCGCGGTAGATGGTATAATCCGGTCAGAAAAGCATTTCACGTCTATAAACCTGTAGAGATATACCCAGAGTTTTTTTTCCATTCACAGCAAGCCAGTCAATGATTCATAAAATCGGATTCAAGGATTTTTCAAACCATAATAATAAAAAAAATTATCCGAGATACCTTTACTACTGGGCGAATAAATGTACAACGGTTAAGACAATAAATGTGTAAAATTTGTCGTTTCTTTCAAAAAATTCGAACAAATGGTTTTTAAATTGTTGCTGCCACTGGTATTCAAACATTAGAATAACCAACAAGGGAAAAACACATAACATAAAAAACTTGATATCGTTAAAACCCGTTCCGCCTTTCGGAAAAGTAGGCCATTGTTTGCCGGTGGGAACAGATGACAAAATTGACAAAACTGCATACACACGAGGACTGAATGTAAAAACAACAACAACAACATATGAATGCTTATTCTCTTATTCTCGAAAAAAAAGAAAAAATGCTATAATTGGTTCATGCTTAACACAATACATTTAAATTTTCTTTATACTGTGACCAAATCAGCATGTGAAAAACGGACAGACACACTCAGTCTGCAAACATTTCCCAACATCTAAACACACAATCCTTTGGAAATTTCACACATTACCCACAACCGTTACACTCCCGTAATGGCCCAGGTAAATTTCACATCCATCATATAACAAAACAACACCGGGGGAAAACTATAGAAGCTGATGCAACACTGAACATCCCACAGTGGAGTGGCCTGTACACAAAGGGTGGCGCAGTATCTGTGGCGACAGAGCAGGAGAGGAGGGTAGTGACAGCAGGGACCTAACACAGCTGCAGACACTGCCCTATGCACGCACACGACTGTGAAGGTCTCCGTCCATGACACAACAGTCATTAGCTCTGACTGTGCTCTCTCTCTCTTCTCTCTCTCTCTCTCTCTCTCTCTCTCTCTCCTCTCTCTCTCTCTCTCTCCTTCTCTCTCTCTCTCTCTCTCTCTCTCTGTCTGTCTGTCTCGTCTCTCTGTCTCTCTCTCTCTCTCACTCTCTGTCTCTCTCGCTCTGTCTCTCTCTCTCTCTCTCTCTCTCTCTCTCTCTCTCTCTCTGCTCTCTCTCTTCTCTCTCCTCTCTCTCTCTCTCCTCCTCTCTCCTCTCTCTCTCTCTCTCTTCTCTCTCGTCCTCTCTCTCTCTCTCTAATCATATTATTTATATCTCTAATATTTCTAATATCACTAATAGTGAAAAGACTAAAATCTAAAGAACGAACGAATGAATCATCTGTCTGTCTGTCTTCTGTCGTCTGTCTGTCTTCTGACTGCTCCCCTCTCTCTCTCTCTCTCTCCCTCTTCTCTCTCTCTCTCTCCTCTCTCTCTCTCTCTCTCTCTCTCTCTCTCTCTCCGCTTCTGAAAATGTCAGCGCCAGATTAGTATGCTGGGTAAATAGTCGTATGAGAGATTTAATGGGTATGCGTCAGTGCTCCCTCTGTTTCTCTGTCTGCCTGCCTGCCTGTTTGTCTGCCTGTCTGTCTGTCTGTATCTTTCTTCTCTCTCTCACACACACAATCACTATGTCTGTCTGCCTGACTGTCTGTCTATCTGTCTGTCTGTCTGTCTGCCGCTGTCTCTCTCTATCTCTCTCTGTCTCTCTCTTATTTTTCTACATCTTTCCATATGCTGGCCCTTAAAGTGTATTGTGGCCTAAGGCCGAAGTATATTAGGCCATTTCAGAGTTCAGAGCTAACTCTCTCTCTCTCTCTCTCTCTCTCTCTCTCTCTCTCTCTCTCTCTCTCTCTCTCTCTCTCTCTCTCTCTCTCTCTCTCTCTCTCTCCTCTCTCTCTCTGTCTTTGTTGTCTGTGTCCATCTGCTTTTTGTCTGATGTCTGTCTGTCTCTGTCTCTGTCTCTCTCCCTCTCTCTCTCTACCCCCCCCCCCCCCCCCCCCCCCGCCCCAATCTGAGTAAATCCCTCATTATAATTCTGCTCTAGTTTTTATGACATCAAGTTGTTTTCTATCTTGTCTGTCAATAACAATTATACACGGTTTTCCTTCTACGGTCACGATTAACATACATCTCTTGTCACCAATTTGTCACGCACGCATCACAAGTGTTTCATATACACACCCGAGGTTTTCTCTTTCTCTCTTTAAAAAAAAAAATTCTTGTATATCGAGGATAATGGGATAAACACTCTTGTGCTTTTTTTTTTTACATCCAGTCCCCATGTGTATGCAGTTTTGTAAATGTCATCTGTTCCCACCGGCACACGATGGCCTACTCTTATGAAAAGCGGAACAGGATTTAACGTGTGCGCAAATGTTCTGCGTGCGTTTCGCACACGGGTCCTCGGTTTATAGTCTCATCCAAAGGACTTTTGGGAAAAGTGGAGTCCGCACTGATGTTAACTCCAGGGTAAAAATCTCCTCGACCGGGAATCGAACCCGGGTCGTCAATTGCGAGCGCAATGTTCTGACCACTAGGCTATCCCATCCCCCGTCTCTCTGTCCCAGTGTGTCTGTCTGTTGTTTTTCTATCTATCTGTCTGTCTATCTACCCCTATCTCGCTGTTTTTTTTCCCATAGCCCTTGAGATTAAAGTTTATCATCATTACCATCACCATTTTCTTCTTCTCTCCCCACCACCCCTTCTCTCTCTCCCTCACTCATTCTCATAGATTGAGAAGAACTTTTTTTTGGTTGGCAGTCCCTAATCTGTACAAAGGACAGATGAAAAATGCATGTGAATCCTTATCTGTAACCCTTAAAAAATAATGACCATTCTCTCTCTCTCTGCCTCTGACTGTCTCTGTCTGCCTGCCTGTCTGTCTGTCTGTCTGTCTGTTTCTGTCTGTCTGTCTGTCTGTCTGTCTGTCTGTCTGTCTGTCTGTCTGTCTGTCTGTCTGTCTGTCTGTCTGTCTGTCTGTCTCTCTCTCTCTCTCTCTCTCTCTGTGTGTCTCTCTCTCTCTCTCTCTCGGTCCATCAATTATTACGACACTAGACACTAGAGAACTGGCAGGTTTCTTTTTTCCCCCTGGTACATACATAACCTTCCCTTCCCTGCCCTGCCCTGCCATCCATGCCCTACCATGCCCGCAACAATCACAGCACCCATAAAGAACTGCAGCAATACCACCACCAGTACTACGTCTCCCCTCCAACCCCCCAACCCCCACCCCATCCCTAACCCCCAGTCACCGAGCCCATGCAGAGTGCAGTGTGTATGTATACATGCCCTGGGCTGGCTAGCTGGCTAGCTGGCTGGCTGGCTGGCTGGCTGGCTGGCTGGCTGGCTGGGCTTTGCCCTGACAAACCTCTCCAATATTGCATGATTGTCTTCTGTCTTCACTGCTTAAATGTCGTGTGTGGTGTGTGCGAGCTTATGATGACTGTTGTCAGCGCTGATTTAGGATGATGAAAGTCACCAAGGGGATGGGAGAGAGAGAGAGAGAGAGAGAGAGAGAGAGAGAGAGAGAGAGAGAGAGAGAGAGAGAGAGAGAGAGAGAGAGAGAGAGAGAGAGAGAGAGGAGAGAGAGATGGGGTGAAAGAAAGAGGGGGTGGGGAGGGAGGGAGAGAGAGAGTGGGGGGAAGAGGAGGAGGGGGGAGGGAGGAAGAGTGGGAGAGGAAGAGGGAGAGAGAATAAAACAGAGAGACAGACAGATAGAAAGACAGGAGAAAGAGAGAGGCAGACAGAGACAGAGGCAATGACAGGGAGATAGAAACAGACTGACAGAGAGACAAGGAGACAGAGACACACACACTGTAAGCTATTTGCAGGCAAATTTGCTGTTGTCGTTACTGCTGCTACTGTAAGTTAGTGTTGTTGTTGTTGTTGCTGTTGTTGCAACCTTTTATTCAGCAGAGCACTGATTCCCACAGAGTTTACTTGCATGGCTGAGCGTGATAGAGAGATCTCCTGTTGATGGAACGAGGGACTGATTTTTAAGTATAGAGATGAAGAGGATAGAAAGATCTCGTGTGCATGGAATGAGGGACTGATTTTTAGTATAGAGATGAAGAGGATAGAAAGATATAGTGTGTATGGAATGAGGGACTGATTTTTAGTATAGAGATGAAGAGGATAGAAAGATCTCGTGTGCATGGAATGAGGGACTGATTTTTAGTATAGAGATGAGGAGGATAGAAAAATCTAGTGTTGATGGAATGAGGGACTGATATTTAGTATACAGATGAGGAGGATAGAAAGATCTAGTGTTGATGGAATGAGGGACTGATTTTTAGTATAGATATGAGGAGGATAGAAAGATCTAATGTGTATGAAATGAGGGACTGATTTTTAGTATAGAGATGAGGAGGATAGAAAGATCTAGTGTGTATGAAATGAGGGACTGATTTTTAGTGTAGAGATGAGGAGGATAGAAAGATCTAGTGTGTATGGAATGACGGACTGATTTTTATTATAGAGATGAGGAGGATAGAAAGATATAGTGTGTATGGAATGATGGACTGATTTTTAGTATAGAGATATAGAGGATAGGAAGATCTAGTGTTGATGGCAGGAGGACTGATTTTTAGTGCACAGATGAACGGAATAGAAAGATCGAATGTTGAGAGCAAGAGGGACTCGATTTTTAGTGCAGGGATGATGGAGACAGATATATCTCGTGTTGACGGAATGAGGGACTGACATTTTAGTGCAGGGATGAGGGGGACAGAGATTTCTCCTGTTGATGAAATGAGGAACTCATTTTCAGTGCTTTCCACTGTCCATGCTGCGGAGCGCGTGTGTATCTGTGTTGCATAACAGTTATAAAAAATATGTCGAGCGCGCATGCATAATACACACACACATATATATATACATATACATATCCTGTGTGTGTGTGTGTGTGTGTGCGTGTGTGCGTGTGTGTGTGTGTGTGTGTGTGTGTGTGTGTGTGTGTGTGTGTGTGTGTGTGTGTGTGTGTGTGTGTGTGTATGTGTGTGTGTCTGTGTGTGTCTGTGTCTGCGCGTGTCTGTGTCTGTGTGTGTCCGTGTCTGTGTGTGTCTGTGTGATATTTGCAAGACGTGGTGTGTTGTTAATTCTGAATGGTGATGTGAGCTTTTGTGTTGACATGAATGCCATTTTTTTGTTCGTGTTTTTTCTTTAAGTGTTATTCTTTGCTCGTACCCTAAAGGAATTCAAAGTATTTGTATTTGTCGTATACATTTTTCAAAGCACGCAGAGTATCTTGCGCAAACGTTAAAACCCGGTCCGCTTTTTGTACAGGTGGTCAGGAGGAGGGGAGAGTGGGCAGGAAGATGGGGTGGTAAAATGTGGATGGATATGTTTGGATGGGAACAAACTAGAGATATGCTAGAACTAATCTGAAGACTTCAATCACAGTCACGGGTGCAATAATGCTTACAACAGTACCTATATTTCCATTAATAATATGCTTTGCATTGTGCCTGCATGTTGCGTCTAAACTTAACCGAATGTATTGACAGATTTTTAACCAAAAAAGCTAAAAACCTAATGCAAGAAAGATTTTTTAAAACCAGAAAATGAGGGAGAAAGAGGAATTTTATTTTGCCGAAAGATTGTGAATATGTCTTTGATATATATTGTTTTCGTTTCTCAGCTAGAGCTCTGAGGTTCACCAATTGTAATATTGTACGTTTGCAACCATTTTTACCTAACATGAAGGTAGCTGCATTCCAAAGTCGGGAATGAATGCCGAGTATATTTGTGTTTCTGTAACCCACCGACCGCTGACATAGATTACACAAAGAGAGTTGCGGCAATGACATGTCTGCAGTTGAAGTTGACCTGAGAGATCGTAAACAGATCCCCATCCTTCATTCACCAGATGCCTCCGGGATTCGAACCCACGACTTCATGGACCCACAGGACTGAAGTTGAACGATCTTAACCATGTAGCTATAGCGTCCATCATATTGATTTTTTAACTTCTCCCACATCAATCAGCACGAAGTAAAAGAAAACGAAACGTATTGCACAAGCACAATGTATTGCACAAGCACAATGTAGGACCGATACGGGAGACACTGCACAGGTGTTGACAGTGCTTTGCACACACAGAGCCTGATACGACAATCTTCAATCATATTGGATGAAAACTAATGGTCCGTGGTGACAGCCCCGATAATATAGCCTGTGTAGTCAGCGGAGCTATAAACAGCATGACTGGACTGGATTGGAACTAATGGTCTTTATTCACGCATAACATTCGCTTTTTTTTTTTTTCGTTGTCGAACGCTTGGACAGGCAGCAATTGTTGTCTGTCATTTGAGCAAAAATGCGTTGCGCTGCTGTTAAGCGCCTGACAAGTCAGGCCCAGCGCATCCCACTTCGGCGTGGGAGGTCATTATTATCGTTGAAGTCTTTTTGGGGGTGGGGGGTAGGCAGGAGAATGGACCAAAAAGGTAGAACATAGGCAAAATGGTGTCAGGAAGAAAAGGAACAAAGCAGAAACAAAGAGAGGGATAGAATGAGGGAACTCCTAACACAGAATTTCCAGAAGGTGGGGATGCTATTTATACTAGGAAAAGAACAAGGCAGAAACAAAAGAGAGGGACAGAATGAGGGAACTCTTAACACAGAATTTCCAGAAGATGGGGATGCTATTTATACTGACAGCTCCCCACCCCCACCCCTAACCCTCGGGGCATCCCCGCTGGGGAATGTAAAACATTCAAATTATGTTGCAATCAGCTCAGCAGTGGACATCAGAGTCTCTTTGGGACTGTCACCACGTTAGGAATTGAAAAACAACAATTACTTTCAGACGAAAAACAAGGTTGAAGCCAAGCACATACTCTAACGAGAAAAGCATGTTTTGCGATTGACAGAGTTGATTTTTCTCTGAATTTAAACTTCACTAAAAGCAGCTCTATATGCAAAATTCTCATCCAGTGTGTACTGGAAGTGTCAATGAGGTTTCCTGGTAGGATGAGTGAGACAGAGAACATACTCTGGGTGATTCTTTTCTTTTCTTTTCTTGGATAAAGGACTAAGCATTCGTGTGCTTTGTTTACATATCCAGTGCCTGTGTATGCAGTTTTGTAAATGCCGAAATCTCTGTTCCGCTTGTCGAAAAAGTAGGCCATTGTGTACCAGTGGGAACACTTGACAACATACTACAATACTGCTACTGCTTCTACAACAACATCAACATCAACATCAACTACTACTACTACTCCTACTCCTCCTCCTCCTACTACTACTACTACTACTACTGCTACTATTACTATTACTAATACTGCTGCTGCTGCTGCTGCTGCTGCTGCTGCTGCTGCTGCTGCTGCTGCTGCTGTTGCTGCTGCTACTTCTACTTCTACGACTACGTCTACTGCTACGACGACGACGACAACGACCAGATCTACTACTACTACTACTACTACTACTGCTGCTGCTGCTGCTGCTGCTGCTGCTGCTGCTGCTGCTGCTGCTGCTGCTGCTACTAACTACTACTACTACTACTACTACTACTACTCTGCTGCTGCTGCTGCTGCTGCTGCTGCTACTACTGCTACTACTGCTACTAGTACTACTACTAGGACGACTACGACTACTACTACTTCCACCGGTAATAGATGATAGTAAATAAAAAAAAAGATGTGATGATGATGATGAGAGGAGGAGGAGGAGGAGGAGGAGGAGGAGAAGAAGAAGAAGAAGAAGAAGAAGAAGAAGAAGAAGAAGAAGAAGAAGAAGAAGAAGAAGAAGAAGAAGAAGAAGAAGAACAAGAAGAAGAACAAGAAGAAGAACAAGAAGAACAAGAACAAGAACAAGAACAAGAAGAACAAGAACAAGAACAAGAACAAGAATGGAGACGACAATGACGACGACAACGACGATGACGACGACGACGACGATGATGATGATGATGATGATGATGATGATGATGATGATGATGATGATGATGATGATGATGATGATGATGAACAGATATTTTTGCAGCACATACCTTCAGAAAATACGCTCATGGCACTTTACATAAAATATCAATATCACCTAATCACCAAACAAGAACAGATAATGTTGTAAAGCTTTTTCGCTGGAATCATAGCAAGCATCTTCCATCCTCTAAAAAAGCAAGGATACCAAAAAAAATCCCTGTAGAATACCGCTGACTCTCTGTAATGTCACTTCTGACTTTATCGCGTGGATCTACAGAAGAAAGCTTCATCCCAATACATCAATATTGTTCGCATCTTCTCTGATCTGCCATGGGAAATGACAGATTCTTCATTTCTATTAAGATGCAAGCCTGGTAGAGGCTTTAGTTATAAAGAAATTATCTAAAGACATAGAGTGCTGAAAGAGATATAAAGGGTTGAAAAGGATGAACAGGGTCAATAATGTAGAATGCCATTTCGGGGAGAGGGGGAGCGGGTGGGGGAGTAGAGGGGGGGGAGGGAGGGACAGGATGCATAGGGAGATGAAAGCTGAAGGAACGGAAAGGAAATGTCAGTTTGTCCCGCAGGTTACAGCCAAAACGTGTGTGTTGGGGGGGGGGGGGGGGGTGAAAGTGTGTGAGGGGGGTATGAAAGTGTGTGTGTGTGTGCTTGTGCGTGTGTGTGTCTGTGTGTCTGTGTGTGTCTCTGTGTGTGTGCGTGTGTGTGTGTGTGTGTTGTATGGTGTAGTTTGTGTGTATATAGGGGGAGGGGTACTCTGTGTATGTATGCGTGCGTGCGTGCGTGTATGTGTGTTTGTGTGTGTGTATGTGTGAGTGTGGTGTCTGTGTGTGTGTGTGTGTGTGTGTGTGTGTGTGTGTGTGTGTGTAGTGTGTTTGTGTGTAGTGTGTGTGTATGTGTGTGCGCGCACGCGTCCGTGTGTGTGTGTGTGCGTGTGTGTGCGTGTGTGTGTTTATCCGAATGTCGGTCTGCCAGTCTGTCTGTTGGCAAGCTTACATAAACCCAAGAGTTCGCACAGACTTGCATAAATGTGGCTATACAACGTGTTTCAATGATCAGCTCTTCCCCTCTATGGGTCGATCGCCTGATATCATCATCTTTATCTTTTCATAAACCTGTTTCTTTTCTCAGCATATCCGAGCCCTTTACTCACTCTCTCTCTCTCTCTCTCTCTCTCTCTCTCTCTCTCTCTCTCTCTCTCCTCTCTCTCTCTCTCTCTCTCTCTCTCTCTCTCTCTCTCTCTCTCTCTCTCTCTTGTTTAAGGGGGGGGGGGGGGGGAGGGGGGGAAGTGTGTGTAATTGTAATGGTTCCAGTGGCCTTCTACTATAAAAATGTTCAGAGCTCTCTCTCTCTCTCTCTCTCTCTCTCTCTCTCTCTCTCTCTCTCTCTCTCTCTCTCTCTCTCTCTCTCTCTCTCTCCTCTCTCTCTCTCTCTCTCTCTCGTTTAAGGGGGGAGGGGAGGGGGGGAGTGTGTGTAATTGTAATGGTTCCAGTGGCCTTCTACAATAAAAATGTTCAGAGCTCTCTCTCTCTCTCTCTCTCCCTCTCTCTCTCTCTCTCTCTCTCTCTCTCTCTCCTCTCTCTCTCTCTCTCTCTTGTGGAAATACACACACACACGCGTGCGCGAGAGCGCACACACACACATACAAACACACATAAACACACACACGCGCGCGCGCGCAAAACCACGACATTTCCCGATTCATGGACAAACAAATACGCATTTAATATGCCAGCAGAAGACGGGCGTAAAGAGAAGCACCCCACCCCACCAGTGCTTTATATTCTGTGCCTTTCTAACCCCATACAAACACACACCGCGCGAGCGCATACACACACACACACACACACCAACAACAACAACAACTACCACAACACAACACACACGAACGCACACACGCACGCACGCAACACAACAAAACACAACACAATACACGCACACGCACACACTCACATGCACAACACAAAACAACACAACACACACACACAAAACAACACGCACACGAACACACATACACACACACACAAACACACACACACACACACACACACACACACACACACACACACACACACACACACACACACACACACACACACACACATACACACACAACACAACACACACACGAACACACATACATACACACATGTACACGCGCACACACCCACTCGCACACGCACCACAACACACAGACACACGAACGCACGCACGCACGCACTCAACACACGCGCACACACACTCACATACACATAACAAAACATACATGAAAACCCGTTTCGCTTTTCGGAAGAGTATGCCATTGTGTATTGGTGGAAACAAATGACAAAATTTACAAAAAATAATATACACACACGAGGACTGGATGTAAAAAAGCAGATGAGTGCTTACTCCATTATCCTCGGGAAAAAAAATAAATAAATAAAATAAGATAAACACATACACACGCACACACACGCGCGCGCGCGCGCACGCACGCATGCACGCACGCACGCACGCACGTGTGTTCGCTGGTACGCAAGCAAGCGTGCACGGTCTTTCATCATACACAAAAGCATAAATGTACATTTAATATGCCAGCAAGAGATACCAGTTTAGTGTAGCATCACAGATCTGCATGCAATGCTGTAAGCATTCTCTCTCTCTCTCTCTCTCTCTCTCTCTCTCTCTCTCTCTCTCTCTCTCTCTCTCTCTCTCTCTCTCTCTCTCTCTCTCTCTGTCTGTCTGTCTGTCTGTCTGTCTGTCTGTCTGTCTGTCTGTCTGTCTGTCTGTCTGTCTGTCTGTCTGTCTCTCTCCTCTCTCTCTCTTCTCTCTCTCTCTCTCTCTCTCTCTCCTCCTCTCTTCTCTCTCTCTCTCTCTCTCTCTCTCTCTCTCTCTCTCTCTCTCTCTCTCTTTTCTGGCAGAGAAGTACTGGGGGCGAGAAATCATGGCGTCTGAGTGACAGGTGCTGTGAAATGCGCTGTCGAGTTTTGGGTGATACAACGTTCCAAAGGACTCTATCAAGCTGCTACCTGTGTTGAAATTCAGTTGACGTTTTCGACTATCGAAACAACCTGAAAATGGTGGACTTAATGACATGGAGGGCTGCAGTTGGATGTTTGGCGGAAAATGTCAACAAGTGTCACGCCTTTTAAAAAAAATGTCGCCTAGCCTGTCAAAGGTGAGCAACTGCGCGGCCGCTGTCACATCGGCTGATGTTGTTACCGGCTATGTGTGTTGTGCTGTGGTCGTTTCTCTGATCAACTGTCTTTGGTGGAACATGGACAAATTTATGCCATCTGAGTATGTGGGACTTGTTCCAAAATCAATCCAAAAGGGGACAATTTGGTGCGAGACGACAGAGAGGTGTGACAGCGACAGTGACAGCGGGCCAGTCTGTCAGTCAGCTGTGCACGTGCCTGTGGTTTTGATGGCGCTCTGCGTGCAGCACACTGTTTTCTCCCTGCGTAGGCTGTTGCTTAGCGGCGATATTGAGACAAATCCAGGGCCCAATACTGATGGACAGAAGGAAACAACAGACATTGTGATGAATGCACCAACAGAAGTAAGTGATCTGTTGAAGACAGTTATGGAGAACATTCAACAACAGCTCTCACAACAAACCAGCGTTATCAGGAATGATTTAGGAGAAATAAAAAATGAGCTAATGCAAGTAAAACACCAGTGCGAAGAAATCAACTCGAGATGTGACAGACTGGAAAAAGATCAGAGAAAGCTGACAGAAACAGTGACAAACATGACAGAAGACATCCAACAGCTGTTCGAAGAAAGGAATGAAGATAGAGAGGAGGTTCAACAACTGTCAGATACCATCAAAGATCTGAAGATAGAAGTAGAACAACTGAAAACAGATACAGACAGACTAGAAAATTTCTCACGAAGAGACAATTTGCGGCTTTTCGGGATACCCCAGTGCACTGCCACCGAATCACATGATTCATGTGCACAGTCAGTCATCGATGTGCTAAACAGTGTGGATGACCAGAGGTCCTGGACTGTGGATGACATTGCACGAGCACATCGAACAGGACAGTCACGAGATGGGCAGCCCAGGCCTATGATTGCAAAGTTCAGTAGGTGGAGGGACAAAATGACCATTCTTAGGGACAAAGACCTCAGACAGAACCTACAAGACAGAGGTGTCAGGGTGGCCAATGATCTGACCAGGGCACAGGCGCAGATGGTGGCTGCAGCACGCAGGGAGGGGAAGAGGGCGTACTTCTACAGGGGGCAGATGGTGATCGGGCCCAGCCTTCCAGACCCCCGGTCCTACGCAGAGGTGGTGGAGAGTGGGGTGCACAGCAGTCCTCCACCCCTGTCCCCTCCTCACAGCCCAGCCAACATGGGGATTCCCCTTTCCTCACCAGCAGAGGGGGTGTGACGTCAGAGGGACGCACCACGCCTGGCAGCGGACAGAAGACCACGAGCGGCAGGCCCCCTTCTCCTCCCTCCTCTCCCTCTGTGGCACGTGCAGCACGGGACCAGCGCGGGGGTGACGTCACCGGAGGCAGTACGGGCGGACGTTACCGTAGCAACCACGGGGCCACTCCACGAGATGAACGTCACAGCGCAGCAGTTGGCGGGGATTCCCCTCGCTATGACGTGGCGGGGTCTTCTGGCAGTGACGGGCGTGCTGCACGTGACGGGCCTCTGTCCTACCAGCAGACGGGTATGCGGGCTTTCCTACGTAACCCGCCGCCGCGCGGGGCGTCTGCTCGTGGCAAAGCGGCCGGTGGCAACAACGTACGCAGGAGCCAGCGCCCTAGCAGCATAAGGAAGAGCTAGGACAGGCCCGGCCATCCAAGTCGATTATCATTTTTGAATTATAATATTGAAAACTTGTATAATAAACTAAAGGATGTTTCATTTATGAACTATATAAATAATTTTGATTTCGTTTGCCTCACAGAGACGTTCCTTGATCATACTTTTGATTACAGTGGTATTTTTTCCTGAGTTTCTAAAGTTTCATGTTCCTGCTAAAAAACTTTCCCATCATGGAAGGAATTCTGGGGGAGTGGTTTTGTTAGTAAGAAAGTTTTTAGAAAATTATGTAGAAGAAATTAAAATAGAGTGTGACAACACTATTGCCATAAGGATAAATAAGTGTATTTTCAGTCTAGATAAAGATGTTATTCTGATAGCTTGTTATATTGTACCAGAAGGTGGTCCTATCTATAATGAAAAAATAATCAAGGATGGTGTTATTTTATTAGAGGAATCATTATCACAATATTTTGAAAAAGATGATTTTCACTTTATGATTATAGGAGATTTAAATGCCAGAACAGGTCATGAACAAGCCGACCTTGAAATTATGTCTAATTATTTTGATGATGTTGAGTATGATACTATGGATGATGATCTTCATGTGCGTTCTTCCAAGGATGATGCCATAAATAATTTTGGCAGGTCCTTGCTAGATTTATGCTTTTTGTTTGATATGATTATTTTGAATGGTTGTTGTAAGGGAGATAATCAAGGAGATTATACATTTTTATCTCCCAATGGTTGCAGTGTTATTGATTATGTTCTTGTACCTAGTCATTTATTATCAAGTTTTGATTTGTGTATTGGAGATTGCATTGATTCATGGCACCTCCCAGTTGAAACAATGTGGATAGGGAATAGTGATTGTACTAGAGCTGAAATTAAAGAACATAAGAATGAAGACAAAATTATATGGTCTGAAGATTTTGCTGAATTATATAAACAAGAACTTGATAGTATTGAATTCCAAGAAACTATACAGACAGCTTCCCAACTATTGAACACTGATGTAAATGACAGTTTAGATCATTTTGTTCAAGCGTTATGTGGAGCTGCTGCATGCATGGTTAGGACAGTTAGTCATAGGAGAAAAACAAGTAATGATTGGTTTGATGCTGAATGTGAAAAGAAAAAGAAAGAAGTTAAAAGATTATTAAAAAGATTTCAGCGCTGTAAAACAATGGAGGATAAGACAGAAAAAAGAAAAAATGTATACTACTGCAAGAAAAGAATACATCATTTTAAGAAAAGCAAAAGAAAGAGAGTTTGAAGAAAAGAGACTGAAAAAACTTAGAGATTCCTTTAATGACTCAAAAACTTTCTGGTCTATTGTAAGATCAGTTAATCGTAAGTCTATGGTACATAATGAAATAACTATTGAACAATGGCATGACCATTTTGTAAAGGTTTTTAATGACTTTGGTAGTGCAGAAGCACAAGAGAATGTTAATACAATGCAAGAAGATGAGGAGGAGTTTGAACCTTTATTCAATAATCCTATATTGGAGAGTGAAATCATTAGTAGCATAAGACATTTAAAAACGGGAAAAAGCGCTGGCCCTGATAAAATAATTGGAGAAATGCTTAAACATGCAAACAGAACTGTAATTACATTCCTTGTGCAGTTGTTTAATCATCTGTTTGAAAGGGGTGCTTTCCCTTTAGAGTGGGCAAAATCTATAATAATACCAATTCATAAAAAAGGAAATATCAATATTGCTGATAATTATCGCGGAGTAGCTCTTACCAGTGTTTTAAGCAAACTCTATACTTACATTTTGAATAAAAGACTAACTAAATGGGCAGATGACGAAGAAAAATTAATTGAAGAACAAGCAGGATTTAGAGCAAAGTACAGCACTGTTGATCATATATTTACTCTTTATTCTCTAGTGCAAAAGCATTTGCTTTCCAATAAAAAACTTTTTGTTGCCTTTGTCGACTTTAGAAAGGCCTTTGATTCTGTGAATCGAAATATACTTTGGAATATATTACGCAAAAATGGAGTAAATGGTAAATTATATATGGCACTTAGAGCTGTCTATAATTCAGTATTAGCGTGTGTTCGGGCTGGAAATGAATATTCTGATTTCTTCGAATGCCCCAAGGGAGTGAAGCAGGGGTGTATTTTAAGCCCACAAATGTTCTCATTTTTTATAAACGAACTAGCTGTCGAACTGTCAAGGAAAGGCAAACACGGTATTCAGTTTATATCTGGAGCAGTAGAGGTATTTTTGTTACTTTTTGCTGATGATATCATTCTTTTGTCTGAAACGGTTATAGGTTTACAAAATCAGTTAAACATATTAAAGGAGGAAGCAGATCGGTTTGATCTAACTGTAAACATGGATAAAACAAACATTATTGTCTTTAGGATGGGTGGGCATTTATCAGTATATGAAAAATGGTTCTATGGAAATGATGAAGTCAAAATAGTTAATACATATAAATATTTAGGCATGGTATTTTCAACAAGACTTAGTCTCAATTTTGCTTGGCAGGAATCTTGTAGGAAGGGGAAAAAAGGTGTGATAGAAATACTTAAAACACTACGAAAGCTTAACTCGATAGACTGTTCTTTATTTTGGAAGTTATTTGACACTCAAATAGAACCTTTGTTAACTTATGCCGCAGAAATATGGGGATTATATGTAAATACACAAATGGAAAAAGTCCATACATTTGCTATAAAACGGTTTTTGAATGTGCCAATTCACTCCTCCAATACTGTACTCTATGGAGAGACTGGAAGATATCCTCTCTATATAAGAACTTATGTAAAGTGTATTAAATATTGGCTAAAGTTGTTGAAACTTCCACAGACACGTTTATGTAGACAGGCTTATGATATGATGATTATACAGATGGAGTTAGGTAAAGACAACTGGGTTTATCAAATTAAAAAAGTTTTGTCAGAACATGGTTTTGGGATTGTGTGGCTGTCTCAGGAAGTAGGTAATGAGCGCCAGTTTTCTTTCTGAATTCAAAGACAGGCTCATTTGTTCTTTTAAACAAAACTGGCACTCGGATATGGAGAATAAAAGTAAATATAGCTGGTTCTTCTCGTTTAAATGTGTCTTCCAGACAGAAAAATATCTGAACATAATTACAGATAAATGGCACAGACTTAATTATGCAAGATTCAGACTAAGAACACTCGGGTTTAATGCAAATAAAAGATGGTTCCAGCCTGAGACATCCACACAATTACCGTGTCCACTATGTGGTCACGGTGTTGATGATGAAATCCACTTTTTGTTTCAATGTAAAGCATACGAAACACTACGTAACAAGCTTGATTTCTTAACGGTACAGCCAGCAGCGAGTCCAGATATAGTCTCTATCCTGTCGTCTGATAATGAACATCTTGTTAAATCTATAGCAAAGTATATTGCAGAAGCACAGAAAATAAGACAAAGACAAGTCACTACTAATGGCATTAATATATCAGGACAGAATTAATTAATATCAAGAACAATATTTGTTTCGAGATAAATGTTTTTGGACGTTGATGTACTTTGTAGCATGAAATTTAAAAGGATGGTCGATTCTGAACCAGTGTGTATTTTTGTTTGTTTGTTTGTTGTTGCTGCTAGTGTTTGTTTTTTTCTTTGTATTTGATTTGCAATAGGATTGACGCCAATATTATGATTAGTGTGTTATTAATGTGATTATCCTTTTTTTCTCTAAACTTAGTTGTTATTGATCACGTATGTCACTTTTTATGTAAAACTTCCACAACGGATAGTTGTGTTACCTCCCTTGTCAAAAGGCCAAGATGAGCAATGACAATAAACTGTTAAAGCGTTAAAGCGTTAAAGCGTCTTCTCTCTCTCTCTTCTCTCTCTCTCTCTCTCTCTCTCCTCTCCCTCTCTCTCTCTCTCCTCTCTCTCTCTCTCTCTCTCTCTCTCTCTCTCTCTCTCTCTCTCTCTCTCTCTCTCTCCTCTCTCTCTCTCTCTCTCTCTGTAATGACCAGACTCTCTCTACATGCACTACCTGCACAATGATAAGGATGAGGGGTTGTAGGGGGAAAGGGAAGACTCTCTCTCATCATCCTCATCATCCTCATCACACGATTGCACTCGCTAACTAAGGATAAGGAAGCCATCCTCTGTGCACAGATCGATGCATCGCATGGCATAACTACTGCTGCTGCTGTCAGTGTTTTGGTGGCCTGGCTTTGTCACAGCACTCTGCTGTCAGGCTGTATGTGAGGAATACGTAACACAAGCAGAAAAGAGATGGGGTTTCCATGAGAGAGTGATGAAAGAACCTGTTTGCTTGCTGATCTTGTCTTTCTCTGTGTGTGTGGTGGTGTGTGTGTGTGTGTTTTGTGTGTGTGTGTGTGTGTGTGTGTGTGTGTGTGTGTGTGTGTGTGTGTGTGTGTGTAGATAGATAGGTAGACAGACGACAGACAGACAGACAGACAGACAGACAGACAGACAGACAGAAGATAGATAAATAGATAGATAGATAATAGATAGATAGATAGATAGATAGATAGATAGATAGATAGATAGATAGATAGATAGATAGATAGATTGACTATATCATATGAATATTATATTTTTTCTAAAAAAAATAAATATATAATATATGTGTGTGTGTATTTCCCAATGACCCAGTCTTCTTTCTACACAATGACCATACTCCTTTCTCCCCAATGACCCAGTCTTCTTTCTACACAATGACCCATACCTTTCTCCCCAATGACCCAGTCTTCTTTCTACACAATGACCCATACTCCTTTCTCCCCAATGACCCAGTCTTCTTTCTACACAATGACCCATACTCCTTTCTCCCCAATGACCCAGTCTTCTTTCTACACAATGACCCATACTCCTTTCTCCCCAATGACCCAGCCTCCTTTCTCCCCAAAGAGCCAGACTCCTTTCTCCACCAGTGACCCAGTCTCATTTCTCCTCAATGACCCAGACTCCTTTCTCTCCATGACCCCAATTTCTTGTCTCCCCAAAGACCTCAGACTTCTTTCTCCCCAACGACAAAACCCTGGTAATTATCAGTACTGCGAAGGCAGTCTCACAACAAAACAGCTACACCTGTTTACACGGGGCATGCAGTTCTGACCAGAGCGATCGATGGACATCTCATCTCTTCTCATTGCTGCAGTCTTTTGTCATGCAGATGAAGTGCCTACAGCAAAATAGCCAGTACAAAGTGGACTGTGTGTGATGGAAGGTCGCTGGGCAGCTAACCCAACTCACACATAAAAGTTGGCACTTTTATTGCTGATTTGATCCAGTGGCGTGGTGTTAGCACACATTTTGATGTTGGTCAGGATGTTTAGTGTTTCTGGATAGTATGATAATGTGGCGTATAACACACATTTTGTAAATCCTAAAAAAACAAAAAACAACAGACCCAAAGCAACCAAAAAATGTCTTTGGCAAAACGTATTCGTAGAATTCTCTTGTTCTTCTTCGTCGTCGTCAAATGCTCAGAGAGCACCTATTGTCGTCTGTTATATGAGCAAAATCGCGTTGTACTGTCATTAAGCACATGACAAGTCAGGCCTAGCGCATCCGACATCGGCATAGGAGAGAATTGTTACCTTTTAAGTCTTTCTGGAAAAAAAAAGATGCAGGAGAATGAACCAAAAGGCAGAAAATAGACAAGAAGGAAGTAATAGGAAGGAAAACAAACAAGGCAGAAACAAAGAGAGTGATCGAAAAGAGGAAATTTCTTGCACAGAACTCCCAGAAGGTGGAGAATCCTTTAAATACTGGTAAGCCCACCGGTATCCCCACGGGAGGAGGGAACAATCCTACTCTCCCTGGTAAGCTGACAGAATTTCCTTTTTTTTTTAAAAAAGGGGGCGCAATACAATGGCTACACATCCTGCCTGGAGACAGAAGCAGTGATTCAATTTAGAGAAAACCAAACAAGCGAAGACAAAAGAACCTCAGCAGCCACCAGTCAGTACAAGGGAAGGAAGACTGACAACAGTTCAGCCAACTGTACCTGTTGACACAGGGCAGTGCTCCACAGGGCAATCGATAGGCTATTTCATACCTCCTCCTCCTCCTCCTCCTCCCCCTCCCACTCCCGCTGTCTTTTGTCATGCAGATAGATACCGCATCTACAGCAGCATAACCAGTAGAGACAGATTCAGCATGATGGAAAATTGCGAGTCCAGGCTGGCATCAAAGTTGGCTCCTTTTTTTTTCCCTGCCAATGTACTTCTGTGGGAAAGCCAGGGGCGTATCAGTATAAGGAGCATTTCCTTACCTTCTGGAAATTCTCTGCTAGGGATTCCATCTTTTCTATCCCTCTCTTTGTTTTTTCCTTGTTCTTTTTCTACCTGTCATCCCCTTCTTGTTTATTTTCTGCTATATTGTTCTATCTTCCTACCTTTCTTCCACAAAGACTTAAATGATAACAACTCTCTCCCATGCCGAAGTGAGATGCACTGGGCCTGACTTGACAGGCGCTTAACGGGCAGCGCAATGCATTTTTGCTCGTATGACAGACAACAATAGTTGCTGTCTCAGCGTTCGACGACGATGACGACGATGACGACGACGACGACGACGAAGAAGAAGAAGATAGAAGAAGAAGAAGAAAAGAAGAAGAAGAAGAAGAAAAGAAAAGAAAAGAAGAAGAAGACGACTAGCAAAGTCGATCCAGCACACTTTCACTTGATCTTCAGCGTTGGTCAGCAAGTATGATGATGTTTTGAATGACAAGATAAAGCCATACATAACATGCATTTCAGCATACATGACTGACCCAGAAGCGACAAGAAAGTGGTTCTTGTCACAATTTCATCGCAGATACATACTCTCATCGACAAACAGACAGGTAAAGTTCATGTGTGACATTGTACTATGACTACGCATCTTTCCTGGTAAAAAAAATGGCATATCATTTGATGTAGAGAAAATCTAAACAAGTAATGACAAACCCCCCAGCTATTGAAACATCCGTCAAGCAGTAAATGAAGAACAAAACAGACAGAGCAGCATTCCAGGCATGACCCTGACAACCCAGTGTCATTTCTCCAGAATTCTAATGAACTAGTCTCCTGTCTCCCCAATGAACTAGTCACCTGATCTCCCCAATGAACTAGTCCCTGTCTCCCCAATGAACTAGTCTCCAGTCTCCCAAATGAACTAGTCCCTGTCTCCCCAATGAACTAGTCTCCTTCCAATGAACCAGTCTCCAGTCTCCCCAATGACCCAGTTCTCTCCCCAATGACGGCAGTCTCTCCAATGACCCCAGTCACCTCAACGACCTCAGTCTCCTTTTCTCCCAGACGACAAAAAACCACCAGCCAGTCTATCAGTACACACAAAGCAGGAAGGTCACTGCAGTTCAGCCACGTCTGTTTGTTTACATGGGGCAGCAGCAGCAGCAGCAGCAGCAGCAGCTTCAGCAGAAGAAGCGAGCGATCGATGGATGGGCTTGACACGCCTAGCTGGGGTCCTTTGTATGTAGATATCTATCTACAGCCCCTAGAGCAGAGAGAAAGGAATCTGGAAGGACTGGTATATGATGAAAGGTTACGCGTGAGCCCGGCTTACTAGATAAAAAAAAAAAAAAAGTTGATACTTTTTTCGTTATGGATGTCGAGGTAGTGGAGTTCTGGATTTAGCCCTTTATTATTATGCGAGATCGTCTTCTGTTTTTGAAATCTCCTGTAGGGGTTATGTATTAGAGTAAGAGTTATCCCGGTAATCTACTGAAAACGAAAAGACTTTGGTTTAGTGTATATGGCATTTTATGTAAAAAGTAGATACTAAGCCTGGAATCTGAAAGGTTGGAGTGTGGTTCCTACTATTTTGTGTATGAATTTGTTGTTTTAGTTCTAAATCTCTGTGTGTGTGTGTGTGTGTGTGTGTGTGTGTGTGTGTGTGTGTGTGTGTGTGTGTTGTATGTATGTGTGTGTGTGTGTGTGTGTGTGTACTCTGTCTCTCTCTTTGTGTGAGTGTGTCTTTGTTTGTTTGTGTGTGTGTGTGTTTGTTTGTTTGTAAGGGTGTGTATACATGTATGCGCGTGTATGTGTCTGTATTTGTGTGTACATGTGCGTGCGCGCTCGCGCACGCGTTTGTGCGTGCGTGCGCGTGACTCTGTGTGTGGGGGTGTGTGTGTGTGTGTGTGTGTGTGTGTGTGTGTGTGTGTGTGTGTGTGTGTGTGTATGTGTGCGTGTGTGTGTGTGTGATAATTTCTTCCCCAATCCACCCACGACCACTTTTAAATGAACTTTTAACTTAACCCAATGGAAATGTCAATGGCACGTCCTTGTTATTCTGTCCTTCACACACACACACACCACACACACACACACACACACACACACACACACACACACACACACACACACACACTTCACCACACTTCCTCTCTCTCCTCTCTCTCTCTTCCTCTCTCTCTCTCTCTCTCTCTCTCTCTCTCTTCTCTCTCTCTCTCTCTCTCCTCTCTCTCACTCTCTCCCCACACACACACACACACACCCCTCACTTCACTCTCTCTCTCTCTCTCTCTCTCTCCTCTCTCTCTCTTCTCTCTCTCTCTCTCTCTTCATCTCTCTCTCCTCTCTCTCTCTCTCCTCTCTCTCTCTCATCACACCACCCCTCACCTCCCTCCTCTCCTCTCTCTCTCTCTCTCTCTCCTCCTCCTCTCTCTCTCTCACTCTCTCTCACTCTCTCCTCTCTCTCTCTCTCTCTCACACTACACACTCACAACACTACACACATCTCTCTCTCTCTCTCTCTCTCTCTCTCTCTCTCCTCTCTCTCTCTCTCTCTCTCTCTCTCTCTCTCTCTCTCTCTCTCTCTCTTCTTCTTTGTTTGTGTGTGTGTGTGTGTGTGTGTGTGTGTGTGTGTGTGTGTGTGTGTGTGTGTGTGTGTGTGTGCATGTGGGTGTGTGATAATTTTTTTCTCCAATCCACACCACGACCACTTTTAAATGAACTTTGGCACGTCATTGTTATTCTGTCCTTCACACACACACACACACACACACACACACACACACACACACACACACACACACACACACACACACACACACACACACACACCTCACCTCCTCCTCACTCTTTTGTGTGTGTGTGTGTGTGTGTGTGTGTGTGTGTGTGTGTGTGTGTGTGTGTGTGTGTGTGTGTGTGTGTGTGTGTGTGTGTGTGTGTGTGTGTGTGTGGTGTGTGTGTGTGACGTGCAAGGAGTAAGCAAACAAGCAAGGGTAAGTTCTCTCTCTAACTTTGCCCCATTCAACTCCCCACTCCGGCCCTAAGGAACACAGCCCTGTTCCTCCCAATTAAAACTTTCTCCTGACTGTTCAAAGACTTTCCAGCCTGTCTCTCCTCTCACCCCCCTGGTGCCTATGTGGGTGGGGGTTCCTTTTATCTTGTTTTTTGTGGTTTTGGGTCAACATTCAATGATGGATTCTGTTTTTTCGTTCCTTGGCTATAGAGTTCTGAGGTTCACTGATGGTGGGGTTTCGCGTATGCGACCATTTTTTTGCCCACCATGAAGTAGCCGCAACTCGATGTATGCTAGGTATGTTCGTGTTTCTGTAACCCCCCCCCAAAACTGACATGAATGGCAGGATCTTTAACGAGGATGTTTGGTGTTTTCTGCGTGTGTGTATACACAAATGGAATTAAGGTACTGCCAGGTCTGCACTTCAAGTTGACCTGGGAGATCATGACAATCTCAACCCTTCATTTACCAGAACCATCCGAGATTCGAACCAACGACTTCACGGACATTCATGGATTGAAGTTGGACCTAACCACATGGACACAGCGTTCTGTCGGAATGATTTGTAAAACAGATAATGATAGATAGATAGATAGATAGATAGATAGATAGATAGATAATAGAAAAATAAAGATAGATAGACAGACACAGACAGAGACAGACAGACAGACAGACAGACAGACAGACAGACAGACAGACAGATACAACAGACAGATACATAGAAAGGCCCCATCCCATCTGTTCTTGCCAAATTCCAACCTCTCCCCTACCTCTCAGCACATCTGAAGTGTGCTGGTTGCATCTGAACTGCATGTACTGAATTTTATTAATCTGTTAAACACATACGCACGCACGCACGGCACGCACGCAACACACATACAAACCACACACACACACACATACACACGTATATATACACACACACAAAATCACAAAAAACAATAACACACACAAAACCACACAAACACAGTAACACACACACACACACACACACACACACACCACGCACGCACCACCACGCACGCACACGCACGCAGCGCGCCGCGCGCGCGCGCGCGCGCACGGGCGCGCCAACAACCTACAAAGAATTTTACCTTATCCAAGATCTTTGTCATTTTTTGATGTAAGGAAAGTGCATAAGGTCTACATGACAATGTTGTTTTTATGCTTAAAAATGTTAACCGAAGATTGTCTTCAGCCAAGAAACACAAAAGTCTTCCTCGAAGTATAAAGTCCTGATTCCTGCATGAAAGCTGATAATATATATAAATATATTCTGGGGTCGGAACATTACTGCCTCCCCTCACAAGGTCTTTGAAAACAGGGGACGGGATAGCCTGGTGGTTAAAGCATTGCACTGATGATCTGACGATCCCGGCTCAAGCCTAGGTTGGAGCCACTACGTAGACGCTCGTTCGAGGATTTTTTTTACCGCTGGAGCTAGCATCAGTACCGACTCCACTTTCCCAAAAGTCTTTCGGTGAGACTATAAACCGAGGTCCTGAGCGCGAAGGCATGAAGGAATCTTGCACATTCGCTTTTCCATACGGGTTGCTCACTGTTGGGCAACCTTCTAACCCTTCCCTATAACACCCACAATAATTATTATGGCAATAGAAGCAAACAAATGAGCACAGTGCACACGTACAGGGAAAGAGGGGTTCTCTCCCTTAACTGGGGATAGTGTTTAAAACATGTTCCACCGTTTTTTGGGGTTTTTTTTTTATTTTCTTTGATTTCGAGGATAATGAAATTAACACTCATGGCTTTTTTACATCGTATCTGCGCTTTGTAAATGTGTCATCTCTTCCCATCGGCATACAATAGCTTTTTCTTTTGAAAAAGAGTAACAAGTTTTAACGTAAGCGCAAGAAGTTCTGCGTGCGTTCAAACACGGGGTCTCGGTTTACACTCTCATCCAAAGATTTTCTGAAGAGTAGGCAAACAATGTGTGCCAGTGGGAACAGATGAAAAAAATTACAAAACTGCAAGTACACGGTGATTGGATGTAAAAAAACCAAGTTTTAATCCATTACTTTTGAAATAGAACAATCGATAAATAGATGGGAAAAGCCATCCACACCCACAAACTTTTAATCTAGTGTGTGCATTCACAGCAATGACCAGTCGTGATGAGAAAGACTGGAGCATATTCTGGGTAATCCCCAGCCTCTGTGTGTGTGTGTGTGTGTGTGTGTGTGTGTGTGTGTGTGTGTGTGTGTGTGTGTGTGTGTGTGTGTGTGTGTGTGTGTGTGTGTGTGTGTGTGTGGCCGGGGGGGGGGGGGGGAAGGTGGAGGGGAAGGGGGAGGGAGAAGACCTCCTGTGTATGCACATGCTTCGTGCACAAATTCCATTTCGTTTTTCAAAAGGCGTTAATAATTCATCAAAAGGAGATAAACAGACGATGGCTTAGGCTCTCTGTCTGTGTGTCTGTCTGTCTGTGTCTGTCTGTCTGTCTGTCTGTCTGTGTCTGTCTGTCTGTCTGTCTGTCTGTCTGTCTGTCTGTCTGTCTGTCTGTCTCTCTCTCTCTCCTCTCTCTCTCTCTCTCTCTCTCTCTCTCTCTCTCTCTCTCTCTCTCTCTCTCTCTCTCTCTCTCTCTTTCACACACACATACATACGCATGTGCACACATGCACACACACAGAAACACACACACATACATACAAACACACACGTACACAAACACACAAACACACACGTACACACGTACACACGTACACAAACACACGCACATACAAACACACACACACACACACACACACACACACACACACACACACACACACACACACACACACACACACACACACACACACACATCTATTTCTGTCCTGGTAACTTCCGACATTCATCCCACTGTACTCTCTTTCTCACCTCTTACCTAAAGAAAAAAAATTTTAAACCACTTTTTTTCTCTCTCTCTCTTTCCTTTTCAACAGATTTCCTCTGGCCGTCTGACATTCCTCTCCACAATAATCCCACGCTGGACAGGGCAGGAGGGGGGGGGGGGGAGGGGAGGCGTGGAGAGGAAGGAGAGGGGGATCTTTTTTCAATCCCAAAATCCCTGACATGGAACAGAGAATGAAAGACTTCACAGCTGGGGC
>CM060328.1:10084231-10089231 GCA_030674155.1 Stramonita haemastoma | reverse complement strand
ACAGACAGACAGACAGACAGACAGACAGACAGACACACACACACACACACACACACACACACACACACACACACACACACACACACACACACACACACACACACACACACACACACACACACGCTTTGTGCGTATGAGACCCAGACCACAAAGCTAACATTTCACAAAAAACCAAGAAGACAAGCCCAAGAGGCAAAGACTGCAAGATACAGTCAGCCCTCTACACCATAACTACTGGTCCTGGGAGAGAGGAAAGAAAGGAGACAGAAAGTTGTATCATTAGGAAGACATCTCTGACATATGGGGGCTATGCCAATTATAACAGATATGAAAAGACGAATGGATACCAAAAAATTTCTCGTCCCTTTTTCTGTTCGTTTCAATGCTATAACCTTAGTGATACATAGCAAATTCTCCCAAGTCCTCGGCTCATTAGGAAGAGATAATTATGACCTTTGTTACTTTGGTCATACTAAGCAAGCTTGGTAATGAATCGGCTCTCTGAAAACCTTTCATAAAATATAGTTTGAGTCGTGATTGGAGATTGTATTGTGTGTGTTTGATGGGGTTTACTTGTGGTGCAAGATGACACACAGACACACACACTCACTCTTCTCTCCTCTCTCTCTCCTCTCTCTCTCTCTCTCTCTCTCTCTCTCTCTCTCTCTCTCTCTCTCTCTCTCTCTCTCTCTCTCTCTCTCCTCTCTCTCTCACGTATACATGCGCACACACACACACTCACACACACTCACACACACACACACCACACACACACACACACACACACACACACACACACACACACACACACACACACACACACACACACAATCACACACACACACACACACACACAATCACACACAACAGCATCCACATGGAACAGAAATTATTGTACACATATTCCAACCCCTTGCACCAACACCACCCTATCCCTCCCTTCACCATAAAGAAGAAGCCTCTTCCCCCTCCTTCATCACCCCTGTCCATTCTGATACTGTAGTGGACATAGAGACCTCTTCTGCATTGCTCTGCTCAGCCTAAATATAGGAGGAGGTAGAAAAAAAAGAGGTAACAAAAAACAAAAATACAAAAGCGTTTCCTTTCCATTAAGTCCACCCTAATTTCTCCATTACAGACGTGCAGCGAATACTCAGCCTGTATGCTTCTTTTTTTCATATTTTTCTTTTTTCTTTCTTTCTTTTCTTTTTTTTTGGCTGCATCATCTTCTGTGACGTTCCTGTTCTGTTTCCACGCTGTTCATTCCGATCTCTCTGCCTTACCCCATACCCAGGGTTAGAGATTCACAGGGAACTCATCAATATATGGTTGCCGTAGGGCCACCAGGCTAGAGGGGCCCTGCGCCATTGCTGGGCCCCTTTGGTGGAGAAATATGGAGAAAAAAAAGTTTTTCCATTCCACAAGGTCACTTTGAAGAACATCTTGTGCACATGTTAAAACCTGTTCCGCTGTTTGGAAGAGTAGGCCATTGTGTGCTGGTGGGAACGGATGGCTAAAATAACAAAACTGCATGCACACGGATGTACAAAAAAGGCACGTGGTTACCTATTCCGTTATCCAAGATACACTACAAGTATAAATGAATGAATAATAACGAACGAATCAATCTATCAATTAATGAATCAACGAACCGATGAAAGAATGAATGAATGGATGAATGAATGAATAAATCCAAGACAACAACGGCTTGGCAAGGGAGCGATATTTGAGTGAAACATCCATTAAGGAGTAGTGACCTCCACATTGTCTCCCCAACCATCTTCTCCCCTGAACCTACTGTCCTAATGCCCCTCCCTCTCCCCATCAGAGACGATCTTTTTCTATGTGTATGATGATTTATCGATGGTAGTGAGGATGGATGTCATGATGATGCTATGGGTGGGTTTAAGACTTTTTAAAATTCTTTTTTTCATTTCGAGGATAATGAAGTAAGTGTGCTTTTTACATCCAGTCGCCGTGTGTATGCAGTGTGTAAAATTTTGTCATCCGTTCCCACCGGCACAGGACGGTGGCAGGATAGTTAAGACGTTCGCCTGCCAATATGTAAACCGCGAGTTTCTGGGTTCGTACCCAGCTCGCCCTTTCTTCCCAGTTTGACGAAAAAATCAAACTGAATGTCAAAGTCATTCGGATGAGACTAGAAACCGAGGTCCCGTGCGCGAACGCACGCAGAACATCTTGCGCACACGCTAAAATCCCGTTCCGCCTTTCGGAAGAGCAGGCCATCGTGTGCCGGTAGGAGCGGATGACAAAATTATTATTTTAAAAAACCCAGCATGCACACAGGTGTTGTGTTTAGACAACCATCCCTGAGGGAAAAAAAAATTATGGGTAGGCGCTGCACTTGTGGCGACGCGCTCTCCCCGGGGAGAGCAGCCCGAATTTCACGCAGAGAAATCTGCTGTGACATAAAGTGGTATAAAATTTTAAAAAAAATAAAAATATCCTACTCTTCCGAATAGCACAACGGGATTTAACGACTGCGCAAGATGTTCTGCATGCGTTTGCACACGGGACCTTGATTTATAGTTTCATCCGAAGGACTTTTGTGGGAGTGGAGTCGACACTGATGGTAACTCCAGAGAAAAAATCCCCTTGAACGAGATACCAACACGTGCTTTGAGACTACTTGGCAGGGCTGAACTCTACGTTTTCTGATAAAATAAAATAAAAATATGGCAGCTGGAATGATTGCGTTTAGTTTCCCAAATAAAACACAGGAATAAAATGAATAGAAGAAAAATATCTTTTAAAGCATGTAGCTGTCTGAAAAAAACAAAGAACAAAATGATGGGATTGCAGGACTCTGCTATTGGCTTTCTCAAGCGTGTGATCGTAGGGTTTTGTTTGGATGGATTTGTCCATGTTCTGTCTGTCTGTCTGTCTAACTGTTTGTGTCTGCCTATTTCTCTGTGTCTGTCTGTCTGTCTGTCTGTCTGTCTGTCTGTCTGTCTGTCTGTCTGTCTGTCTGTCTGTCTCTCTCTCTCTCTCTCTCTCTCTCTCTCTCTCTCTCTCTCTCTCTCTCTCTCTCTCTCTCTCTCTCTCTTCACACACACACGCACGCACGCACGCACGCACGCACGCACGCGCGCGCGCGCGCGATGTGAATTTTAGTATATAGTTATGCGTTTGCTGTTCGTCTGTGTGCATTGATATGCTTGCGTTCGCGCGCGCGCGCGTGTGTGTATGTGTGTGTGTGTAAGTGACTTTTAGCATGCGCGCAAGTACATATCTATCGCGTTGATGTCTGAAAACAAAACCACAAGGTAATAATAAACCCTACAAACAATCACCAAACGCAAGGATCAGCCCAGGCTCACAGACTGAGACATCCAGTCAGCCCTCTGGAACATAAATAACAGGACTTAACAGGCGAGGGGGAAAGAGAGAGAGGGGACGGTATCATTAGGAGGATTGTGACACATGGGACCTGTGAGGACAAACATAGACACAGAGAGCCAAAGAGAAATAGGGAGAACCTCCCCCCTCACAATCAGTTCCTAAACCAGTCTCCAAACTCTAATGAGACATACCGCTTGTGACGATCACTCTGACCTAGGCTAATGAAGGCTAAGTATTATGATAATGACTCTAACCTCGGCTCGTGAAGGATAAGTATTATGATAATTAATCCAACCTCTGTTAATGAAGGATAAGTATGGCCCCTTTTTCCACATGTTTATATATGTACGCATATATTTTATGTTTCATAGCACACCCTTTTCTGTGGGCTGTTCGACCGTTAAAGCTAGATTCAGGATTAAGACAGCTATTTGCATGGTTTCCATTTGATGGTGTTTGCGTGTGTTTGTGAAGAGATTAAAAAAAAAGGTAAAGGTGTCCCATAAAGTATGTGGTCGTAGGAGAGTGAGGTGTCAGAGACTTCAGCTTCTCTAGGGGCCAGCATATTGAAGGCGGCGCCCATCTCCTCCTCTCCCTCGCCGCTTTACCTTCCCTGACCCTAAAAAGGGCAGGAACCCATTTACAGCTGGGTGAACTGGGGCACCCTTACTATCAGTTCCTAAACCAGTCTCCAAACTGTAATGAAACATACCGCTTGTGACAATCACTGAGACCGCGGCTAATGAAGAATAAATATTATGATAATCACTCTGACCTCGGCTAGTAAAGAATAACTATCATGATAATCACTCCAACCTCGGCTAATGAGGGATAAGTATAGCCCCTTGTCACATGTTTATATTATCAAGCCTGTTGCATAACACACCATCTTCTGTGTGCTTTTCGCCCGTCTAAGCTAGTGTGTGTGTGTATGTGTGTGTGTGTGTATATGTGTGTGCGTGCGTGCGTGCGTGCGTTTGATTTAGGGTATTGTCGCTTGAAAGGTATTGTGTTACTTTTTAATCTGTATTGTTTAGCAATGCATGCGGCGTAATTGTAAATGTAAAATAACACCTAAAATTTCTCAACTTGAGATATTAAAGTATTCTAGAGACTAGAGTCTTGATATCCAAGATTAAAACAGCTTTTTGCACTGTTTCCTTTTGATGGTGCTTGTTGTGTGTGTGTGTGTGTGTGTGTGTGTGTGTGTGTGTGTGTGTGTGTGTGTGTGTGTGTGTGTGTGTGTGTGTGTGTGTGTGTGTGTGTGTGTGTGTGTACGTGTGTTAATAAATAATGGTATGAATGAGGACACAGGCAGACAGATAGTGATTTGGCCAAACTCGCACATGTCCATTTATACAGTGAGAGAACGGCAAATACTTTCAAAAGGGAAGACAAGAGGGCGGGAGAGACAGGAGAGAAGGGGGATGAGAGGAAATGAAAGAAAATCTCTGTGGAACAGAAAAGAAACTCAAAAGAAAAGCCATAGTGTTGCTATACATTCGTAACGAATACACTGAACATGCTTCTATAGAATTTGGCATGGTGATAATCCTACAACTTCTTTTAAAAAGAGCATCACCAAATAGATTACGTTAAAGAAAAGAAGTTTATACATGATGTTTTACAGTGAAATA
>CM060328.1:10071731-10076731 GCA_030674155.1 Stramonita haemastoma | reverse complement strand
CTGAGTGGTGGTCTGGGCGCTAGTCTTTCGGATGAGACGATAAACCGAGGTCCCGTGTGTTACACATCATTATTTGGCGCACTAAAAGAACCCACGACAACAAGGGGGTTGTCCCTGGCAAAATTCTGTAGAAAAAACCCACTCTGATAGGAAACAAATACAGTTGCAGACAGGAAAAAGAAAAACTAATGGGTAGGCGCTGCACTTGTGGCGACGAGCTCTCCCCGGGGAGTGCAGCCCGAATTTCACGCAGACAAATTTGCTGAGACATAAAGTGTTTTGTTTTTTTAAAATAAAATGTGATATGTTTGCAGGCACGCTAACATGCATGTCTGTATGACTGTGTTTGTGCGTGTTCTTACAAGGACATAGGGGTTGGCCAGGTGTGATTCCATTTTCAAAATCCTGATTCCTGCTTTCATGGTTATGATCTGTGTTCTCTAGCAGGGATCTTTGATAATAGATTGGAATGGTGTGTGAGCGCGCGCGCGCGCACGCACGCACGTCACGCACGCGGGCGCATGAAAGATCTATAGATCTTTCAAAATTCCCCAATGGCACACAACATAGTAAAGGGGGAGATGTCACAAATGACTAGGAAAGCCAGACGTTGGGATTAATCAGTAATAGGAAGCATTTAGCTGATGAACTGAAGGTACCGCGTCTTTTGGGAGTTGGGGGGAAGAAGAAAATGGGGAGGGAGGGGGAGGGGGAGCGTGGGGGGGGGGGCGGTAATGTCACGATGACCAGCTTTGATCACTCAGCTTGCTAGGGCAGCTTGTCCTTTCTGTTGTCACAAGGGCATAGGGGTGAACACGCGCGCGCGCACACACACACACACATACAACACACACACACATACACACATGCATACACACACATGCACACACACACATATGTATATATATATATATAGATATAGATAGATAGATATAGAGATACATATGTATGTATATAATACACACACATACCTAATATTAACACACGCATGAACACGTGCGCTGACACACACTCGCACACACATACACACGTGTACGTTTGTGTAAAAGTGTCCCATAACCTATGTAATCGTAGAAGAGAGAGGCGTCAGAGACCTCAACTTCTCTGAGGGCCAGCGTATAGAGGGCGGCACCCATCTCCTCTCCTCGCTGCTTTACCTTCTCTGACCCTAAAGAGGGCAGGCACCCATATACAGCCGGGTAAACTGAGGAACTGTGCTGAAGCCAAGGCGCGCAAACGATCACCCATCCACTTGGTAACCACACTCAATGCTGCCTAACATTAGCTAAGGGAAAAGGGAGTGCTCTGACCACTGAGCCATCCCGTCTCTTCACTATTTACTATGCAGCAAATGTTTGTTGGAAAAAATCCACGCAGTATAAGGCGTCCATGTTTCGAGCCTACAACCTATCGAACACACAGACAGCCTAGATCAAGAAAGCCATGTAAGCACTTTGAAAGAGAGAGAGAAAGAGAGAGAGAGAGAGAGAGAGAGAGAGAGAGAGAGAGAGAGAGAGAGAAGAGAGAGAGAGAGAGAGAGAGAGAGAGAGAGAGAGAGAAGAGAGAGAGAGAGAGCTAGAGAGAGAGAGAGACAGACAGACAGACAGACAGACAGACAGACAGACAGACAGACAGACACACACACACACACACACACACACACACACACACACACACACACACACACACACACACACACACACACACACACACACACAGAGAGAAATAACAGACAGAAATTATGTCAGAATTAATGAAGGTGGGTATGATCTAGAGCACTCACAATGTCATGTGGACATTTTTGTTTGGGGTTTCTTTTCTTTCTTTTTTTGGTTCCTGGGCTAGAGCTCCGAGGTTTGTGGGGGGTTAATTGAAGCAATTTACTAGTGGAGATCTTTACCGCTGTGAGCTCGTCCAGATAGACAGAAAAGGAAATGACAGCACGAACAGGAAGAAAATAACGATAAAGAAACGGAAAAAAATAAAAATGAGCATTTTGGGGGGGAGAAAAAGAAAGACAAAAGAGACAAGGATTAAACGGAAAGAACCCCAAAACAGAAATCGATACTGCACTGAAATAAAGAAGAAAAAAGAAGAAACATGAGAGAAAGGAGAGAAAGGAGAGAGAGAGAGAGAGAGAGAGAGAGAGAGAGAGAGAGAGAGAGAGAGAGAGAGAGAGAGAGAGAGAGAGAGAGAGAGAGAGAGAGAGAGAGAGAGAGAGCGAGAGAGAGAGAGAGAGGGGGAGACAGAGAGAGAGACAGAGAGAGAGAGACAGAGAGAGAGAGACAGAGAGAGAGAGTTCAGACTTCGAGAAAGAGAGAGAGACAGAGACAGAGACGGATAGAGAGAGAAAGAGAGAGAGAGGTGGAAAAATACTACATGTAGTTAGGCAAACATTGTTAGCATGGCTTGTCCACGACACGGCTCCTGATATATGGGCGAGGAAGAGACAGGAGGACTATCATCAGATCTGTTCTCCTGACACCTCATCGCCAGTGTCCACACTGCTTTCAAACGATTCTGATTGGCAATAGGCAATATGTTTTGGTTATCATGAACATGAATATAATGTAAATACAAACGCATGCACACAGTCATGTGTGCGTGCATGCTTGTGCGCGTGTTCCGTTGATAGCATGTATTGGAGAAAACATATGGAAATCAGAGAGCAATATACCAAGAGTAAACCCCACAAAACCATGACAACTGCAACATCCACTTTCGTCTCACGTTCATTCTGCCCTTTCTCTCTCTCTTGAGCAATGTAAACTACACCAACCATACATATGGCAGATTTCTCACGTCTTGCAACATTTTCTAAGTCTTTACAACAATTTTCTCTCATCCCTGTCTTTCAATTCAACTAAAAGAAATCTGAATTTTGTGGCTGAGATTTTTTTTTTAAATTACTGTAATTTCCAGAAAAGTCTTCTGTTTGCTTTCCATAGAGTCTGCGTAATCTGTGTTCGATTTAGTTTTTTCAAGTTGATGATTTGAATGTTCCTGTTGGAGTGTTTATTTTAAGGAGACACAGAAAAATAGGGAGTGCGACAGACATACAGACAGACAGACAGACAGATAGACAGACAGACAGACAGGTAGACAGACAGACAGAAAACAAAGAAACACAAGTTAAGCTGACTCTATGGAAAGGAAACGGAAGATTTTTTCTGGAGATGACATAGCATTTTTTAAAATTAAGGCACGAAATAGGGATTTTTTCAAGTGAGATTGAAAGAAAAGGATGATGACAAACTATTTTAAACGGATGAGAAAAAAACCAACGAAACCGGAGAAATCTTCCTTATGCATGGCTGGTGTGGTTTACAGGGCTCAAGAGAGAAAGAAAGGGCTGAATGAAGGTGAGAAGAAAGTGTATGTTGCAGCTGTCATGGCTTTGTTGGGGTAAATCTGGGTTTACTGTTCTCTGATTTCCTCATGTCTTCTCCAGTGCATACTTATGTTTAAATCAACACCTTTCCACCTCTCCTATTCTCCGTCTCTGTCTCTCTCTCTGACTGTGCGCAAGATGTTCTGCACGCGTTCGCACAAGGGACTTCGCTTTATAGTCTCATCCGAAGGACTTTTGGGGGAAGTGGAACCGGCACTGATGTAAACGTTAGAGGAGAAATCCTCTTGAACGAGATTCGAAACCGGATCAGCAGATCACGACATTCCTTTACTACTTATGCTGCTAGAACAGTAAGATGGGACGCGTGAGTTTTTCACCATCTTCGTAATTGACGTGTCTGACTAAAACATTTGTTACACAAATCTAAAGCAAAAAAAAAAAGAAAAAAACAAGAAGCTACTCTGCAGCAAAACATGCAAACGAAAAGTACTGAGCAGTATGAGGCCTACGTGATTCAAACCCACAACTCTTTGAGCGTACACCAAGCCAAAACCAGCAAAGTTACTTACGTTCTTTAGAAGCAAAAAAAAAAAGAATAAAAGGCAAAAGTAACAGATGAAAATGAAGGTGGGTATAATCCAGAGCTATCAATATTTGTCATATTGAAGATAAATGGAACCAATTAACTTGTGAAGATCTTTACCACTGTGAGCTTGTCCAGCTGGACAGAAAAGGAAATGACAACATGAATAGGAAGAAGGCTACCATAAAGATACGGAAAAATCGAAGCAGAGTACTAAGGGAATAATATAGAAAAAAGGAAGAGGCAGCCAGAGAGAACCAAAACAGAGATCGAGAAAAAAAGATAAAGAGAAAAGAAATAATGAGAAAAAAAAAAAAGAGGTTTATTCAGTATAGGTCATAGCCCTTTCTGACTAGGGGTACAAAGAAGCGTCACGTAACTAACACAAAAATACAATCACCACAAATTATGAAATATGAAAATGTTACATGCATCACTTGTTATCACATGGTACAAATTTAGAATTAGAGAGAGAGGGGGGAGGCAGGCAGGGAGAGAGGAAGGGAGGGAGAGAGAGAGAGAGAGAGGAGAGAGAGAGAGAGAGAGAGAGAGAGAGAGGGAGGGAGGGAGGGAGGGAGGGAGAGAGAGAGAGAGAGAGAGAGAGAGAGAGAGAGAGAGAGAGAGAGAGAGAGAGAGAGAGAGAGAGAGAGAGATGAGAGAGAGAGAGAGAGAGAGAGAGATGATGGAGGGAGAGATGGGGAGAGATAGGGAGGAGAGAGGGGGAGAAGTGAGAGAGGGAGGCAGACAGACAGACAGAAAGACAGAGACATAGAAACACAGAGAGAGACGGACAGAGACAGAGAGAGATACAGAGAGAGACACAGTGAGAGCGATGAAAAAATACTCCATGTAGTTATGCAAACATTGTTAGCGGCTAGGTCTGGCTCCTGATGTATGTCAGTGAAGGGACAGGCAGACTGTCCTCCTGACACTGGTTTCTATGGCTTCTGATTGGGGATGTTTTGGTTATCATGATCATTCACTTGAACCCCAAACACACACACACACACACACACACACACACACACACACACACACACACACACACACACACACACACCACAC
>CM060328.1:10054231-10069231 GCA_030674155.1 Stramonita haemastoma | reverse complement strand
CGCCAAAAGCAATAACAGTTATTTGTTAGTTTATATTTTTCCTTTCTTTCTCTGTTTTGAAAAGCAGGGACAAAGCCGTGGTTTGAATTTGTTTGTTTTCTTTCTCTCAGTCAATCACCAAGTCTGGAAAATGCGTTCTTGGAGTGGCCCAGATGTTGAAATTTCCTTCTAAATCCATTTCCCAACTTCTGTTGCAATTTCCTGGGGGGTTGTTTTTTTTTAATTTTTAACCTGGCCCCTTTTTAATCTCTCTGCCCATATCGCCCACTTTTCTTCCCCCTAACCTACCCCCTTACCTACCTCATTCCTCCCTCTAACAAGTCTCTCTCCCTAATCTACCCCCTCTCTTCTGCCTAGCATATCCCCTTACCTACCCCTCCAACAAATCTCCCTCCATCCCCAACCTATCTCCTCTCTACCCTCCTACCTACCCCCTTACCTACCCCTCTAACAAAACTCCCACCCCCAAACTACCCCCTCTCTATCCCCTAACCTACCCTCTTACCTACCCCTCTAACAAACTCCCTCCCCCACCCAATATATCTCCCTCTCTACCCCCCAACTCTCATACCCCCTTTTACCCTACCCCTCTAACAAATCTCCTCCTCCCCAACATATCCCCTCTCTATCCCCTAATACCTACCTCTTAACCTACCCCTCTAACAAACCTCCCTCCACCCAAACTATCCCCTCTCATCTCCCTAACCTTACTCCCCCTTTCCTCCCCCTGATCTTCCCCTTAACCTACCTTTTCTCTTCCCTATCCTACCTCTCCCTCCCCTAACTTCTCCCCTCCTTTTTTAACCTATTCCCCTAAAAATTCTACCCCATCTTCTACCCTAAATTACCCCTCTGGCTCTATCCCCTTAACCGGGCGCGCTCGCTTTCCCCAAGCTAAGGTTAAGCAGTATCGAGAGTGGTTACCAAATGAATAAGTGACCGTTTGCGCGCCTTGGTTTCAGTATAGTCCCCAAGTTCACCCAGCTGTAAATGGGTACCTGCCTTCTTTAGGGTCAGGGAAGGTAAAGCAGCAAAGGAGAGGAGAAGGGCGCCGCCCTCAATATGCTGGCCCCTAGAGAAGCTGAGGTCTCTGACGCCTCGCTCCCCTATGACCACGTAGGTTATGAGACCCTTTACCTTTAGTTTTTTAATCTCCTAAACCTACATCACCTCCCACCCTTTACTAGTCTATCTCTTCGTCCCCCTTCCCCACACTTAAACACATAATAAAGATATTATTGAAACAAAGCTTCATCACGCACGCACGACTATCGTGTGATGCAAATGTAAAAACACAGTTTAACAATTTTGAAAAGTGCATAGTTACCCAATTTGACTGTGCCATTTTTGGGCCATCCTGTTTGCGTTTTCTGTCTGTCTTTTTCTTATTATAAATTCTCTCTCTCTCTCTCTCTCTCTCTCTCTCTCTCTCTCTCTCTCTCTCTCTCTCTCTCTCTCTCTCTCTCTCTCTCCTTTTTTCCCCTCTATTCCCTAATCAGGGCAAGGGCCGGATGAAAAAAAGTATGTAAATGCTTACTCTGTTACCCTTGAAAAATAAAGACTATTCATTCATTCATTCATTCATTCATTCATTCATTCTTCATTCTCTCTCTCTCTCTCTCTCTCTCTCTCTCTCTCTCTCTCTCTCTCTCTCTCTCTCTCTCTCTCTCTCTCTCTCTCTCTCTCTCCACACACACCACACAACACATACACGTATTACCACACACTACCCTACACCCTTCTTCCCACTGATTTATCTCCTCCCTTCCCTCGCTACCTCGTCCTCCCATTTTCTACTCTCTCTCCTATTGTGCTCCATACCCCCCCTCCTCCTTTTCCTACCCGTGATCCACCTATCTGTTCCCCAACCTTCTCCCCCCCCCTCGTCATGTCCTGCTCCCACCCCTTCACTTTTCCTCCGTCCCTTCAATTTAAAAAAGCACGAACATGGGAAAATAGACAAGCCATCTCCTCCAAACTTCAGAGGATCAGAAGTTTTGTGATTCCCGTAGAGATCTGAAAATCCTAACGCAAAGCAACAGTTGCCGCGGGTATAATTTCCGTGACATATCCTTACACCAACATTTCAAAACTTTGAAGGTGTCTTCTTACATCAGTTTGGAGTCTTGAGAAAGTTATGTCTACATCAATTACTTTCACGCTATATTTGTTGTCTACAATCAATTACTTTCACACTATATTTGTTTGTCTACAATCAATTACTTCCCCTATATTTGTTTGTCTACAATCAATTACTTTCACGCTATATTTGTTTGTCTACAATCAATTACTTTCACGCTATATTTGTTTGTCTACAATCAATTACTTTCACGCTATATTTGTTTCAGACAGACAAACAGCAATGTCTACAATTTCATGATAGAAATCGTTGTTTCATTTCCATGAGATGGAATGGACTACCAAACAATTTCAGACAGTGAGACTGGATAGAATTGTTTAAGATAGCCTGTGAATGTGAAGTAATATTTAACACGAAATAGCAAACACAGCGTGTTTGTAAATCTACACAAGTAAAAAAAGGATGTTGCCACTCTTAAAGCAAACACAAACAGGCGCAAATCAAATAAATGAAAATCAAATTAAATGAACAGTGAGTCGCGCAGCATTTATAATGGCGTACTATTTCATTCTATTTCATTTTATGTTTATAGCCCCAATGATCACGAAGGCCATATTAATCTTTTGTAAACGTCAACTCATTTAGTTTCAGTAATTATGACAACATTCATTTCAAATTAGATTTTTATGATCAAGTATTCATTGGAAGTCGCAAACGAAATTGGACAAGTATCTACTTAGCTACTCATGTCAGACCTCATCAGTACACAGCGCAGACCAATACTCAGAAAGCCCACAAGTGCTGTTAGACTGTCAATCAAGCCTCCACCTGGGGACCAGCAGACCAGAGAAAATGAGGTCCACCAAAATAACCACCGCCAGACAGCGGCCAGAGTCAGTCTCAAAGACAGACGTTGGTAAGAAGCAACATCAGCAGACTAGAGGATAAATGATTATTCTTCTTCTTCGTCGTCGAACGCTCAGACAGCTATTACTGTTGTCTGTGATGTGAGCGAAAATGCATTCTGCTGCCGTTAAGCGCTTGACAAGTCAGGCCCAGCGAATCCGACTTCGGTGTGGGGGGAAAATTGTTATATCTTAAGTTTTTTGAAGGATGAAAGGCAGGAGAATAGACCAAGAAGGCAGAAAATAGACAAAGAGGAGGAGCAGACATGGAAGAAAGAAATAGGGTGAAAACAACGTGAGGGATAGACAAGAGGGAATTCCTGGTCTATACTTTCCAGATGGTGGGGATGTTATTTCTGACAGGACCCAGGTATTCCCACGGGATTATTATCATAGCAACTTAATACCTCTTGCATTTTACATCACAAGAATACTGAAAATCTTCGTAAAATCATTCGGGTTTTCTCTCTTCTATTCAAAATTTCATTCTACAAAATATCATCACCATTTACTTAGTCAAAAGCATCATACAAGTCACATAATTACTATACTGTGTGACTAAAACATTTGAGTGTTTGTGCGCGCTTATTCTAAACAGGCTGTTAAAAGACAAATCTCCACGTCCAAAGCTGTCAAGCCACAACGCTACTGTTTGACAACCCTTAAGCACTACGTGAACCCACAGCTGCTACACATGCAGCACACTTCTCATTCAGACTCTCTCATGAGACTCTCTCATGCAGACTCTCTCAGACTTGTCTCTGTCCTCCTCCAAACCCTCAACACCTCTTCCATCACGCCCAGTCTGCTGCACTTCAAAAGCGGTCTGAGACTGAGAATTCTTGGACAGCTCAAGCGTTCCAGTTGTCCCATCTTGGCTTTGTCCCGCTGTTGCATGCAGACATTGTATCCCTGTATCTGATCCTCATTGCTGCACGCTCTGCAATCTTTCTCTCTCTGTCTTGATGCTACCGCCTGTTTGCATCTCTCTCCTTCCCAGAGCTATTTTAAAAAATGTATTTCCCTCTGCTTCTTCCTTTTCAGTGTTCCTGCTTCACCGGCAGTGCCAGTCGGTGGTATGTAATATATACAGATGGTGGTGATATTGCAAATCGATACATATCCTTGCGACTGTTATCTGTGTCAGTTCTTTGTTCTGTTACGACCATGGTCAGTTATATAATAACACGGGAAATTTCTTCTTGAGCGATTTCCTTCTCCTTTATCCAGCAAACCTTTGGCCCTTACGAAAACCTTCTGTCAATCGTAAAGAAGCGTAAACTTAAATGGTCCGGGCATGTCACAGGATCAAAAGGACTTGCAAAAACAATACTGCAAGGCACTGTCCAAGAAGGTAGAAAAAGAGGTAGACCAAGGAAGAGATGGGAGGACAATATCAGCGAATGGACAGGCCTATAACTAAAAATTTTGAGAAAGGCAGAACAGAGAAAGGAATGGAGGGAACTGGTTGTCAAGTCTTCAGGGATGCCCCCACGGTCGCCAGATTAAAGTATAGATAGATAGATAGATAGATAGATAGATAGATAGATAGATAGATAGATAGATAGATAGATAGATAGATAGATAGATAGATAGATAGATAGATAGATCGATCGATCGATCGATCGATCGATCGATCGACCGACCGACCGACCGACCGACCGACCGACCGACCGACCGACCGACCGACGACGACCGACCGACCGACCGACCGACCGACCCGACAGACAGACAGACAGACAGACAGACAGACGAAGACAGACAGTGACAGATAGATAGATAGATAGATAGATAGATAGATAGATAGATAGATAGATAGATAGATAGATAAATAGATAAAACGTTTTACATTATAGCAAAAACGAAAATCTATAACATCACAATCAAATGCATAACAACTCAAGGCTACACCTAATTATACTGCATTGAAATAAACAAAGTCAGATTTTCAGCAACAAATATAAACATAGTTTCAACAACAACAAAAACCACGGCTGGCAGAACTAGTTTTGTTGTGTTTGTCCTGTTTTACTGCGATAGAAAATAAAACAAATAGAACAAAGAGACACAAGACTGACGCCAAACTTTAACACACTAGCAGACAGAACAGAAGTAAAGTAGCAACAACAACAACAACAGCAACAATGACGACAAAGAGAAAGGACGCACGCAGTGAAAGCGGAAAGCAGCGATAATTAAATAGGGGAAAAAAACAAACCATTCGAGAGGGAAAAACTACCAGAAACATGTCACTAGCAGCTGTGAACAAGTTCTTGGAGTCCCACCAACTTGGAATGCTCTATCGATGTCCTTTTAGTTTGGATTTAAATTTTCTGTAGCAAGGCACCGCATGTCATCGTGCACATAATTATGGCATGTTCCAGCTGATTTCCAACTTTGGTTGAGTGTATGTTGATTGTGTGTGTGTGTGTGTGTGTGTGTGTGTGTGTGTGTGTGTGTGTGTGTGTGTGTGTGTGTGTGTGTGTGTGTGTGTGTGTGTGTGTGTGTGTGTGTTGTGTGTGGTGTGTGTATGTGTGTGTTTGTGTGTTGTGTCTGTGTCTGTGTGTTCGTGAGATATAGAAACACTAAACACTAACAAATTTAATACACATCAACCTTGGGCCACAATACATGGAGTTTTGGGGGTGAATCAGAACACAGTGAACACACACAAAACAACAACAACACAACAACACACACACACACACACACACACACAACTTACATACAACACACACGCGCGCGCGCACGCACGAACGCACGCACGCACGCACGCACGCACGCACACACACACACACACACACACACATTGACACACACGTCTGCTAGGCTATTACAAACACATCCCATTTCTTTAGCTGTTTCTTCTTTAATATTTCCCCATTACTATGGGAAACCCTTTGGCCAGTTTTGCCAAACAGACCATGTCTGTGGGAGCCACGATGCTAGAAGGCAATTACTTGGGTAGAGCTTCTTCCACAAAGAGAGAGAGAGAGAGAGAGAGAGAGAGAGGAGAGAGAGAGAGAGAGAGGAGAGAGAGAGAGAGAGAGAGAGAGAGAGAGAGAGAGAGAGAGAGAGAGAGAGAGAGAGAGAGAGAGACAGAGAGAGAGACAGAGAGAGAGTGAGTGTGCGTGTGTTTGTGTTTATGTGTGTATACGTGCGTGCGTGTGGTGGTGTGTGTGCGTGTGTGGTGTGTGTGCGTGCGTGTGTGCGTGCCTGCGTGCCTGTGTGTGTGGGGGGGGGTTGTTTGTTTGTTTGTTTTTCTCTCATTCAATTAACCAGTGTTGGAAATTAGTTTTGGCGCTTGTGATGCCGCAACACTTCAAAACACGCCTCTAAAATTAACTGTGCAGATTATTGTTGTTATTTTTTTGTAATAATGAAATTTCTTTACCACCTCCCCTCCCACGCTTCTTTATGTAGGCACTTCATTCTGAATATTACCTCTTGTTTTGTTATCCTGTGCTTTTTTCCCCTTCCCTCTTTGTCCGTGTAAGATTTATCATTATTATTATTGTTGTCATTATTGTTATCATTTTATCCTCATCCCCCTCCCTCTCCTTCTTCTTCTTCTAATCGTTATTTTTTTTATTATTATAAGTGTTATCTAGTTAGTAGTAGTAGTAGTAGTAGTAGTAGTAGTAGTAGTAGTAGTAGTGTAGTAGTAGTTAGTAGTAGTAGTAGTAGTAGTAAGTAGTAGTAGTATGTAGTAGTTGTAGTAGTAGTAGTAGTAGTAGTAGCATTTTATCAGTATAGTAGTAGTAGTAGTAGTAGTAGTAGTAGTAGTAGTAGTAGTAGTAGTGTAGTAGTAGCATTTTATCAGTAGTAGTAGTAGTAGTAGTAGTAGTAGTAGTTAGTAGTAGTAGTAGTAGTAGTAGTAGCATTTTATCAGTAGTAGTAGTATAGTAGTATTAGTAGTAGTAGTAGTAGTAGTAGTAGTGTAGTAGTAGTAGTAGTAGTAGTAGTAGTAGTGTTTTTGTTGTTGTTGCTGTCGTTGTTATCATTATTGTCATCTTTTCCCCTTATTATCATTGTCATTCTCTTGGCAATGGTTATCATTTACCTCTGAATGCATGAATTCTTGCTATTTGGGGGGGCACACAAAACTGAAAATATTTATGCTAAAAATATTGCCGCGATAATTTGAAATGGACCCACTTGCGAAAAAGAGTAATATTGCATTTCACAAGTGTTGCTATGTTTAAACTGTTTATGTAGTTTTGTTTAGCTTTAAAAAAAATATGGAGCTGAAGATAGAAGTAAAACTTTTGTGCAGCGCATTCTTGCCTTTTCCACTGTGCTGATTTTTGTCTTTCAGTTTTGGTGCAATTTCAATTGGCAATTGTGGATATGTTTGCAACAAAAGACATAAGTTATGTTTGGGCAAGCTACACAAAAACTTTTTGTGTGGTGAAAATTCATTCATACACTTTAAATTTTCGTATTTTGATTTTCCTGTCTGGGTTTGTTGTCTTTTTGGTGGTAAGGTATGTCGTATATTTGGGGACGGAATAAATCAGTGGTCAGAGCACTCGCTATCCCCTAGCTTAGGTTAAACAGTATCGAGCGTGGTTACCAATTGGATGGGTGACCGTTTGTGTGCCTTTACTTCAGTACCGTCCTCCAGTTCACCCAGCTGTAAATGGGTACCTGCGCTCTTTAGTGTCAGGGAAGATAAATCAGCGAGGGAAAGAGATGGGCCCCGCCCTCAACATGCTATCCAATAGAAAAGCTGAGGTCTCTGAAATCGAGCTCCCCAAAGACCGCATAGGTTATGGGAAGACATTTACCTTTTATGTGGGATATAGATTTTCTGTGGATATACTGAGAACTGTGAAAGGATTAGGGCTCATCTTGCACAAGGCATTACTGTTGCACATATTCTCAACTCTTAGTACCAAGTTATATCCAGTGCCTCCCATGGTAACGGACCTGAAATCCTACCCAACAAGCGTCATAAATGAAAGAAAAAGTATAAAAAATAAAAATTTTAAAAAGGCTAAGTTTAAATGGTGTGCTACGTTTCATACCGTCTGGATATTAGCGTAGTTAAAGTTAAAGTCTGTCCCGAGCCTAAGGCTCATCAGGCCGGTGCTTATCCGGTTTCTGTGGCGTTAAGCGACTGAGAGTCATAGACTCCCCCTGGATAGGACGCCAGTCTATCGCAGGGTTAACCCCAAACAAGTTGGTACCCCTTTTACACCTGGGTGGGGTGAGAAAATAGCCGTAAAGTGCCTTTTCCAAGGGCACAACGCCATAGCCGAAAGCTGGGATCGAACCCGCAACCTTTAGATTACGAGTCCAACGCCCTAACCACTAGACTACAGCGGCGGCTCACTTAAAAACATTTTTACTTGAAAACAAACACCAGACACTCACAGACTTGGATGGGAGGATGGAGGGTGCGTTTTAGGATTCAAGATTACAGGATAGGTGGAAGTGAGGGCGAAGGAACAAATCCTACAAGGTCTGTCTATCACGCCTCTCATCTGGAATCCAGCAGACCACAGAAAACGAGAACCGCCAAAATTAGCTGTCAGCCATTGGAGTCTGTCTCATAAACATTTTTTCGTGGTAGTTACATACTATACAATTATGGTGTGGAACTAATAGAAGCTTCACTGACTCTTATAGTACATCTTGATAACATCAATGCTCTATCTTCTGTCTACTTCTACGACCTAAGAAAGTACATAAAACACAATCCAACAAACACTCACCTAAAAAAAAAAGATACTTTGAAAAGGTACTCTCTTTCCTCAGCTAAAGCCCCGAGGTTCACCAATGAAGAGATTTATCGTATACGACCTTTCTTTTTGCCCACCATGCAGGTAACCGCATCCTCCCTTCAGGGCTAGAAAATTCGATTTTGCAATAATTGCACTGTGTAAGATATTCACAGTGTTTCTACCGACTTGTTTTACCATAATATTTGCATAGATAGGTTCCTCATCCACAGACAGCGACATTGGTCAGAGAATTCCTTTCCGCTGAGGACAGCGATGCTAAACAGGCTTTACCATCACTGTTTGATCTCTCTCTACTCCTTCACCTCCACATCCCCACTAGCTCTCCCATCAGAGCTGGTCTGCGGTACTTCAAAAGCTGTCTGAGATAAGCGTTCTTCTGACAGCGCTAGAATTCAGGACTCAACCGTCCCGCTTTTTCCTCCCTGTCCCGTCCCGCTTTTTTTTTCTCCCTGTCCTGTTTCCTAGGTTGCAGACTGCCCTTGTGTCTGATCCTTATTGTTGAATCTTCTGCAATCTTTCCCCTCTTCCTTTCCACTCCTCTGCATCCTTCTTCTTGCCAATCTCATAATCCCTTTTCGGAGGGGAGGGGGGTAGCCTAGTGGTTAGAGCGTTGTGCTCGAGGTTTGACGGCCCGGGTTCGGGCCACCACCAAGACGTTCATTTAAAAAGATTTTTACCCTGGAGTTGACATCACCACTAACTTCACTCCCTTGAAAATTCTGCGGAGGAGACTATAAACTTAGACCTTGTTTGCGAACGCACGTAGAACATCGTGTGCAGACGTGAAAGCCTGTTCTGGCTTTCTGAAGATTAGGCCATTCGTGCCAGTAAGAACATATGGCTAATTATTGTTAAACAACACACACGCACACACACATACACACATAACCCCCCCCACACACACACACACACACACAAACACACACATCCCCCCATACACACACACATACCACACACACACACACACACACACATACAACACACACACACACACACACACACACACAAACCCACACACACACACATACCCCCTCCCCCCCCCCACACACACACACACAATAAAACACACAAATGAAGCCACAGCACAATAAACAAAAAACACGAGCTTGCTATCAAGCGTGAAGTGATGGACAATGCTCGGAGGACCCGGAACAAAGCTGGTGCAGACAAACAGGCAGATGGGAAAGGTAAGGTAAAGAGGTGCATGGGGGGCTCCATTAACTGATTGCACTCTGCCCATTTCCCTGTTTCATTTCCCCTCAGTTAACAACTGTTTCGGGAACACCTTTTTTTATTTAAACATTAGTACTGAATCCTAAGGGAAGGGATAGCTCAGAGGTCAGAGCACTCGCTATCCCCGAGCCAAGGTTATGCAGCGTCGAGCGTGGTTACCAAGTGGGTGGGTGACCGTTTGCGTGCATTGGCTTCAATGCAGTCCCCCATTTCACCCAGCTGTCAATGGGTGCCTGCCCTCTTTAGGGACAGGGAAGGTAAAGCTGCGAGGAAGAGGAGAAGGGCGCCGCCCTCAATATGCTGGCCCCTAGAGAAGCTGAGGTGTCTAACATCTCGCTCCGCAACAACCGCATGGGTTATGTGAACACCTTTACAACCTCTACCTACTCCTATCTTTCTCTTTACTTTTCCGTGAGAGAAAAAGGCTTTTATATAGACCACAATGCACATAACCATACAGAAATATCCTTCATGAAGGAGTACTGAATTAACATAAAGGAGAGAGACAAGCAGACAGACAGAGACAGACAGATAGAAACAGCACACAGAATGCTCGCTCTCTCTCTGTCTCTCTGTCTCTGTCTCTGTCTCTCTCTGTCTCTGTCTCTGTCTCTGTCTCTCTCTCTCTCTCTCTCTCTCTCTCTCTCTCTCTCTCTCTCTCTCTGGCACGCAACTGAATGTGCCAGATGAAGGAGAAGAAAAAGGAAAGATAAGCACACACACACACACACACACACACACACACACACACACACACACACACACACACACACACAACAAACACGCACAAGCAGACAGACAGACAGAAACACACACACATACACGCATAGACACACACACACACACACACGCACACACACACACAACACACACACACACACACACACACACACACCACACACACACCACACACACACACGCACACACACATGTCTGATATCACCATGTAGTGGAAGGACCTTAAACTGAAGAAATAACTAACACACACATGCAGACACACACACACTACACACACAATTAAACCCACATGCACGCATGCACAGAGAAAGAGAGCACGCAACAGAACAACCACAGCACTTGTCTCAACATTGAGGCGGGAAATGGAGAAATTGTGCTGTTGTTGGTTTTTTTTTCAGACAAACAGACAAACACACAAACCGGGCATTGAGAATCCAGAAACAATCTCCCAGACAAAGTATCAATCATTTCTGTTAAAAGACCTCAAAATGGACTGCTGTCTTTTCCTGTAGCCTAGCTTTCACGCAGATCTTGCCAGCACGCAACAGAACAACCACAGCTCTTGTCTCAATGTTGAGGCGGGAAATGAGAGAAATTGTGTTCGGTTTTTTTTTCTAAACACATCCAAAAGATTTTTTTTTCGTTTCTCGACTAAAGCTTTGAGGTTGGTTCACCAATGATGAGATTTTTGTTTTGTTTTTGTCTGCGAGCGTTTTTTTTTCCCCACCATTAAGGTAGCTGCGCTCTGACTTCGGGAAGGTACAGAGAATGAAGTATGTCTTCAGGCAGCAACCATTATACCTCAGAAGTTAGAAAATGTACCGATAATCACTAAGACTATACCTTACAACAGAAATCAAAAAAGAAATCATGGGTTGACAACATCAATGACTGGACCGCCCAACCCCTGCAACACCTCCTACTAGCCACACAGAATCGTGAAGCATGGAAAAAGATCTCTGTTGCGTCTTCTCTCATGTCCCCCCTACGTCCTTTGGGACATGGGACTGAGAGAGAGTGAGAGTGATACCTTACAAAAATAAAATAAAGGAGACCCCCCCCCCTCTAAAAAAAACACACCAAAAAACCCAGCTGGTGTAAGGCTACAGGCGGGTGTTGAGTTTGATGGCCAAGTGGGCAGAGTGTAGACGTGGGGACGGGACAGCCTAGCGGTCAGAACATTGCGCTCGCAATCAGACGACCCAGGTTTGGGTCCCGTTCGAGGAGATTTTTCTCCTGGAGTTAACATCAGTGCCGACTCCACTCTCTCCCAAAGTCCTTCGGATGAGACTATAAACCGAGGCCCCGTGTGCGAACGCACGAAGAACATCTTGCGCACAAGTTAAATCCTGTTTCGCTTTTCGTAAGAGTAGGCCATTGTGTGCCGGTTGGAACGGATGACAAAATTGACAAAACCGCATACACACGGGGACTGGATGTAAAAAAGCACATAAGTGCTTATTCCATTATCTTCGATGTAAAAGAATAAAATTTTAAAAAATAGATGAAATGAATAAAGTGTCGTGCTTGTGATCTGACCGTAGCCGAGGGCTTAGACAGCGGGCCGGGCTAATCACTGTTTCCCTGTTTGTGCAAACAAATACCTCCAGCAACAAACTCTGAAGCAAACCTGATTCCATAAATTAATGTAGTTTTCGAACTTCTTTATTGTTTTCCAAACATCCAGCAGCAAAATAAAACAAAAACACACAAACCATTCCGCCAGCCAGCGCTAATTCATATCAAGATCAGCAAACTTAGTGATTAGCAACAAAGCAGTCGACTAGATGAATAACTGTTTATAACAAATTGGTGAACAAATACCAGCGATCATTCTAATAAAACCAGCAGGTATGCTAAAAAAAAAATTTAAAACGCCAGCAGATGTGTTAATAAACCAGTAGTAGGTATGTTAATAAAACGAGCCGATATACTTATAAAATCAGCAGGTCTGTTAATACAACCAGAAGATGTGTTAATAAATCAGCAGATGTGTTAATCAAACCAATAGATGTTTAAAAACAAAACAAAAACTAGCAGATGCGTTGATAAATCCAGCAAGTGTGTTTATAAAAACCAGCAGAAACGTTAATGAAACCAGCAGGTATGTGAATGAAACCAGCAAGTATGTTAATAAAAACAGCAGGTATGTTAATAAAAACAGCAGGTATGTTAATAAAAACAGCAGGTATGTAATAAAACAACAGGTGTGTTAATAAAACCAGCAATTATGTTAAGAAAACCAGCAGGTATGTTCTAATTTCTAAGATGGCAGAGCCTGTGAGTATTGAGAAAAGTCATTCAGTAACAACAGAACTTGTGTGGCAGAAATACTGGGATACAACCTTTTCCATTAGCTGATTACATTGCTCCACTTTTTTCATACCTTACTCCCTTTTAACAGTGGTAGCGGAGTTAGCTGGCTTGAAAGTCTGGGTTTTTTCCCTGTAAAGAGAAATTCCAGTAACAAGAAAAGGAAACAGCATACCGGAAACCCTCACTCAAATCTGAGATCAACAGAACCACAGACTGACAGGAGATCGATCTACTGAATGAAAACACTGGAAGTAAATCATCTATGAAGATTAAAAGCCAAAACAAAAACCAAAAACACAAAAACGGACCAGCTGGTATATTATACTGCAGAGTAATAGAATTATCAGCACGCATTTGGATTTTTAAACAAAGCTAAAAACTGTTTATACATATTTATATTCGTTTACCACTTTAAGTCACGGCAAATTTTTCTGCATGAAAGTCGGGCTGCTCTACCCGGGGAGAGCGCATCATTTATCCATCTTTCATATCATCTGAAAGACTAGCACCCAGGCCACTACTCACGGTCTGGATGCTGGTCTTTCAGACCACTTTGACGTTTCAATTTTATCAGAGGTTACCCCATGATTCTTTAACGAGCCAGTAGAGAGCCACTGATTATGTTAAAGGATGCTACACACGGAGGTAGTAGTGGAGGGTTCAGTCTTTAGTGGATAGCAGATGCAAACTTCTGCAGTAATAGTGTATTGTTCACATGCACACTCGCGTGCACACACACACGCATCTGCGCGTATCGGGTACGTACACACACGCGCGCTCACGCGCATACGCACTCCCCCCCCCACCCACACACACACACGCACATACACACACATGCATGAATACACTTGCCTCTGCGCATTCACACATATCGACCGCGCACCACACCACACACACACACACACACACACACACACACACACACACACACACACACACACACACACACACACCACACACACACACTCAAACACTGATACAATATTACACAAAATAACATTGGCCCTCACGTCGGACAATAATGTTGTCTGTTTAACTCAGCAAAGCAAACGGTGGATTTGCCCCTAAACCTTTCAAATATACATGAGTGAGAAAGTTCATCCAGGCCTCACCTAGTTGTATGAATATTGACACACACCGGAAAAAAGAAAACATTAAGAGTTTTTCTTTTGTTTTCGTTCCTCGGCTAGAGCTCCGAAATGAGATTTTGCGTATGCGACCGTGTTGTTTAGCCAGCCATGAAGGTAGCCGCATTCCAACATCAGGAACAATGTTAATTTAAAAAAAATCAAACTGTATATCGACATTTTTTTTATTCAAACCTTGTCAGCAAACATACTTGAATCAGAAATCAGCAACTCATACAAATGACTTTTTTAATCGGTTATTTCATGAGGAAATAAGTGGGGGGGGAAGGACAAAAAAAAGAAAAAAAGAAAAAATGGCCATAACGCAGCATTGGGGAATGGTATAGCTTCAAAATTGCCATGTATGTTGTCCCTCAGAAAGGCAGAAGCACAGGACAGAGGAAATGGGAAAATGAAAAAGGCAGAAGAGGAAATGGGAAAAGGCAAAAGTGAGAGCAAATAAGAAAAGGCTGAATAACGGGACAGGGGACATGGAAAAAAGCAGAAGTAAGAGGAAAGGGTAGACAGATAAGGGAAAATGGAAAGAAAAAGCAGAAGTAGAGAAATGTAAATAAAAGAGAAGTAAGAGGAAATGGTAAGAAGAAAGACAGAAGTAGAGAATGTAAATGAAAAAGCAGAAAGTAGAAATGAATGAAAAGCAGAAGTAAGAGGAAAGGAATGAAAAGCAGAAGTAAGAGGAAAGGGGAAATAGGAAAAGGCAGAATAAGAGAAGGGAAAAGAGGAAATGGAAAAGGAAATGGGAAGGCAGGAAAAAACAGGAAAAGGGAAATGGGAAAAGGCAGATATAACAGGAAAAGGGAAATGGGAAAAGGCAGAAAAAAGGAAAGGAA